>VXBO01003877.1:0-91400 GCA_013400135.1 Rhinoptilus africanus | reverse complement strand
TTTTTTTTTTTTTTTTTGCCTAGCTTTCCCCAGCTATCTTGCAGTCCACAGCTGCTTCAAGCCTTAAGGCCATCATGGCAAATTAAGGCAGTCAGCGTCTGGCTCACTAGAGGCCAGTCAAGCTATAAATATTACCGGCCTGGCTCTTTGTGTTCATGGTGTAGGGAAACAGCTGGTTTAAGTTTGACTGCACGTTGTCATTTCTCCATTAGTGCAAACACTTCAATATTTCTTATGTGTGAGGTTGGAGTGAAGAAAGGGAAAGAAGGGAAGGGGGTCACTAAAAGCCAAGGCTAAGAAATGATGTTCTGTATATACATAATTTACAATTAGATTGCTGCCTAGGAGAAGGCTGAAGTCTGACATGGTGATAGCTAGGCTAAAGCCACAAAGACTTCCCAGTTGGCCTATAACTTTCAGGACCTATTTTCTCTTGTTTTTCTTTTATTATTTTTATAGAAATTCTATTATAATGGTAATGGATTACATTTCTCAAATTGTATTTCATTTCAAGAGCTCGTAAGACTGTTGTATTTGTGGTTTCATAAAATATGAAATACCAGGAGACAGGGCCCTTCCCAAACCACATATGCCGCCTTCTGTGGGCAGGGATTGTATAGAAAGCTAGCAAAGTAGAGCATACTAGGCATAAACAGAAGTGACATCTTGTATGGAAACCATAATCCCCTATGTCTGTGGAATGTCTGATAATTTTCATGATTAGCTGATGGGTGTGAAATGGTAAAGTCAATGATTAGCCACTTTTCTTTTTCTTACCTTCCGCTTGGTCTTAGAATGCTATTCCCAAGCTTTAAATACTGAACCCCTCCGCTAATACTACCCTGGTCAAAATAAAACACCTACCAGTGATTGATCTCCAAATGCGGTGGGTGAGAGACAACCTACCTACCGACAGTGCCTGTGCCATGCCAGCCAGGGAGAACAACACAACCACCAGCTCTAAACGCTCTACACACAGTAAATACTGTACTGGAAATAAAGCAGTAATGATAGCGAGGGTCATTAATAATGACAGTGATCATAACTCTCATGGGGTCTTATGTCATTATTTGAAGACTGACTGTATATTTCACTACCCATATGAGAGCTTTTGGTTGCTTAGCACTTTTGAAATTCTGGCTATTCTCATCTCCCTCTTAAACTCCTGAAGCTAAGCACACAATTTAAGCATCAGTGGTCAATCCAAAATGCAACCATGCCAATTACGAATGAACACCTTATCCCAGAGTGTAAAGCTTCTCGGCTACCACCTGCCAGCCCAGAACCCCCTTAAAAGCTGCAAAAAAAGTAGCTATAGTAGTGGTGAGCTGGGTTTGTTTTTCTCCTTGGCAACATACTTGCCTCAAGAACAGAGCCAAACATTGCAAACGCACACAGACATGCACTAACGTTAAGCTGGTGGATTTTTAGAGCAAAGAGGAACTTCTTCAAGTAGTCACACATAAAGCCCTACATGGTGAAGATCCTGAATTTCCATTTTTTCCACTTTGGTAGGCAGCCACTCCACCAACCACCCAGTCAGTGGGAAAAAAGATTATCAGTCTGAGATAACTAGCACCACATCTTTTTACCCAAGATTAATATCCCTTTATATAGGCAGCTTCTACAAGTGCATTAGGAAAGTCATCCTCTTAAGACAGATCTCCTGGCTTTGCTGTGGACTGACGCAGGGGCTGACTCAAGTCCTGCTGGCGACAGAGGAGGGAGTCTCATTGACTGCCATGGTTTTTGGACTACGCTTGTTGTTTAGTCTGAGCTGAGGTTTACCAAGAATACCAGGTCTGCATGCCGGTGGTACGCCACCAGATGTGGAAGGGATGGCACTGAGCCTCAGCCATGGGGTTGTGCGCCAGGGATGGAAAAAGCCATGCCCTTGAATAACAAGTGACGTCAGGGCGATTACTGCAGACCAACGTGTTTCTCCACGTGTTGTATGCGAGCAAGGTGTGCAAATGCTCTAACTAGATCCCCCAGTACCATACCACAGACTGCAGCATAGCGCAGAGGTGCCTCACTGGGCTTACAGCACAACAGCCTGGATCCTGTGAGCAGGGTGGTTTTGTCGTGGTGGCAATACAGAGCTCCACACAGAGGAATGCACCCTCCTTAGTGGCTGGGCACATCAGCTGGCATGTGGCTGTACTGCGCAAAGTACCTCAAGTGCTACCCATTGTAATTTGCTGGTTTGTATAGCGCAAAATAGCTACCACTTAGGAGACTTTACATCAAGGGGGAAAGCAAAAAAACCCACCAAACCAAGCCCCAAAAACTTAAGGCCACCCCAGACTCTGAAAAGTCCTCTTATGTGTCAGATGCACTCAACCCAGCTAGCACAGAGGCTCTTTGATGAAAATTTAGAACAGTAACGCACAAAGAAAAATGTTATTTCCCTAAAGAGCTAGCATAAAAGATATATTAAGTGGTAATTTCATTCTCAAATGGTTTTTGAGCAACAAGTGGTAGCACTTAAACCAACATTTTGCACATAATTAAATCTTAATGACAAATAATTATTTCTGGTATTTCATTAAAACTTCTGCATCAGCCAAGCTTGTGTTTGAAAACTTCTGCTGTGCTTTCACCGCAGCTAACGTTCCAAATGCTTTTTCCATGAAATCATCATACTGCTTATGGCAAGTGAAATTTATCTGTGGCCTGAATAAGACTCTGTGTTCCACTTCAGTCTCCCTTAAAAAGATCTACTACCTACCAGTAAATGACGATCTTCCAAGCTACCTTTGTAGAGCCCCACCCATGAGCATGGTGGAGTCCCATGGGTGAGCGTATTCAGAGACCACTGAGCAATACACAGATTTTAAACGCTGTTTAAGCAGTACCCAGGGCCTCATGAGACAATTGCTGCAGGAGTGAATTTCACCCTAAACGCGTAACATGAATTGGATTGTAATAGAATTGCTCATACTTAATTTGATAAAATAAACAGAAAAGTAAGTAACAGTATGACATATGCAATCTCCAGATTTGTATTATAGTCCTTGACTACAACAGGGTGAATCTTTCGGTCTGACTGAAGAGCAATAAATAGCAGGAAACAATATCATTACTTGCTGGTGAAAGATTGACTATATGGTGGCACAAAAGGACTCATTAGATTTATGTACCTGGAAGAAATATAATGGCTGTACCAAAATAATGAATTTGAAGAAACTCAATGTGTTACCACCTGTGACAATCTGCATTATATATGCAAAAACAGCAAGGTAAATGACAGCTTTAATTTAAACTTTTCTTGGTTTATTTAATTTAAGGTAGGCCCTTAGGCTATATTTTCTGGTGCTGTGCAGCAGGGTTTAGTTTTAAAAAATACTGGTAAAGCAAACTGTGTAGTTAATCCTTCTGCAGCACACTGAAAATAACACATTAATTTCATTCTAACTTTATTTCTCCAGTATTCACAGGAATGCCACTTTTGAGACTGTTATGTTTTGGGATTTAATGCAGGGCAATTACAGCCAAAGTGTATCAGGGGAGAGTCCTAGCAGAGTGAGTACATTTCTACTTTGAGTGAGTACTTAATTGTTGCTGTGTAAGAGGTTTAGTGCACTCCTAAAATTTTATACCCCCTTCCAGACGACAGAATATATGGCCAGGAAGCAGCCTAACACAGTGAGAAGGGAGAGCCGGACAGTAAAAAAATCATAAAACTATTCTCTGGCTACCACTTTGTGGGATCTGGTACCCTGTTTTGCATCCTCTTTACACTGTATTATTCTGACCCAGGCTCCCCCGCAGGAAGATGGTTACAGAGGATACTCTGGAGATCCTAGAGGTAGCAGTTTTGCAGCTCTGCAGCGTGGCTGTGGTATTTTAGACTCCTTTGGGACAACCCAGATTTTAAAATGGGCATAAACAGAGAAGGTACAGTTTCACTAAAAATGAAAAGCAGCTCCAAGCTCTGTAGGTACTGCATGTGTTAATTTTTAACATATGAAGCATTTTTAAGAACTGAGCATTTCATTTAAGGAAATAAATTTGCAGACTGCAAATGAGCAGGGTGGGGAGAGCTTCTGCAGAAAAGAAAACGCAAAGTAGCCTGCTGAAGGGCAAGGTACCACTAATCTGTGCATATAAATTGTGTCCGATATTATGCATGTGACGAACAGCAGATAATTTGTCAGGAAACCAGAGAAACATCAACATACAAATGGCAAAGGCCTAGCAGGACTTCAGACAGGAAAAAAAGGTTTTCAGATTTGTAAGAGACTGATATATCACACTGACCTGTAGTGACTTCTGTATTGACAGTACTAACCAATATATCAGGATATTTGTTATGATTATTTAGCATTAATATGTTACTGATGAGTAATTCCGTTTTACGCAAGGCTTGAGTGGTACACACTTTTTTCTACAACTGGCAGGAATATCACATACTAGGAAGCATTACAATTCCCAAAGTATTAACACTATATGTATTACATGCACACATGTATAAGAGTTTTAGAAATGTCATAACACACTTGTATTTGTCTGTTGGCAATATTAGCTCTCCAAATTAAAAGTGCAAATTAAAAGTGTAATCTTAAAATCTATTCTTTCAGGCATGTGTTGGGCCTTATAAAATAGTAGTTTTCTGATTAAATAAAAACTATGTGTTAATGACAATATTTTTTACTTTTGTGTTAAGTATAAGCATATATGTATGAAAATTTTTTTGTACTGTTAATTTATTCTTATCTTTGGTAGTCTGTAAGTGATTTTTCTTTGTTTGTTTTTCAGCATAATGTCATGTCTTAGGAATTGCAGTGAAGTATGAATTTTCCTCGTTTTCTCCAGTTAGCAATTCCTCATTGCTCTGTCAATAGGGGAGGCTGTCAAATCCAAGATTAATAAATGAAAGCCTGTGTCCAATGCTGCAGGTTATTTTTAATTCAATATAGAAAGAATTACATTTCTTCCTATTATATTTTCAGCCAGAATGTGCCCTTCAGAAAACCACTGTTCTGATGAAAAACATTTTGCAGTTCAGAGCAGTAACTTTTACTTCTGGCAGCATAGCCCATGTGCCATCTTATACACTGGTTGATATTGGGAAAGAATGGCCAGGGCTGAGCTGTTCACTTTGTAAGGATGATCACATTAAGCACCTCTGAGAGATGCTGTGCAGAGAAAAAGGAAGAACTGAATCTTCACATGCTCCTCAGTTGATTTGCACTAAACTCCATGTTCTAGTGATGTAGTAGGTAGATCTAAGCCATTTTTCAGAGAGGAGGTACACAGAATTTCTTCTTTTCATCTCTTTACTTCTGTAATGGCGGAAAAGGTGGTCAGGATGGTGCAAAAGTGTATCACTCGGGTTCCAGATGCCTTGGCAACTCCTGGGTGCCAACTCTTTATAAAAATTAACAGTTCTGTTGGAAAAGTATGAGTCAAAACTATGCCTTTTGACTAATCAAAAAAGATTGATTTAAAGACAATTCCACTGATGCTCAGATTATATATCCTTGCAAAAGTAGATGCCTGTTCTGCTAGTAAAAGTTGCAGACCCCCCCCACACAAACATTTTATGCAGCCAGTGTGAAGACATGGATACCCTGAAGAAGGGCAGATACACACAGAGAATCATGTCTCTTTGCAAAGAGCAGCTTGGGGAACCTAAACCAGGGGCCAATCCCTATCTATTGGCTGTACAGGTAGCCTAAGTATTGCCCTAAGTCATTCAATGCATGCATATACTGATAGAAAATAGCATAAAGGAAGGAGAAATTATAGGCATTATGAAGATATGTCCAAACAGCCTGTTTAATTCAGAGCTTCTGAATGCTTATCCATCCCTGGAAAGTATTCTGAGTTCACATATACAAGGTGAGCATAGTTTAGATGCCCCCCCAGCCTGAGTGCGTGCCCCCATATACCAGGCTGTAAGATATGCTGAACATGAGCCCGCCCTGTCTTGCCTGCTGAAGTTGGGCTGCCAGGCAGGCAGCAACATGTGAACTACAGGTTCAGGTGGGAGATGGGAAGCCTAACTCCAGCCCCGCAGCTGGAACCCTTTGCTCTGATGGCTGCGCTGCGTTTCCCCGCTCCCTGGGTTACTCCTGTTTTTATCCAACGATGGCACAGCCCCTGGCAGAGAAGCAGAGGCATTGAACACAAGATCTCTCCCAGGTACATGCCCAAACAGACATCCATCCACAACCACACTTCCAAGTCTCTCGGATAGCAAGCCAGGGCTCAGCTGCCTTCCAAGCACCCCACAATAGCAGGGGGCCTTGAGGGTGCATGGCCCCCTCTGGACCAAGGCAATCTCTGCAGGAGTCAGGTGCCTTAGTACCTGGAGCTCCCAAAGAAGGATTCTTACCAGTCTCTGCTGGTTTGGGGCATGCCGGTGTGTGACAGCACATTTTCTACACCGTGCTCTCACACACAGGCTATACAGGTTTGCCTGGAGACCCAATTTAGCTGACTATGGGCACACATTTTGGACTCTGTAAGGGTCCTGACCTCCTAAATCAGTCTACAATCCTTACCAGGGTTGCTAAAAAGGACTGGGCAGGACAAGGTTTCAACTCAGATGGTATTACTGCCTACAGTTTTGTCCTTAAACCATCACAGCAACAGCCAAATATCTGTGATTCACAAACTGGGCTTTAATATTCAGGCTAGTTACGTATTGCAGGAATCCAAGACAGCAAATTCAGGGTTCTGGCTTGTGTATTAAAAAAAATGTGACTGACTATTTCAAATGAATCTGTATCATCTAGGCTCCTTAATATCTGGAAGTATGTCAAAGTAGGAGTCTGTGTATTACTGACTTTAGTTACGTATAACATTACAAATTATTACCACTGATCTCAGTAACAATTAACACTAATTACCTACTCTAATGCACTTTATGGAATTTACACTGAGAAAAACAGTGATCAGTTCTGTTACAGAAATGCCAGCCCAAACAGTCAGAGGTAACTTTACAAAGCAGGTGAAACTGGTTTTGAATCAATACTCCATTTGTGATTATATCTCTGCATTTGCTCATCACAAAAAAAGAAAAAAAAAACCTCACTGAAATTAATTGTAAACAAGTTCTGAATAAGTAGGCTTACAAGAAGACTTCCCCTAATTCAATCTTTGACTATTCACTGGAAATTCTGATTTGACTTCAGCACAATTTCCATCCTTACCACTGAAAAGTGTAGGTGTGATAAGTTGTCAAACTACTTTGCCCTGCTTGTGGTGCTCATCACATTAGCACAGCAAGTGCGAACAGTAACCACAGTGCCCATGGATGAGGTTNTCATCACAAAAAAAGAAAAAAAAAACCTCACTGAAATTAATTGTAAACAAGTTCTGAATAAGTAGGCTTACAAGAAGACTTCCCCTAATTCTTTGTAACTTCAGTTCACCATTTATTTCTACGTACCTCAAATCTTTGACTATTCACTGGAAATTCTGATTTGACTTCAGCACAATTTCCATCCTTACCACTGAAAAGTGTAGGTGTGATAAGTTGTCAAACTACTTTGCCCTGCTTGTGGTGCTCATCACATTAGCACAGCAAGTGCGAACAGTAACCACAGTGCCCATGGACGAGGTTTTTCTAAACACCTGGTGCTGGGAGATGAGATTAGTAGGCAGGTGTTTGTGGCAGAGAGATGTGAAGCACAGCCTTCACTGGTACATCACCAACAATTGTGAGCAACTGACTCTTTCTGGACCTCTGCCCTTCAGCAACACCAAAGGAAAACTGTTTTGACAGTCGGGCATTTTAAACAGGAAAACACTTGTTTGGATAGTTTCCTTGGAAAAAAAAAATATCTTCATTGTGCTTTTTCAGATGGAAGAAAACCTACAGAGTGCTCCTATGCTTGGGAGAGCCACTAGCCAATATTCACAAATCCACTGTGTTAATCTTTCAGCTTAATTGATACAATTCTCCTTCATAGTGACATCCATAAAAAATGTCCCAAGACAACAATTAATGCACTGACATGCTATGGCTACAGCCCATTGAGCTGAATAATTTCTTTTCCTGTTCCTTTCTACTCCCCTGCTTGCCTCCATATATACACTGTTTCTTCCAGCCTGAGCTCTTCTTAAATCCAACTCCACGGTTATGCTTTTTGGCACTATGTTTACAGTAAATGTGAAAGTAAAGATCAATAGTTCACTCCTTCTGCCATTACAACAATCCAGTTCCTCTGCTTCTCTCTTTGGTTACGTTTAAAGCAAAGGCAACTGCCCAAATTACTGTATTTTTGACAACTTCCATTGAGTGTTAGATCACATATGTCAGACCCTTGGATGGATCAATGGCGCTGCCTCAGACTACATCAAACTCAGGTTTTGCTAACTTGAATATATGCTCTTTCACCGAGTGTGTAATGCAAGTTCACAACCCAAATTACCAACAGTCAGAGGAAATACAGAAAGGTATTGCACAAGCTCATGCAAAGACTGTGCCTGTTAGCACCGTTTGAGACCCTCCATAATACCCGAATGGGGCTGGCAGGTGTGACCCACAATGTGCGGGAGACCTGTAGGCTTCTGGGACAGCAGCTGGTGGCCAGGCGGGATATCTTGGGGCATCTAAAATGCTGATAGATTCACAGATTTAGACAACTGAGCTATAGTTATCTAAAGTGCCATGACAAGAAAAGTGTACTTGAGCAACGGTAACACTGTCCTTATTACCTTGACCCATTAACCTGATTTGGGTTACACTCCATCTTGATGGTGACTCTGGCCGGGGGCTGTGACAACCAGTCTTGCTGGGGAACACGCGGACTCATCTTTGACGTCTGCCCATATTCACTGGAGGAGGAGGCCGTCATCTCTGTCTTCGCAAGGTGGGGTGATCCGTAGGCGCACTCGAACAAGGACTGGTCTTCACTCACCACTGATAACGCTTCCTGCAAACCAGAGAAGTCAGTGTGACCATGTTTCATAGCAGACATTACAATATCTCCCAAGGTAAAAAGGGCTTGTCCATCTCATGGGAATATGAACAGCTGGTCACTTGCTTAAATAAATGCCAATTACTTTTTAGGCACACCAGTGCTGTTGGTGAAGGTGAGGATTTATGGTGACAGACACACTGTCAGCATACGGTGGGAGGATAACCTCTCACCTGAGGAGATGCTTCCAACCACTGTCTGAGAAGATGCACATGCACATGGCTCCCAAACACCTGGGAACAGTGGCTGGGAGCTGGGAGGGAGGAGAGGGGAGGACAGGCAGTGAAGCTCAGGCCTCTGGCTTCCCAGGTAGGGATGCGGAGGGCAAGATCTGCTGGGGGCGTAAGCAAGCTGCCATCGCTGCAAGAAGTGACCACATGCCGTGCCTTGCTGACTCCCTGGGAGCTCCTCTTCCTTCCTCTGGGAATGAATCCAAGTCCCTTCTGGACAGGGAGTCAAGACACAGCTGGGCGCAACTCTGATTCAGGGACCCTGCTCTTTCTGCCAGCATCCACCACCAGCTTCTCAAAGGTGTCCACCACCGGTGCCAAGAAGACACCATGCCCAACAGTTTCCTCTCTGTCTCTTTCATGGCAACCCTTCCTGGTGGGATGGCCGGCTCAGCATCCTGCTCCGGTGCTGTGGGAAGGGTTTCCCCAGCCACCTTCCCTCACCTCCTGTGAGTGAGGGCAGCAGGGCTCACCAGCCCCCTTGGTGGTGGTACGGCTGCCGTGATGGCTGGATGGAGACCAGAGGAAACAAAGGCCACCCTCCCTCCCCACCGCCACACACTGACAGCAGCACCTTCCCCACGTTATCTGTAGCTGACTCACGGGAGTGAGGTGGTGGCCAGAGCCGGCTCAGGCAGGCAGCCTGCGCGCGGGGTCCGTGGGGAAGCTGCGGGAAGGGCTGATGCTGATGGAGGAACCCACCCTGCCTGAGTCGAGGCTCCATGGCCACAGGAGCTGGTCCGGGCTCCCACCCTCCTGCTGGCCCCCAGCACCGCACAGGCTCAGGGGGCCACCCCTCCAAAAGCAGCCTTCCAAGGAAAGTCTACCTCTCCATGGGCTACTTGGGGTGAACATGGGGCGTAGGGATGCAAATGGACAGTAACCCAAAGCGTGGCTCCCTCCTCCTTCCACCCTGGCACTACGGCTCTGCCCTAAGACAAAATGGGGCAGGGGGCAGCTTGGCACCTCCCTCCTTCCCTCCTTCCCATGGCTGGCAGCCAGGGAGCAAGCCCCAGCACCAGGCTGGCAGAGGACCAGATGACAGCCACTGTGGCAGCAGCCAGCTGGTGATGGCTGGAGGCGCAGGGGCCAAGGATGGGGACGGCGGGGTGGAGGGGGATGGAGCCATGTTTGGGGCAGGGTGCTTGGCGTGGGACTGCACCCTGGCGAGGCAGTGTGCGTGGCGGCCGATGGCGGGGACAATGAAACTGTGCGGCCCTGTCAGCAGAGGAGGATGCAGTGGAGAGGAAAGGGAGACAAGAGCCAAAGCGACGGGACTCCACCAACTCTGGTAATCCAAGCGGCTGCCTGCCAGCTCCGACCTTCCCCGCCTGCTGGAAGAGGGCTTTGCACAAGCTCTGGCAGTTGCATGCTGCACTAAAAATCAGCAGTTTTACTTGTCTCATTTTGAGAGTGTATACATTTATCATTCTTTTTAGTTGCCTGGTTTGTGAGCCCTCGGGGTGCCCTCTTGTTAATATTGATTGTTTTCTCTGCAACCGTAAGGGCTGGAACATCACTTTCTTCTTCTTACTCCTCTTGAAAATTGAGATCACCCCTTAATCTCTGGACCTGGGGAATGGGTTCTCAAGCAGCCCTCCAAATGACATGAGAGTCGTGACTGAATCACCAAGACTTCCCAGCACAGGCCAGGATGCAAAATTCAGGCAACGATCTGCACCCTTGCATTACTGCTACTCAGATGCTGTTTGAGCGCGAAGGTTACTGCCAGGCTACCACCATTAATATTTACCCCCCCGTTAGCACCTCTGCTTTGCATGCTCTTCCCCCAGCCTGCGCCCAGCTACCAAAGTGATGCCTCTTGGGTCTCTGGGGGTGTGAACATGCTTCTGCAAGACAGAAGGGATGCCAGAATAACACCTCTCCTTTTTGGCATGCTTCTCAGACTCCTTTGGCTCTCTGGCCTGCCCAGTCATGCTAAAAACTGCTGCTGGAGGTGGTCTGAAGCTTTTCTGATGAGCCATTTCTGGGAAAGCTTGAAGACAGCTCCTGCTTTTCAAGGAGGTGTGGGGGGAGATGGCTGCTGGTCCCTTGCTCCCCAAAGATTGCTCCCTGGCTACTCTAAACTGATAGACAGCAAAGGGACTTGGATGGTAAAGTAGCAGGGATCATGTCACAAGAACTAAAGAAAGAAAATGTTATACTGGAAGGAAAATAAAAAGCCCTTTCTTAACAGTCCGTGAGAGTTTTTCAGGAAGATACGTATATATATGTATCTATATGTGTATAGATACATATATAGATATATATGTGTGCATATATATCTGTCTCTATATTTATATCTATATTTCTATATTTATACCTATTTATATAGAAACACACACAGCCTGACCAGGCGACCACAATGCACCCCATGCCTGAGACTGTTTACTGCACAGTTCCCTCTTTTCTGCCTCACTGTAGAGCTAATACATGAACCAAAAAACGTGTAATGAAATGTTGATTTTGGAAGAGCTAGCTCCAATAAATACATGAAAGTGTGAATTGTACAGGAGAAAGCAGATAGAAGATTACAAATACAATAGGCATAATATTATTTTAATCTGTAAACCATTTACTAATAGAACTTTTCAAAATAGGCATCAAACACTATACAATGGATATGTTTCTCAACCTCCCACACACAAGTGAAACAAAGCAAATTTATTCTGGTTCCTATAAATCTGACGTCACCAGACATAAGTTAATTTAGGAATACTTAGGGTAAGTATAAATGTGAACAGAAGAATACGGGTTTTCTATTTGTTGGCATTACTAATGAGAGCAAATACTGCTTGTGCTATGAGTGCCTATTATGCTGCACAAAGAGGGAAAGTACACACATTTTAACTTCCTGAGGGGGACAGCAAATGCTGGAAGTATGAGCCAAATTAATAAGCCTTGTGCGAGTATCTAAAAGACTATGGCAAAAACAAGACAAACATAAATGAACCCAATAGACAGACTCAGACTTCACATCTCACAAAAAAATGCCCAGTTACTCATTGAAAAAACCACCTCAATTTGCTAGAGTTGTGTTCTGATTTAAGAGCAAACACTCATCTGCACTCCATCCTGCTGGTTATCAGTTAGTGCACGCTGACGGGTCTGTAAATGCTCTGTAGGAATAACTGAATTTCTGCCAATTTTGCACACTGTTGGGTCGGTCCTTATGGGGAAGAATTATTAATGTGTACTCCACCATAGTGAGCATCTCTGACATTTTACTTTGAGTCCTCACTGATCTTTGCTGGCCTTTCATGAAGGACAGTAGGATGTGTATTGTCCCTCCCTTGAGCAAATTACAAAAGCTGAACTGGCCACCTAAGCTTTTGCATAATTTTGAGACGTCAGCATAACTAGTAAAGATAGTCGAAACTAGAATTAGCCTTACTCCCTCCTTAACTCTTTAACCATCTTTTCTTGCACAGAAGTGAGACTGAGGTTTCAGTGTGGGAAACACGGAAACTACGTTTAGCACCTGTTCTGCTACTCCTCCTGTCAGCTGGGACTCAATCCTGTCAAATGCAGGCAGGACCAGTGACGCCAATTTAACAGCAGCTGCTACAGGTGAAATAAGTTGTCCTTGTGTATCCTCATGCATAGGGAGAAGTTTTCTGCAAAACATGGGTGAAAGTTGTGTGTCCAGGGTTGGACACTCCTGTCTTTCTTCCTCTCAATGATCTTAAAAAATGAGGATTTCTGGCCCAGCCATTTCTGAATCCACTGACCTTGCAAGACACAGTGATGCTGAACAATCAGAGCTAATACAACCGGATATAACTTCACGTCAAACTCATACAGTGGGAAAGCATAGAATTATCATCAAGAAATATGAAACACTCCACAGCTATACAAGGCTATCTGATAACTGGCATAATTTGATATCCCCCAAACCAGGTAGAAAATGTCTGTCAGCTTCTCCTTGCATGCATCATTTCATCTTCTCTATCCTTGATTTCTCTTTATTAATTAAAACCTTCAAGCCTTAACCCTATTTAAGTTGTGAAAGGAAGGCTCTAACAGCAAACTATAGTACTGAATAGCTGAAGAAAGCAGTACAGGTGTTTCTTTCTTAAATACAGGGACTTAAAAACGTGCTTTTTGCTCTAATTCTAAATGCAAGCTCCTGGACCAAATGTAATATAAAAATTGTCAGCATTCACCATTGTGAAGAATAGCTGTATGGTCTGGACACATATAGAATCATAGAATTGGTGAGGTTGGAAGAGACCTTTAAGATCATCAGTTCCAACCATTAACCATGTCCCTAAGTACCACATCTACCCTTTTCTTAAACACCTCCAGGGATGGTGAATCCACCACCTCCCTGGGCAGCCTATTCCAATGTTTAATAACCCTTTCAGTAAAATAATGTTTCCTGATATCTAATCTAAACCTGCCCTGACATAACTTGAACCCATTTCCTCTTGTCCTATCCCTTGTCACCAGGGAGAAGAGCTCAGCCCCCATCTCTCCACAGCCTCCTTTCAGGTAGTTGTAGAGGGTGATGAGGTCTCCCCTCAGCCTCCTCTTCTCCAGGCTAAACAACCCCAGTTCCCTCAGTCGTTCCTCGTAAGGTTTGTCCTCCAGACCCCTCACCAGCTTTTTAGCCCTTCTCTGGACACGTTCCAACACCTCAATGTCCTTCCTGTAGTGAGGAGCCCAAAACTGAACGCAGTACTCGAGGTGGGGCCTCACCAGTGCCGAGTACAGGGGGATGATCACTTCCCTAGTCCAGCTCACCACACTATTCCCGATACAGGCCAGGATGCTGTTGGCCTTCTTGCCCACCTGGGCACACTGCTGGCTCATATCCAGCCGGCTGTCCACCAACACCCCCAGGTCCTTTTCTGCCGGGCAGCTTTCGAGCCACTCCATCCCAATCCTGTTGCTCTGCTTGGGGTTGTTGTGACCAAAGCACAGGACCTGGCACTTGGCCTTGTTGAACCTCATGCCATTGGCCTCAGCCCATCGGTCCAGCCTGTCCAGACCCTCTGCAGACACAGACAAAACTATTAATACTGACACAATGTTTGGCAAAGTTTTTTTACATATGGATGCCAGTTCTATTTCTAGTAAATATTTTTCACTACTCATATACATGTTAATCTTTTTTTTCTCATCCATATTAATACTGTTACTGGAGTAGTTTGACAACTTCAAAAAGCAGGATAAAGCAAGGTAAACATTAATAAATATTATAAAATAGGTGCATTATAAGGATCCTTTCAATCCTGCCAAGTTTTGTACCTTTATGATAACAATTTAAGTAGTTGATGGATCATCTTCCTAGATTTCACATGACAATACCATATTCTCATGATATCATGACATCTCAGAAATGAAGCCGTTCAGTTCTAGTAACTAATGTCTGGGGTAATGTAATATGAAGAAACCAACACATACTGCTTACAGTGGCAAGTGGGAAAGGTCTTTCATGCAAGTCTGTGAAGTAGAGCTGCTGGTAATTATCTGAGGTCAATACTGGACCCAGATTTTCTTTATTTCATCTTTCTTTCTCTGCATGCTTCCTCTCATGATATCACCAACAAAACATAGAAATCTGTTCCTTCATTAAGGTTTTTTTATTTTTTAATCGCTTGTACTATGCAAAACTTGGCTTCTCATTTGGACTTTCCATACTAATGATAAAAGAACAAAATGTCTTCTCTATTTGGTTTTGACTTATACTTCACCGATAAGTTTAAAAAAGAAAAGAATAACAGACTGACAAATTTGTAGAACAATAGGTACAGCAACGCCTTTAAAGTAGGCATAAAGTCATTAGGACAAAGGTGTTTACTTAATCAAATGCAAGATTACTTGGCCTAGAAACATGAAGTTACAGGAAATGTGATTGAAGTAGTTCCCATCATGAGAAGTATATGCAAGCTGACCTATCCTTTATATGCAATGTCAGGAACTAAGGACAAAGACTTTTTTTCCTAAAGCTCAACCAAACTTAAGAAATGGATAAAGAAGACAATGAGGCATACAGTCATCTAGCATAATTTGCTTGTGCTAAGGGGTATTGGGGATAAAGTATTGCAGCAGGGCTTTAAGACTGTGGAGGTCGTTCTAACCTGGCAATGCTTTCTCTTCAGTTAATTCTGATTAGGGAACGTGCTGGCTTGTGCATGTAATACATTTGTGCACAATCCCTCCATGTCATCAACCCAGCTTCCACTTTAGACATGACACCATGTCCATTCATTTGTACTGCAATCAAATTGAATCATGTCTCCAGGTAGTACACTCATTGTATGCATGTGTATATATGTGTATCTCAAAATACTCTGCTCTGCTTTTTTTTCAATTTCTTCAAGTATTTCCATGGTTTATTGCTTAATCCCTTAAACAGAAAAGGTTTAGTATATTTTTTTTAATCTCCATTGGCTAATCAAAATTTATCAAGTGATTTGCTGCTCAGAAAAATGCTTCAAGTTTGAAAGAACTTACTGGCCAGCACTGTCAAAATCCTAGCAGGCACACCAGTATGATGAAAAACATTGGCCACAAAACAGCAGGACACTGGACAAGAACTACACGTAAAGAGAAGGGTGCACAAGGAGCCACAAACACAGCAACAACCCTTGTCATATGTTGAGAGATGCTGCAGACAGTAAAATGCATTTATTGCCTGTGGAGTCTGCGCTCCCACACTCCAAAACGGACCTGTTACCCTTGACTATGAGGGACTTGCAATAACGCTGCAATCGAGAACTTCTAATTAGCTTTGCCATATGTAATTGAATTCATATAATCTATTTTTGGTCAATGGTTTTATGATATTTCTCCTCATTAATGTAAGAAACTTTTATTTCTCTAATTGTATTCCACGATAATCCTTATGTAAGCACAAGCTTAGACCTCCACACAGCCACAATCCATTCAGACACAGGCTGTTTCCTATCACTTGTCGGATGTCTACAGTTGGTCAGAAAAATTAATTCTCATTCTATGAAGAATTCTGACATACTGAGACTTATTTTCATTTCAAATTAGACAAAAAGCTGTTACACGAAAACTTTCACCAAATGTTTATGAAAAGGATGAATTTGTAATGCACTGGCGTGTGTTTTGCAGATGTTAAAACATTCTAAGAAACAGTTACATTTGGAGAGGACCTGCATTTTTCTGAGGGAAGATTGTTCTGATTAAGACCATGCAGTTAGCTCTATTAAGTGTCTCTATGCTTTTTTTGCACTCAGTATCCCTTGTGTGCTTGATAGCATTTCTCACTGAAATTGTGTGCAATCGAACTCCATGCAATTGTAACTGAAAGGAGGAACAGGTGCCAATGTGCAAGATTGCACACAGTATGCGTGTTGGTACAGCCGCTCCAGATTTTACCAGGTCACTCCTCTTGCTTGCTGCTCTTCTTTCTCTTCTTCCCCAGACTGCATCTTCTGATCTCTAGGAAGCTGTTTATCTGGAGTGAAAGCCTAATTTCAAACAGGCCAGGAATGTCATTTCCACGCTGGAATAGAGAGCACACGCGAGGCTGGACACCAGAACCTCGCAGAGCAGCGGGCAGTCTTCCAGTCTGAAACTCCGCTCCGCTCACGTCTGCAACAGGCTTCGCTGCATGATAAAGCAAGCTGTGGGTGAACTGCTAAAGGGCTTCTAGCCCAAATTTGCAGTCCTGCTTTAAAGCCAAGTCTTTGAGCCTTGGATTCATTGCATACGGCAATAATCAGTGAAACAAAAGACAAATGATTGATGTTTTAGCCTTGCTATAGCTTATTAATCATGATGCTCTTACAACTCTATTCTGACCACTCGCAAAAGCAATGGTTTCACAAGATACTCAATATGCTGTGTGGAACATACTGAAAAAGGTTACTACTTAAAATGCAGTCACCTGAGTCAGGAATTGCAGCACACATCTGGAATATGTTTTCCTTCTAAATCTCTGAGTCTTGGATTCATTAGATCAGACAAAAATCCACATATTATATTCATGAGAGAGTTCAGGAACAACAAAAAGCCTTGGCAAGTACAAGATAGGAAAGACAGATGTTGTCCTCACCTCCACCCATGAGAATCTTATTGCCAGCTCAGCTTACATCCCCCACCTATTTGCAAAGAGCGCTTGGATAGTCGGTGGTAATCCAAACACAGGCCCGGTGCTGCCACTTATCTGTTATCTTCACCTCTTGCTGAGAAAAATACAAAGGATGTTTGGAAGCAAAGGAGAGACACTGCCACAGTCCCACTTGAATAAAGGAACAATCAAGCATCCATCAAAATGATGTTATGAAATCACAGGCTCCATTTATTTCTGGGAAACAATAGCAGATGTTTAAGGACTGATCCTGCAGCCCTCTTTGTGTAAGTCCTTCTCCTGGCTTCACTGGGACTAGCAATGGGAATAGATGCTCCACGGCTAAGCCCAAAGGTTTAACATTTTGAGTCTTAATGAACAAATTCTGAGACATTATACATTCAAACATAGACTGTGGTGCTTTATCACCATTTCTAATATATAGACTGTCATTCCTGAAATGTTAGTGAACCCTATTTTTGCCCAAGCTATTTTTGTCACCTCCTTTCATCATAGGGTATATTTACAGCACCAGGGATTCACCTCCGGGTCTCCAAGTGCTTCACAAAGTAAGAAAAAGTCACCATTGCACTATTGCAGTTTGGTTAACTTTGGTAATAATGACTAAAAATATGTCTTGTCTTAGAAAACATATCTCCCTTGTGCCAAGTTCAGTGCCGTATCTGGGATTACCCTGCATCTAACACACTAAAATTATCACACCAAGTACAGTTGATGAACCACTAACCTCCAGAGATCAGGAAGCGTCTGTGAGATGTAAAAAGCTGTCATTTCACAATCCATTATTCCACCTGCAGCCTTATCTAACAGTAAAGCACAAATGAATATTTTAACCCTAAACCAAGAGTTAATAAATGGAAATAGGAAACTCTCTCATACATGTCACATGCCCTGGACACCATCAAAGCATCGCAGCAAGCTTGTTCAAATGCAGTCATGAAAACGTCCGTCCTGCATCTGTTTCAGCACACGTTCATCGCCCGAGTGACTTCAAGAGGGACACGCCTGGAAGCATCTCTGCCCATGCACAACCACTGAAGAACTACACCCTGCACTTCTGAATGAAAGCGGACCTCAAAATTCACAGGACTGTATCAAAAAGCCTAAAGAATCAAGCAGGCAATCTGCCGCTATACAGTGGCAAGTCTGGTTGCATTCTTCCTTCTGCATGAGCAGAGTGCTGGCAAACTACTTAAAGGCTGAAGCAACACCAGGTTTCATTTACTGCACCAGTAGCTGAAGGAGCGGGGTTAGGTGGCTGCAGGGCTGGAGCGGCACAATGATCAGTTGGGCTCAGAATACATATTCCTGAATGATTATGTCAACCTTAATTCACCAGTGCTAAAAACAATACAATCGTATCCTGCAGATTGTATATTGTATATGCATTTTAAAAGAAACTGTAGCTTTGTGTGCTTATTTTAGCACTTCCATCCATATAAAGAGCTGTAACGCTGAAGTTTGAATGACTATTTTTTCAATCAATACAATAGACTTTTCTGCCATTTCATCTTGATAGTATTGTCAATCATGAACTTTGAAAGCCTGAAGTTTTTTCCTCCTTCGTGCTCGACTGTTAACTTCTAGGGCTTCAAATGGCTAGAAAACTGGGAAAACTTCGATATAAAACTCCTTTTCATTTCTGCTTCAGCCCAGGGCTAGCCTGTTGCTTCTGCCTTGCTTTTCTAGTATAGGGCTTTATCTGAAGGAGCAGCCAACCTTCTACTATGTTAAAAAATATAAACATCTGGTGTTTTTTTCAGCAATCTTTCAAGCAAAGATTTGTTTGGCAAAACAGGTGGCAGGTTTGTAAAGTGGCCTGCAGCCTAATCGGAACTGAAGCCACATCTGCTGTGAACTTCTGAAAAGAGATCAAAATGATATTGGGAAAGAGTCTTGGGACCAAAACAGCTGCCCAAAACAAGACACCAATCCCATTCTAGGCGTGCAATCCTACCATCATGGATAGCCCCAGCATTTTGAACGGGATGTCTTCAAGAATTACTGTGTGTTTACTGGAGTAAGTCATTTCTCCAGAACTAAAGGCTTTGCTTGAACATGGTAACTGCCCTGGTACTCTGGTTTTGGTAACTTCACTGTGAAAATTTGTAACATAAACACACCACATGATTTTTTTCTGCCTTATTCAAAAGATTTGTCCAGTTTTATCACGAGGGTAACACTTGCAGATCTCTTTCCTACCGTTTAGCCAAAGCTACAAGATTATACATTACATTTATACTAGGTTTAATATTTAACCGTGGCCCATTGACTCACCACATATGTATTTGTATATATATGGCCATTTTATATATATATATATACACACATAAGTATATGTACACACACACATTTTTAGATAATCACATCCACAACCTCTAAACAAATTTTAGAGTAAAAATAATTCCGGCATCAAAATACTTTTCTCTAAGGCACACTATGTACCTAAGAGAAACTCATCATCAAAGTGATGAGAAATGTATCAGATGGAATGAAGAGACCTTTACAGACATTACATTGATGAAAGAATTAAATATTAGCAGTAAAACTGAAAAGAGCATCCAAATTAGTTTCCTTTCGGATGAACTTTTGGTTTTTATGAATGCCTAGCAGCATTAGGGAAATAACACTTGGACGATGGCCATGAACTGAACTTCTGGTTGACCCACCACTTCCCTGTCGTGCCTCTGTGTGTGGTGCTTGTGCACGTGCGCACATGTGTGTGCACGTGTATATGAGTGTGGGTGCGATGAACAGGGCGCTCACTTTTCTGGTTGGAAAGACTGCAGTTATGGGGGATCTCAGCTCCCAGTGTAATACTAGTTAGCCTGAAGAAATGATGGGAAAACAAAAGGGTGTCCACTGGGTGTGTTACCCGTTAAATCTGGCTGGTGCCCTCAAACCAGCAGCCAGCCACAGCAATCAGCTGAGAGAGAGGGAGGGGGGACCCATCTCGGGCATCTGCAGATCTGCTTTCCTGCAGCTCAGCTTCCTCCTCAGAGACCCCCTGGAGCTGTGGATCCTCTTGCCTCCTGCATCAGGCTGGCAAGGTCTCAGATACTCCCGTGTTCACCTTCGTACACATTTAAAATTCTCACCTGCCTACTTGGAGAACACTTATCACATCCAATACTTATTAAGATAATTTCCTTGCTTGATAGCTTTCATAAACACTGCTTAAGCCATCTTTATTTGTACGAATGTTTTTATTTACTTCCAAATGTATTTGTCTTGATATTTTTGACTGGTTTGTCTGCATTAGATAACTGGAATTAAAATGCAAATTGCTATTGCTTTTTAAAAATTCAATCCATTAAGAATGCTCTCCATTTTTGCACAACACACTAACAGAAAGCCTTTTGTTTACATTATTCTCCCGTCCTTTTCCTCAACCACTTTTTATTCTGGATCTTCCACATATACATTGAACATATACATAGCATATAGTATTATATGCTTCTCATGGTGTTCCCCATTTTACGAGCATGTGGAATACTGCTCAGATGGGTAATCTTTCTAAATTCAGAATGCACTTTCCAAGTATGCCCACTGTGTATGTAAAATATGACTTCCTGTCATGATAACCTTTGCAGTGTATAGCCTAACATACTTTCCTATAATTGTTTGTAATGAATATCTTGATTCATACCTCAGCACACACGTTATTTTAGTCATTTGCCACAAAACATGACTAATGAAATTAATACGGGGTTGAATGTCACAGTATTAAGTCATTTCTGTGTGTGCAAATATTAACAGGGAGAGTGCTTAGTACAATAGCAATAAAGTTAAGCGCGTGCTTATGTTGAAGCATTTTCAACTTGCTCTGCTGAACCAGTACAAAGTAAGGATATTGTTGTTTTAGCTCAAACATTAACTATGAGATCAGTCAAAGAGACTGGTATGTTTTTTGATATATTGCAGTTAGAGACATAGTCAAACCAAGGGATCAGAACAAAAAAAAAAGTTGTTTCACACCTATGACAGACAAAGGTTGGAGTGAATGTTCTTTCTTTGCCCCCAGACAAAACAAAACAGAACAACCACAACAAGAAACCCTCACATACACAAAAAACCCCTGGCTTTGTGACAATCAAAAAAAAAAATCAATCCCAATTACACCTGTAGTTTTGTTTTTAAACTGTGTTCTTGTTTTTTTAAAACAATATCTTTCTAAACAAAATTGCCAATCTGGAATCACAAAATAGAAAAAATTACTTCAGAAAAGTTTCAATTTTTTTCATTCTTTTTTCTTTTTTTTTTAGGACAACTACCTCACAAATTCAACATTTATCTTTACCATGCAACTTGTGGCTCTGTGATCATGCTTTCTGCTGCATCTCATATCCAGCAGAAACAGGTTGTGGCCCATTTTTAATTGTACATGTGAAGAAGAAAAGGAAAATGCATGTGGCGATATCTTTGATGTGGCAAAAAGAAAAATCCTGCACTTTTTCCCTGCAGCAGTATTTCTTCTGAACTGGTGATTACCAACATCATCACTCTTACTGAAACCATGCCCCACAGCTCTGATATTGACTGTATTTCTCAAGACACCAGCACTAGCTCCAGAAGGACAAAAAAAAAAAGAACACCTGCTGCTATTGTTGAAAAGTAAACTGGGAAAGTCAAAGCACATGAAGACAATCTCGAGTCCAGAACCCTGAGATACGCATTTATGACAGGAATAGAAACCATGAGGATCCTTTTCCCATATCTCACTAATAATATCAAGCGTCTAATAAGTGTTTCTATACAATATGAAGCTGTGTGGGTGCAAAGCTTAAGATATGCTAAAACAGATTTTGATTTACTTTTCTTTGGAATGTATTGACAAACTACCCACCAAAATGTCTTTATATACTGTACGCTATGCCTTCAGACATACAGGAGAGGTATGCGGGCTGTTGCTCTTTTATTGTTTCCTCAAACAAACCCATTTCCTACAAGCTGTTCCCATATCTTTTGTGCCACGTCCAGCTTCCCAGAAAAACAGCAGGAAAACAAAGTGTGAACTCAAAACAACCCATTTCCACAGAACAATGTACCATACCAAGGAAAGAGAGAGAGCTAAGAGGGGGGGAGAGCTGGAGCAAGAGAGAGAGAAGCTGGTTTGATGCTGCCAAGAGACTTAAAGAAAAAAGGAAGGAGGAACTTTTAAAAGTCACAGAGAGGAAGAGTTGTGTAACTGTAAATATGCAACAGGCAAGTTGCCAACTATTTCAAAGGATCTGAGGTTTCAAAATCATCGAGAAGACTAACTGATTTGCACTCTGGGTTTTGAGCTTCCAGGAACACCTTTATATGTCTGAGAGCCAGAAACTACCACCTCTTTTTATAGAGTGCTCAAGCCATACTTGGTCATAATTTCAAGTTGAATCAGTAAAGAATGTAAACAGACATCATTTACGCTTCTCTGCAATCTAATAAAATGAAAGCATGGACTAAATAAAACAAAATGATACATGTTTTTCCGTAAGAAGGGAAAACCAGAAGATCATGTTGATTTAGTTCCTGGCTGACATGAGCAATCTCCAAAGCTCCCAGTATTGAGTAAACCAAGAAAACCCATACACTAAAATCCCATAGGTATAATGCATGCCACTCATTGAAATACATGTGATAAAAGTCAATGATAAATGTCACCACGCCATTGTAAAATCCTGTTTCCGTATTTGGCTTGTCAGGTAGATAAAAGCAGAGAGAAGGAATAAAAGCAAGTAAGGAACAAATTATTTCATCCTTACTGCCCATGAAAATTATGCAAGTAAGAAAGAAACATTTGTAGAATCAACACAACCACTGGAATGCTTTTCCCCAAATCAAGAATCTGACCAGCTTTGAAATCTTTGGGTAGGGAGACACTGCTTTTGCAGTGAAAAAATGTGGTTCATTTCTTTTTTTCTGTTGTTAAAAGATGCAAAAGAAACAGACTTTGCAGTCACTTGCAATTAAAACCCACAGTCCAAAACACTACCATGTGTCAGCAAGACCTGGCGTTACCATGAAAGGTGTACTCTACAGAGAAGGAGATATGGGACAACAATCGTGTCATGATGTGGTAACTTCCTACTGTGGACTTTGAAACTGCCATGGTACTGCAGCAAAAAGGACCTTCCAAATGCCTCGGTAGTATTCACTAACCGTGAACGTTATGCAGTGTGAGATGCAAGAAAGAAATGAACTCCGGTATCTTGGGCATTGAACTAAGGCAAAGCAGTAGATTCCCAAAATGCTTGCAACCAATGCAGAAGGGACACACGTTGAAGGAAATAGATACAAAGCACAAGTTAAGTGCAGAGTGTGACCAGTGCGACTGTCACAGTTGTGCCACAGGTTATTTTTCAATTTGAATGAGCTACACAGTAGATAATAAAAAATGAAAGGCTACTACTCATGGCAGGCAAGAAGTGGTGTGGAGGTGAAGAGAAAAGTCTGAGGAAGGGAGAAGGAAAAGCAAAGCGCTATTCAGCACTGGCTGGAGTAAACCAGTTAAAACCATACAAACGACTCATCCCTGTCCAGGCTCTTCTGCAGCTGCCTTCTCTGGCTCTGCTCCAGCTGATCTCCCTCTCTGTGTCAACATCATGGTGGCAAGGAGGAAACTGGAAGGATCTCTCCACTTTTAGATGGTCTTTGACTGTCCAGGACCATCCCTAGACCTCACAGTGGGGAGAAAATGCAGTGTGTGGTACTGTCAGTGCCACTCTGTGCTCCCCCTTCAGCCCCGAACCCTCCCTGCTATAGATAAAGCTTTGAGCAGCCTGGTCTAGTGGGAGGTGTCCTTGCCCATGGCAGGGTAGTTGGAACTAGATGATCTTTAAGGTCCCTTTGAACCCAAGCCATTCTCTGATTCATTCTTAGATACCTGTGTTGGGTGGGAGGGAATATCCCTGCAAGCTCCTGCAGGGGCAAATTCCCTAATGTAGCATGTCCCACCAAAGGGAAGATGGCTCTCACCCTTTGTATGCAGAATCCTCCTGCCCTACTGCAACGCTGGGGCTTGGGTTTTGACAGTGTCGGGATCTGCCAACAGCTGGGGTAAGCCCAAGGCAACAGTAAGTTGATAAGAGCACTTGACATGAGAGCAGGAAGGTGGGCATTTTATGTTTCATTTTCCCTCTGAGAGCTTGACAGACTGAAGATTGGAATTTGCCCAAGGAAAGTCTGAGAGTTTTCTTAATATATCATTCAATTCACCTGGAACACATCCAGTTAATGAGGCTTTTGTAGTTGTGGGTGTTCAATACATTTGCAAGTCAAACAAATAATTATGATGCACAGATACATGGAGGTGCCCAGCCTCAGGTATCCATGTCTGAACTAGGCATCTGTTCAAAGGACGAGTTTCTCAAGACTAATTCTGCAGCCAGCCAAATACGAACTGATTCCTGAGGATTTCAAACACCATCTTTACCAAAACAAAATTATTTTAAATTGTTCAATGCAAACCAATTTTGCTCCATCAGAGTTAACAGAAACAGATACTTGGTTTTACTAAGAGCACGCTGACTCTTCTGAATGTCTTTTAAATATATAAAAGGTTTCTGAACTCTTTCCTTATAAGATACTTCCAGTAACACTGAAATAGAAAACAGATCTTCAGAAACCAGCTCTCCTGTAAGAATATGGAAAACAGATCTAAAGCTTCAAGAAGATTTTTTGCTTCCTCATGTTGAGTATTTCATCACTGACCAGGCATGTTTTAAAGCTGTTTATCACCCTCTGCAGCTTCAGACTTCAGACATGACTGTGGAGAAAATGTTTGCTAGAAACATTTAAAATTCCTGCCACGTCTTACTGTATTCTACTTTTTCTACTAATAGCTTTGTATGTTGAGTACACTAAATACTATTTGTCACATGCACAATTTTTTTTCTTTAATAAGTTATTTGAAAATTCAGTTCTTATTTATGCAATTTTTCAAAGTTCCTGATTCTGCATTTCTAGTAAAATCCTTGAGGATATTTTTTTGACTCTTACAGTACTTTTTAAGTGTCAGTGAAATCATCAGTTCTTGCAAAGAAAACTACATTATTCATTTTAAAACTTGCTAGCTAAAAATTTTGCATGCCACATTGATCTTTTATAGCACTTCTATTGACATAAATAGAACTATTTGTAAATAAGAGATAACAGCCTTTAATTTATAGATATTTCTCAAAGCACTTCAGCATTAATTGAGCTTTGTGGCATCCTATTAAATTTTAGCAGCTGAGTAGTATAATGTCCCATTTTATGCCAGATTAGAAGTGCAGAGAGGTTAGTAACGACCCCAGTTCTAGGGGAAATAGAAAAGCTCTGAAAATCACCGTGGAAGTGTCTCAGGACAGGAATCTGAAAAAGAGCAGCTGTTTTTGAAAATACATAGTGATTTTTTTCAAGTCACGCTGTGGATATGACTGAAAAGGCTCCTCTCCAGTCCTCTGCCCGTGTCATCAACCATCAGATCATGCATGTACAGAACCTGCTCTGACTCACTGGTGCTACATAACTCTTTGTTCCCAATGGGCTTACAACGTGGGAATTAGAAAAGGCAGTATGTCCTGTACTTAGCCAGTAACAACATGAGTAATTAGCAGGCTACTGATTATACAAATAGGAGGGGTTTGGACTTTTCTTCCTCCTGTATTTTCATTATTCAGAGGGAAGTATTTTCCCATACAAGCAAGGTACTGAAATTTGCAAAGTCAAGTGGACTGTGTGGAAAGGGGTGTAAGACATTTGTGTGAAGATGCAGGTTACAGACAGTGTGAAACCAGCTCTGTCCTTCAGAAACATGTTTAGAAGGTGAGAGCAATGGAGGATTACATAGAGAAAAGGTAACCTGGGTAAAAAAGAAAACAGAGGAAGAGATGAAGTAGTTCTAAAGGAGACTAAAGAAATTTAGAGAAGGAAAGAATATAATGATTGAAAAATAGGCTGAAGTCTTTGAGACTGGAGGAATCTGCTGGTGGCTGGAGCACTGGGAAGGCACTGAGTACATAAAAGTCAGCCTGAGAAACTAAGAAAATCAGAGGCAATCAAGGTAATGCTCATGAGGACTTTGGTGTGCTGAATATATCCACAGTGGTTACAATTTATATGAGAGATTATCCATCACTTAGCGTTGTAAGACTTCAATATATGGAGACAAATGAGGTTGGGTTTTTTGGAGCAGAGTACAAAACTAACTTTAAAAACATATTCATTTTAGTTTAGAGATATGTTATGACATTTGATCAGCAAACTCACAGGCTCTTGGGAGCTTAGAAAGTAAATCAGAAAGGAATACTAAAAGAGGAAAGGGGTAAAAAAAGAGATATGGAAGGTCAGGGAATTGAACACTTCTATTGTGAGCTTCTGCATTAAATTTCCTCTGTCACCTAAGAGATGATAGAATCAGTATTTGGTATTTAGCAGACACGTTGGGTAACAGACTGGGATAGAAGGATAAATATTAACACATTCATAGTACAGCAAATACAGAAGATGTAGCTTAGAAAATCACAGTGGCCTGTTGAATACATTTTTCATGCCAGCTCTGCTGGGGCGTTTTAGCAGTAGGACAAACGAGGGAATCACAGTGGAGTTTCTTCCTGAGCCAGCTGAGTTTACGAATAGTATTACATGAATGTCTGACGTGTTATGCTAAGCCTTTTGCTAACTGACCTGCCCTGCAAACGATATGTGTGGCAAGGAGAATACAATCACATGTATGAACTGAGGACTCCGCCTTGTTATGTTGGGACCACCGCGGGCATCATATCCCCCAGAACACAGAGATGTCTGACTTTCCCATTTGCTAAGTACAAGGCAGGTAGAAAAGGGCTTGTCTTTCCCCTGACATGACTTGCCTGGAACGTAAGGCATTACCTCATTGCAGAGGGCAGCACATCCACCCCGGCAGTGGGCATCTCCCAGAGGATGCCTCTGCCAGGCTGCAGCTGAAGGGTGCAATACAGCTTACTGCTTCAACCTTGTCGTACTTAATAAAAGCAGCTCAGGGTCTTTGCACAAAATAGAGCCTTCTACAACTGTCCACTGTTCTGTAAAAGCAAATGAAAATTTTTAGCTTTCACTCTGGGCTTTGGTTTCTCCATGCATTTGCCTAATTCACAGGAAAAATCAGGAAATTTTGGTGGTGTTTCATACAGGTCTTCTTTACTTGCAAAGCTAGACTTTTTTGGATGTTTGGGCCTCTGTTCTCCTTTGCTTGGCCACATTCTCATTCATTTACACAAGTCTGGTGATTTGTACATGGTCTCTGAAGTACTGGAGATCACAGTTTATACTCACTGTCATGAAAATTCACAGTATAATGACTTTGTTTTCCTTTTCTCCTGGTGTCCCTTGTATACTAAGCTGATAGTTTCTGAAGTCTAAAACTTTGTCCTCCTTAGGATACTTCATGACTCAAAGTACTTCCTAGACAGATTTTGTTTTCCCACCTTTCACTTAGTTTTTTTCAGCAGTGACTAGCACTGATTATTATTCCTTCAGTTGCTTATGCAGTAGTTTGTAAATTATTTTGAAGCAAATTTCATTGGTCCTGCTTCTGCTCAGCATCTAGCTTTAGAAGCATTATCAAACTTTGAAATTTAATTTTCAGCATCATCCCAATCCTATTTGCTTTATCTTATCTAAGATTTTAAAAGAGTTAATTCTGAGGATTTATCAAGCCTCCTGTTTAACAACTATAGCGGTCAACTTTCATGATCTTGCTGAACCTTAGATTCCTGTGAACCTAAATTCCAGTCAGCTGAAAACCCAAGACTCTTAGTTTTCTATTGCAAAAATTGCAAAAAAAAAAAGCAAAAAATTTGTCAAGGTTTTTAAAAGCAGATAAGAAAGTGAACAACATAACATATACTATTCCCTGAAATTCCATTATTTTTAAGCTGATGTCATAATCTTGTGAATTCTGAATATTTTTTACTGTCAAAAATGACAAAATTTCTTACTGTCGCCTTTATTTCAATATTGTCTCCCACTGCTCTCTACCTCCACCTTGACACTTTCATATAGAACTTTTTGCAACATTTTTTCTTGTCTTCATATTGAACCTTCTGAATTTATTGGTGTTCTCTTTTCACTAAGGATAGAAACAGAAGCACAGACAGAACAAAAAAAAAAGGGAAACAATGCCTTGGGGCTCACAGACACCCCTCTTAACGCTGACCTTTCTCAAGCAACCTATCAGCCCTCTTAATTGATCCTCTCCAGTGTCATAAAAGCCCCTAAATTACAATATATAAGTTACTATACAGAAAATATATTTCTCCAATAGGTCAGGCTGCTGGCTTTACTTCTTTACAGATTCAGCAGTAAGATTTAGTATCAGACACCTAATGGCAAGAAACCGTCCAAATCCCATCTTACAGACCAGAAACATGACCAGAAATGTGTTTGACTTACTATTTTTATCAATTAAAAAGTGCATCCTAATATTCTAGGTTAGATCCTTAGACAAAGTACTTGGTTTGTGTGAAATCCATCTCTGCACATACGACTAGGTCAAGACCTACATGGTACTAACACCACATGAAGTTCCTTAAGAAGTAGGTAAGCAAAGTCCAGGTGGTGTGTGTAGTTTTCTGTAGGGTCTCTGCCCTGGGGTGATTCCAGCTCTGTTACATGAAGTATTCAAAGTCTTAAAGTCAGGCCTCAGAAATAGAGAGTACTTAAAAACAATGCACTTTGGGTCTGCCTCCTGGCTTTTAAGCCTTTAGGGTAGATTCTTTAATATTAGAGAGTCTTTAGTCAATGAAAATTGAAGACTTCAAGTGTTCACATAATTTCAGAAATTGTCCTTTAAGAAAATTGTTAAATATCACAAGACTCCTGACAAAAATTATGAGACCTGGCAAGAATTGCATCCTCCAAGGAACAGCTGAGAGTAACAGAGGTTTAGGCCAAACAAAAACTCTATGAAAGAGGAAAATAGCACTAGGAAGGCCCAGGCTCAGAAGAAAAACATACTTGGAATTGAATTTGATCTGGCCTGCATTCTAAAAGGTTAGATTAAGTAAGTGATGAAGATGTGAGGGGAAAAAAGCGAACGTGAAGACAGTTAAGATTTAACATTCATGCTAATTGGAAAGTATCTGGGCACCATTACAGAGAAGGAATTCATGCAGAATGAGTTAAAAGTCAATAATTTACACATACATTTTATAGATTGCGCTATGCTTCAAAATTTAATACCTATTCAAGTGCTTTTTTTAAAAAGGTGTTGTAGTTGTCAAGTCTGCAACACACTTGCCCATCAAGCAGCTTTGCAATTCAATGCTATCCCCTTTTGAATGCTTGGAGCTAAAGCTTCTCATCCTAAGCAAGAAAAAAATAGCAAAGCATTGCATAAGTAGCAGTAGTTAGCAGCATTTTTTTTGTCCAAAAGCATGTTATTGATACCCACGCGAATAAAGGTCTAACACAACACCATCAAACAGAAGGTCTGAAGAGTTTAAAAGGGAATGGTTGCTACTTTGTAAAACAAAAAACAGCCTCTGTTTTGGCATATTGAAGGTGGGAGGGAAAATAAGAGTTCTGCAAAACTGCAGTTTCCTAGCATTTCAGCTGGTTAAAACTACAGGTAGGGATGAAGGTACAAGAAAGAAGAATACAGCAAAGCTACTTTGCCCAAATTTGTCTCCTGTGTGACTGTTCTTTCTTCAACTTTAATTTACATTATTTTACTAACCAAAGACTTTTCCTAGGAAAAAAAAAAAAGATCTAACTACTTGCAATATTCCTTACTTTTTCTAGAAAGGCAGCATTGACAAAGCAGGATTTTTTTCACATCAGTGAAAGCAGGTAAGTGTCATAACAGAACTTTCCAATTGTGAGTAAGCAGTCAATCTTCAAAAACCTATCTGAAACCTCACTGAGCAGAAACAGTGGTAACTCTCAAGTGGATCAACACCTTGGAAAATAAAGAGCCTTATTCAGGTCTCTAAGCACACATTTAAAAACCTAACCTTAGGGACACTGTTCTTGAAAATTTCAACCTGGTCCATTTAAAGACTTTCTACTAGCCTTGCCTCCTTTGGCATAAAACACCAGTGATTTAGTTGGGATTGTAAAGATTTACTGTGCACTTTTCCTATCTTATTAGAACCAGTAATGGAATCCACTTACTTGAATTTCTTTGGCTCTGAATGCATACTGCTGAACAGTATGACATCCAGAGGTTAAATTCCTGTCTACCTTTCATTTCAGTTTTATAACTGTAGTAAGTACATTTCCTTAAAACCTGTGGATTCTAAATCAAAGGAAAATTCATTTTTAATCTCACCATAATTTAAAAATCCCTAAGAATTCAGCTGTAAAATTATTAGACTTTGATGATCATAAGAAAAAAAAAAAGAAAATTAAGAAATTGCCAGAAACGTGTAGACAGAAGTTTTCTAAAAAACACTATTTTTCAGATGATTAGTTAATTTTATTAAATGTTCGTGAAACTTATATTAAAAATAAACAGTTTCTGTAAAGACCTTCATTGAAGCATTTTCAGGAGAATAACTATTTCTTGACCAATATTACTATCAATGCATACAAATTTATTCTTCTTATTATATAGGAGCCCCAAGCATGGGAAAAAGGACAACTTTTTTGCTGCATATCTATCAGACAAGGATGATGATCTGTCTCTTTGTATCCTTTTCATATATTTTTGCTGGAAATCAGAAGAAATAATGTGATTTTCTGATCTCTCCCTGGATGTAAGTCTCCTCACCACTTATCCTGTCTAATGCTGTACATATGCAGCAATCTCTGTCCTTACAGGTGTATAAAATGTGCTGGATTTGTCTTATTAGTTCAATAAAAAGAAAGTGGGGGCCATCACTTCGCCATTGCAGAGCCCAGCATGATGAGACACGTTTGCATACTCTTAATCTGAAACATCAGTGGAACAGCTCAGACGCTTTCAGTTCAGCACGTGTCTGTACGATTTGATGGATCACATCTACAACAACCATTCAGTGAATACCGTCCTGCCTGCGACCCTCCACAGAGCTTGCTTTTTTGGCTGGGGCAACCTAGCCTGATTTAAAGTTCACTGAAGTCAATGGAGAGCCTCAGCACCATCGACAGGATCGCGCTGACACGAAGTCAGGACAGGAAACTCTGAGGAAACATAAGAGCTACCCTGTTTGTTGCCTTGAATATTTGTTTAGTGTTTTGGAATTTACTGACTAAAGCTGCATGGAAGAAACTTGGCAGCCAGAGACTTTTGCCAAGCTGTGTTATTTTGGTTGTATAAGAACTCCTGAAATAAACCCAAAACTCCTGCGAGAATTCTATGTTCGTGCCATAGCCTCCTTGAACTCACTCTATCCAACCATTCAGGATTACCCTGGACTGGCAGATCTGCTGCAGTCTTGGCTAGCAATGTCACATTATGCTAAGAACATGATGTTCTCCTCTCATTTTACATCCATCTTATTCCTCTGTGGCCCACTGGATATAGTGGATTCAGTTCTGATTTACTCCAGCCTAGAGAAAGAGGAAAATTCACCAGGTTTACTGTAGATCCCAAGACAAAACTTCCAAAGTTTGCATTTCTTTGTGTGGCCACCATGATGTATTTTCTCTCGCTGAAACGAGTATTAAGTGCAGTGGGCACATCCATCAGTTAATTGACTGGACAGAAGAGGGTCCCAGGTTCCACATCTCACAAGTGGCTATTTTGTTGACTAAAATTTTCAACAAAAATACACCTTTGGAACTCAAAAAATACATAATTAGAAAAGAATGCACATGAAAAAGGAACCTACGGATGACTCAGCTGGAGTTGTGTTCATTAAGAGGGTTAATACAAATGTTCCTGATTGTTTCTGTTGTTTATGAATCTCGACCTTCAGAGCAGCAATGAAATGTGCTGTCTCCTAAAGATGTTCCCTACCGATATGACACACACTTTGCATTGTTTCACTGCACACAAGCATTAATATCCCAGAGGTAACCCACCCTTCTTTTAACGGCTGGTGACAGGTCCAATGGCTGAGCAAAAATCAGTTGAAGGAAAGGGAAGTCTTGTCGGAAACGAGATTAATCTTGTAACGAGTGTTCAGCCCTGATAACCCATCTGTGCAGAGAACTGCTTTAACTGGAGAGCAATTAACCTTCACCTGACAAGCTCTGTCCAACCGTTATAAACAACATTAAAGGCACAGGATCCCCCTCTTTTTTTCCCCCTTTACGTAGACTAAACAATCAGATTCTGAATTCCATAAAAATGGTACATGTAATGGTGCCTTGATGACAAATAGCAGGAACATTTTTTAAAAGGTAATGGCGGTATGGAAATAATGTGAAAAATGTCTCTGGCCACCACTTTAGTGAGTTGATCTGATTAGTAAAAAGCAACAATTTTGAGCACTTCCCAGGGAATACCTTATGCATGAGGGAAGCTGATGTGAATATGCCAAAGACTAACAATAATAAAAATGCATGCAAGTAGATAAGAGATGGCTAACCCTGTCCCAGCAACATTGCTTTCAGGATGGAGCATGTATTTCCCCAACACCCCTGTGAACCCAAAGCCAAGGGGAACTTCCTAGAGGTTCTTCAGCCATGGCCTTGGGAAAATTACTTGTCAAAACTAACTTCAGCTTGCAGAGCCCATCTGCAGTAACCGGGCTTTTGGGTCAGGTCCCCGCAGGACCGGCTCTCCCGCCCAACAGCTGGTGCTCCAAGGATGCGCTCATCGTGGTCTCTGGAGGGGTCTCTAAATCCAGCCTCGGATTCCCAGCCTGTTAGACCACAACATAAACTTAAAAAACAGCCTTTCCCTCAGTAGTCTGAGGAGTCTCAGTAGTCTGAGGAGATAATTGAACGTGGGTCTATTCTTCAAAGATGAAAAGGCATGATATATATGAAGCCACAATAGCAAAGGACTACTCAACTCTATGGGGAAAGGCCAAAATACCGATCTCAGTCACAGTGGCAGAAACCTGGAATGACTCCAGGGGAATCCTTGGCAAGAAACATTGCACAAAATTTGGGCTGAGCTCCTGAATAATTTGAATGAAAGCCTGGCCCCAGTCAAGCCATTGGCCAAATACTTTTGACTACATTTTGGCTGATTTCACTTCAGGTTTAGTAAATCCTCATTCATTCTACTAATCTGCCTGAAAGCAATTACTCTGAAGTTACAATTAGCAATGGAGGTTTTCTGGTTTGGGTTTCTTTTTTTTTCTTTAATTTTGCTCTAGGTTTCTCTTTTTCTTAGCAGAAGTTCAAACATGCAGGTTAGTCATGGCTTTATTTCTCATTTATTTCTTTATTTCAGCAAGGCAAAATTTCCACTTCAGCCATTTCGGTTGAATTTATATGTCACTGTGGATTGCAAGAGATGGCGGTGACTCTTTAATATATCCAGAACATGTTCTGAATATGCTTCTCTTGTTGGAGAAGTCCACCTCAAGGGCTAGTGAAATGTATATTTTATTTGGTGACGCATACAAATAAGGAAAGGATGTGGGCAACAAGGAGTTGGAGGGAGGTTGCTTGCTCTTCATCTGATGGAATGACAATGTATTTTGAAGCATCCCGATCTGCAGTATTGTAAAATGCAGGGTCACTTTTCCTACCATTGCAGAGAAACACCCTGATATTTCACAGTCCAATGTAACAGCATTGGTCCTAATTTTTACACAAACAGATGTGTTGTACTGTGGCTTAGATGTTTAAATAGTGACAGGTAGAACATTACCTTTAAATCATATGAGAAGAGCTTAGATCTTTTCAGTGAATTAGATATTAACAGATAGGAAGTTCCTATTGAAAGCATTTCCTGTATTGGTAGTCCCTGATTTTGGTGACTTATCTGGGTAGGAAATGAACGCAGGAAGTATCTGTCTACAGACTCTTTATCATCAAGGTAATTGCTGTGGCAGCATTTTACTGTTTATCAAGGTAATAAACATGCCGTCTAAAAAAAGATGTTTTTCAACTCTAAAGAATGAGGTTTAAAAAAAATCTTCCAGGCTAGCATTGCAGTTACGCAAAATCTTCCACGTACAATTAATATGCTGCTACTTGTTTCTCTCAGCACAACTGTAATTAGGGATTTGTCAAACGAAACATTTCCAGTCTTCTGTGGCTTTTTTCCCAGTTACAGCACTGTTTCTCTGTATGTCGCTCTCTCATCTCTCTTAAGTCAGGTAGGTCATTTTAAAGAGTTCTGCCACTTCCCATAAATAGTTATTCACCACCCCTTCCTGCAGGTATTTGCATATACCCAGTCCTTGTAATTTGCTGTTGTATTTCCTTCCCATCTATCAGGCTCTGCTTAACCTGGCAACACAAACATTGAACTAAGCGAGTCAGATCTTTTCCTAGTGTGAAAAGGTTACGCCAGCCCAGTGACACCGTTTTCCACCCGTCAGCTGAGATATACACTCCAAATAAACATACTCTGCAAGTGAAGGGACACATCATATCGTATGCATTCCTTCCACTCATTCATTTACAAAATCCACCATTCCAAAAGACCATTTGCTTGCTCCACTGTATGTGGATAATCGATTGGTGTGTCCTTCAGCCTACCCTTAAAAAATTGCTACTACTCCTGATCCTTTTTTACCTTTTAATGTTTAATGATATTTTAATGACAATAATTGTCATTTTATTCATTTCACTTTGAAACAGATTTATGACATGATAATTACCAGAAGTGGTAATCATTGGTTTGTACACAGTAGTTATTAAAAACCATTACTAGTATTACTTGGTTATTAACAAGTAATGTCCCTTTCCTGAAAGCAATGTCTGATTTTTCTAATAGGATGACTATGTGCATAGTAAAAGTCAGCAACCCGCTGCCTAAGGATGCATGCCAAGGGGAGAGGTAACTTCCTTGTGATAAAGGTTTGCAACCTGAATCTCACCAGATTTCCTGAAACAACTTCTCCCTCTGTTCACTGGGATGGGTTGTTTACAGGATTACACAGCCCTTCTTTTAAGGGGAACAGTGGAAGGGAATAGATCAAAGGACACAGCATTATCCCCTCTCAGGGAAGCTCGGTTAAAACATTTAAAATAACCCCTTCAACCATAAAGGCACATTCATCCTTTAAGGAAAGGATTGATACCTTTTTCATATAAGTGCTTCAAAGTTTCTTTATAGTCAGTGTTTTGAACACAGACAATATTTCTTCCATAATACACTAACATGTATTAAGGACAGCAGGATGACTAGCAGAGTACATGCCACTTTGTCAGATCATGGGCTTTTCATTACTGACAATGTGAAAAGCTGCCAGTATTTCTCTACTGTATAATTATCTGTCAAAATAAATTAATTTTTAAGTACTTAATGATGAATCTGATAAAAACCACATTGCAGTCAATGAAAATATTTTTGTTAACAAGGTTTGACACCGCATATGGTATTTTCTACTGTATCACTTTTACTGTCTCAGAATGGATAATACAGGTGATACAAACCCAGTTTTTCTTTTTCTTTTCTCCATGTCGCTGATTTTCAAAATAATTCTGTTGGCTTGATTTAGAAATTTGCATTATGAAGCCTACTTCTTTTTGCGTGAAGAGCATTAGATATTTTTACTGCATTATAATTGTCACTTTGAAAATAAATACCTTCTTTTGGCATACACATTTCTCAAAACTACTTCTGTATTTATCTTTCAGCAAGTCATTCTCCAAACGCACTTGATTCTTTTTATATTATTTCTGAAAGCCCTCATGGAACTTGCTGAAAANTGGGTTGTTTACAGGATTACACAGCCCTTCTTTTAAGGGGAACAGTGGAAGGGAATAGATCAAAGGACACAGCATTATCCCCTCTCAGGGAAGCTCGGTTAAAACATTTAAAATAACCCCTTCAACCATAAAGGCACATTCATCCTTTAAGGAAAGGATTGATACCTTTTTCATATAAGTGCTTCAAAGTTTCTTTATGGTCAGTGTTTTGAACACAGACAATATTTCTTCCATGATACACTAATATATATTAAGGACAGCAGGATGACTAGCAGAGTACATGCCACTTTGTCAGATCATGGGCTTTTCATTACTGACAATGTGAAAAGCTGCCAGTATTTCTCTACTGTATAATTATCTGTCAAAATAAATTAATTTTTAAGTACTTAATGATGAATCTGATAAAAACCACATTGCAGTCAATGAAAATATTTTTGTTAACAAGGTTTGACACCGCATATGGTATTTTCTACTGTATCACTTTTACTGTCTCAGAATGGATAATACAGGTGATACAAACCCAGTTTTTCTTTTTCTTTTCTCCACGTCGCTGATTTTCAAAATAAATCTGTTGGCTTGATTTAGAAACTTGCATTATGAAGCCTACTTCTTTTTGCGTGAAGAGCATTAGATATTTTTACTGCATTATAATTGTCACTTTGAAAATAAATACCTTCTTTTGGCATACACATTTCTCAAAACTACTTCTGTATTTATCTTTCAGCAAGTCATTCTCTAAATGCACTTGATTCTTTTTATATTATTTCTGAAAGCCCTCATGGAACTTGCTGAAAAACATTTTGTTAAGAGGTAATATAGTTCTTGAAACAAACAAACAAACAAACAAACAAACAAACAAATTCAGGCAGTCAAACATACACATTTTCCAGCTGTTGTTCCTTGCCTAGGGACTTAATTCTGGAAAGCAAAATCCTTATATTTGACTTTGTTTTGGTATATGTAGCCACAAACCAGATTGAATTAAATGACTGCTGATTAAAAGCAAAAGAAAACAATACAAAAATCCCCCAAACATCTTCTTCTGTTCTTATATGGCTATTTCTTCCTTGAAATTGTACATTTGTATTTGAGTCAGAAATACTGTCTTACCTGGAAATAATTACAGGTTTGATTCTACTGCCTGTATTGGAACAAAATCTTCATGAAATTGGTGGAAACTCTGAATTAAGGAGTGCAAGATCAGGCTAAGTGGTTTAAGGCATTCTTACTCTTCTTGTTTCTAATTCACCCGAGCACTCAGGTGTGTGCTTAGCTTTAAGAGGGTTGTGTCATATCACCAAAGCCAAAGAAGTATTTACAGGCTTAAAGTTAAATATACCACTGGATCATTTGCTAACTGAGATGAGAACAAAAAGAGAAAAATCTTTATACTTTTTTAATGCAAGGAACAGAAGTACAAATTACTATATTAGTTCTGTTGGATTCAGTGCAGATGCAGTCCTTTAAACAAAGACTTAAACATTTCCATATGCCAAGAACAGATTTTTTTTTAACTGTCTCCAGCTTTTCTTGGATTTAGAAATATTCATGTGACTACTTAGATTTCCTATAAGAAAGTGAGAGAAAAGTAATACCATAGAGAGAAGCACCAATGAAGATTCCTCACAAAAAAAAATATCTCGCTACTATATACTGCTCTAATCAGTATATCGATACTCTTTCAAGCCTTAGAAACCACAAAGATTCTCCTGTCCTTTATCAAATACACAGATTTTTTCTCCCAGAAATCATAGCTTCCATGTGAACAGCACATCAGAAGTCCCTAATAAGAAGTGGACATGCACATATTTAGAAGTAAATTAAAGTAAAAGAAATATCCACAAGTGTAATCAATAAGTCATTTTAAAGTCAAAATATCTTACTGAAGAGCTTTTTTAAGTATAATTGCATTGGCAGGCAGGGAGAGAAATATAACAAGGCTTGCTGCATGGCAAGGTAGTAGAATTCGAGTTGCAATTTTCTAATTAATGTTCTTTCCTTCACTGTGTGATAATGGAAAAAAAACGAAAATGACCTTCAGAATAAGTATTTTTACTTCATCCCAAGGTAACACTTAAGTAATTTTTGCTCCATTCTATTAAAAAAAAAAACAACCCACCACCAAAAAGACAGATGCCTAATTCAGAAGCCTCTGATATTTTCTCATATTGTATTTACGGTAACTGGCGGGATGCCTATAATTAGCAGTGCTGTATTGATTTGATGGTCTTCAGCTTCAGTGCTCTGCACCGCTGTGCTACTGCACATATCTGTCAAGTACTACTTGTGCCAGAAGGAAACATGTCACCGTATTGCTGAAATCCTGACTGTTGAAAAAAAAAACTTGAAAAAACCCATTTTATCCTTTGGATGCCAAAAAACATAACAGTGAGGTTAGCCGTGTGTGCACAAGGTATAGGGAAGTGAATGCATGAGAAATATCAGCCCCCCCGACTGCGTACCGAAACAAAAATCTTGGCTGTGGAGGCACACTCCTTCTCCCACCATTCTCCTCTCTGCAGTTCCTTACGCTGCCCTCCACAGGAGCCGGCCCCACTCCCCATCGGAGGGAGAAGTCCCTGGCCTGAGCAAGGGCAGCCGCTCTTACAGCATAAAGGTCAGAATTAAAGGAAGCCATCCATGCCATAGCCTGGGAAGAAGGCACGCTGTGTCCTCCTTCTCAGGAGAAACCTTCCACCATGGTGCTTTCCCCATCATGGGGGAGAAGGGGAAGGGGGCAGCAGGAGGAGGGCAGGGGACAAGAAGAGATGCATCTCCCTCTAAAGCCATGCACGTGACGTCAACTCCAGTGCCAGAAAACATACACAAATGCTCGCTTTCATAGATACCAATTAGCCCCAGTTAAGCCAGCCTGTTTTCTCATGGTCCCTGAGATTCCCATGGGTCTGCCTGCAGATGTCTGATAGGAAAAGGATGAATCAAACAGTCTTACTGGAAGGTCACCTTTGCAGGTGTGTACATTTAGAGAAATTTCTTTCCAGTTACGAACAAATACCTAGCCATTTGCAACTCAATTTTGACATGTAATGACTCCACGGCCTTCCTAAAGAAGAGAGTGAATTCCTGGCACAATGTTCCTATATAAAGCTTTCCACCTTGGCCACAACCTGTTGTCGCCTATGCTGGGATAGCTGGGCTACCTATTGCCAGCAGAGAACACAGGTCATTACATTGAAATTGCAAAAAAAAAAAAAATAATTTGCTAAACATAACTGTTTGGAAAAAGCACAAACACCTGTTTGGCATTCAAATGGAATTTCTTTATTTAGGAAACCTCTCAGTTAAATGACTTCTTTATGTACTCAGTATAGAGGAGGAATTGAATCTCTTTGGGGTGGCTTAGCTTCATGTCACAGTACGTTTCCTGCATCTACAGTACAAAGCACCTGTCATTTCTTTTCAGTCATTCTACATTTTGCACTTGCATAAATAAAGTCATTGCTTCAACACCTAAGGCCTTCCCAGCACCCTGGGCACCAAAGTCATCAACATTTTGGGGTGCCCGTTTCTCCCAGAAAGTTTCATGCTCCCAGAGGAGGAGACAAAAATGTAGGTTTTTCCACTTAGGAGACACTGCTGTCTGCATTGCGCTAGCAGGCTGCATAATGCACAGCTGCACACAGTCTCTGCCCACCTCTGTAAGTGTAAGGTGGAGGTAAAATAATAACAATGAGATATTGTTTGCAATCATTTACACTAGTCAATTCAGTATAAAACATCAAAAAATAAATAAGAGCTCCTCAAAATGCATACAACATCTAATCCCATCATTGTACCATCATTTTTTTAAAAGAATTTTCCCATCAACACTAATACTGCATTCTGACTAACAGATGCAAAACCCAGCGTTACTCTCTCAGCACATAGCCCTTCCTTTAGCAATGCAAAACCTGACTCCCCGAACCTCAAGATTTTCACAGAGCGCCTGTCATGTCCTCTGCGCTCTGCAAGTATGCAGCAAAACCAAAGGGAATTCAGCTGTTTCAGGAGCTACTTAGCATATAATAGCTACTGGCCAGCAATGCAGAAGAGATTGAAATCTTTGTCTCCATAAATAGCCTCTTGAAAGTATCAGTGATTCAAAAAGAGGAGGTTCGTTAGTTTTTTTTAATCATGTTGTCTTCAGGCAAGACTTTCAGATTTCAAAAACTATAACAAAAAGCATCAAATGCATCTTTAAAATGTAAACATCTAAGCAGAAGTTACTGAGAAATCAAACTGCAGCTCCACTTAGCTAATGTCCAGGCACCGCGGCTATTCTGTATCTCTTACTAAATCTCTGGCATAATTAGAAAATACAGAAATACACAATACCATGAAGAAAACAAATACCTTGATCCCAAATCTGATAATACAACGCCGCAGAGTCCTCACTGTACATACTGGTTTGCACTTTACGTAAAATTAGTTTCACTATCACAAAGCCTTTAGTTACAGTTATACTTCTGCAATTAATCACAGCTATTGCTATATCTGTAACTGCTATCTATTGCAACATACATACAGAGAAGCAAAAACTAGATAGACAGACATATAGATTTATTCAACTTTCTAAGTGACACAACCTGAAAAACCCATCAAAGCCATTCTAAAAAAGAAAAACAAAAAAACCAAACCATGCACCAAGATCAATTTATAAGCCAATAAGAGAATTTTATTGTCCAAAAAATTAAAACAAAAAGAACACACCCGTGAGATCTTGCCACCACCATTAAAATAACATTCAGAAAGGTCCCGAGTATCAGGAGAGCATTTCTAGAAAAGCACATAATTAACACCTGCATGAGAGAGAAACAAGAGCTGGTGCCTCTCATTCCCGCTTACTAATATTTGTGCCCCATCCAGAAGAGAAACATTTAAAAGTATCCAAAAGTTTAGGGCTCTTAGGAACCCTTTTTTTCCTTCCAGTGCACACCCTCTCCCCTTATGGCAGTCCGCAAACACATCCAAGTTGTCAGAATGATACCTACAAGAAATTTCTGAAGCTCTCATAAAAGGGCTTCGCATATGCAATCCACAGCACTGAACAGTGAATTTAAAAAACCCAATTTTTTTTCCGAGTTTGAAGTTTTTAAGCCTTGCGGATGGTTGGAGTAGGAAAAAGGAAATTTACTAGGCAGTACAAAGGAAATCTTGTTGTCCTCTATTGTGGCAGTGGGGGTGTTGCCCAATTCTAACTTATCTAGGTTGATAAAGGAAACCAAAGAACACGCCACTGAAAAAAATTCCAACAAAAAAGGTACCCCTTTCTTACCTTAATAGTGCTTGCCATAATGTGATCAAGATTATTGATCGCTAATAATTGCTAATAATAATTATTGCTTCGCTCTGACCAGAAAGAAGTTTTGATGAGGTTGTTTAGAGCGGATGAGATTGTGCTAACTCTGGGAAATGAAGTCAGCCAATGGCAGGAAGAGGTTTCTATTGGTCCTGGCCACTGCAGCTCGAAGAAACAGGATATTTGGGAGCGAAGAGATAAGAGTCCTAAAACAATGTTGTTTTTCTTGATGATATATGACTAAATTTTTTTTATTTTTTATTTTTTTTTAACAAAAAAGTCAATTGCCTGTGACTGCCTGGGCAGGTGTGATCTGATGTGCAGTAAGTGTGACATGCCACTTTGAGGCAGGATGCAGATGTCAGATGAAATGGGCCAAATTGAGCACTAGTTTCATGCAGTCTGTTCACTGGGGAATTGCTGATTCAGGGCCAAAGCCAGACTTGGTATAAGCGGGTGTAACTGCAAATATGTTAATGAAGTCTAGCCCCGCTTACACCACATCTATATTTGTCCATTAACCTCATTCCTGGATTCTTGAGCTTTTGACACTTTCTAGCCTATCTGATTTAGCACATTTTTTTTTCTTAGAGAAGAAGCAAGTAGACTGGAGATAATTTATTTTTTTGATACCTCTTTCTCACTGAGGAAAGGAAGTCACAAAAAGACATATATTCCAAAATCAAGTGCCTGAAAGCCATAAAAAGTCTTAATTTTCCACTCTCTTCCTTTACTTCACAGCTCTATCCATGCATGAAAATGAGATGGTGTCACTGGTGATTCCCCTTCCAGTTGGAGTGTGATTTTTTAGTAATTTTTTATTCAGTGTTATATATTTATTTGTCCTTTTGCAGCACTTGGCAGTTGCAGGGCACCCCAAAACTACCATCTCTGCAAACACAATACCGTCCCTATCCCAGACCCTTGCTTAGGGGTGTCAAACTAAAAAAATAAGAAAGGCACAGTGTTCCCAAAGTACCAGCCACTGTAAAAGTCCACATGTAAAGAACCACTTGAGATCCATTGCTGGCACAACCCTCTTGCTCTTATGATTCTTGCAGTATTTTGTGTTCTTGTAAAAGATAGTTTCTGGTGTCGAGAGACTCTGAGCTTTCAGCTAGAAAAGCTTGAAAATGGGACCCTCAAAAATTGAAGGAAAACTTAAAAGAAGTCAGAATGTATTAATTGTTTGACAACCTTGTAATTTTTATATGCTGGTCCTACTATAACTGGTTTACAATTTCTCAATGCTTCCTATAACAACATAAAACGATGGACATGTTGCTTGAAAGCACTGCAGCACTGAGAAAATAATTCCCGCCTTAATAAAGTCCTGCCCTCTGACCAGAGACCCTGGTATGATTAAAAAAAACCCCAAGATATAGTGATGGTTTGTCATGGATTTATTTGGTGGAGGCAGATGACCTCACCCTCTCCTAATGCCTTCTTCTCCTGCTTCTTAGGAACAGAAAATGAAATCAGAGCATTGCCCTGTAACTGGTGATGACTGCTGGCATTTGGAGTGCATCTTTTCCAAATGGTACCCAATGACAGCGGTAAGTCCCAGTTCACTCTTCCCCTCCTATCCTGACCTGAAGAAGGGGACACATGGCCATGTACTTCTCCAGAGATGCACCCAGAGGACATGAACCGCTGCCTGCTTGACTCCCAGGCAGTCATCCTGTAGATGCTGCTCCATCTCACCAAGACAGGGCAGAGGAAAATCCACCCGCCCCTGCTAATGAGAATGGCCCTGCCACCCACTAGGTCCTGCGAAATCCTCGTTTCCAGATGCCCCATGGGACTACAGAGCTGGAAATCCCTGAGCACAATGGAGTGACACAGGACCAGTACAACGGGGATCTGGCAGAGCTGCCCCCAGGTAGTCCTTGTTTCAAGCTTAGCCGTGTGTCTCCCAGTTGGGCCAGCATCCCAGCTGCCTCACAAACCTCAGGGTCTCCTCAGACAGCCCAAGGGGCTGAGCAAGCCTCCAGCTGAGTCCAGATCCTGACGGAGAGACTGGTAAGGGGAGAGCGGATGAGCAGACACCCTGCTTTTCCTCCCTGCTCTCGATCCTGAGGTGCCACAGGATCAACTCTCTGTGCAAGTTCAGCTTGATTTTTTAGTTCACTTTAAGGAGCTCCAGCTCCAGCTCCAGCAGAGATGACTTCTGGTCACTTCAGAGCAACCCAGAGTCAACACTGTCGTGCTGTATTGTATATTCTTTATTAGTTGGTTCATACAGAAATCCGGTGTTGCACTGCTGAATGTGTTCTTGCAGTCTACATCCACCAAATTACCGTGCTTCTGCAGGGTAGGTAACTTCTGGTAACTTTCCTATTTTCATTATGAACAGTATGAAAAGAAAGCAATTTACAGTAATTGTATTTCATGGGGATGTTGATTTCCTCCCTTTTCATCTCCAAACAATGAGCAAGACAGCCAAAAGATTAGAACTTTTTTCTTGAAATTTCAAAGCATTGTATAATGTTTCAGTTGGGTGACTTCCACTCCAGTTAAGCCCATGATATTCTGTTGGGGTTTTTTTTTTTCTCAAATATATTGAGAGGCTTGAAGTATCAATTCCAGCTTTCCAGTGGATGGGATCTGACAAATTCATTCACAAGCAGGTTTTAGTTATGATTCTTCTCCAGCCTACCTCTGTATAGACAAACCTCTTCTTGATTTATGTAGGGCTTTTGGAAGCATAAGACAGGCAATATCAGACTCCATTGAACTCTATTATTATTATATAAGTTTTACAGAGCCCACAGCCTGGTAAGGATTTTGCCATTTTAAACTGGCACATATTCTGTGCCAAAGAATTCGATGAAGTTTATTTGATTTTCAAGCTAATACCCACAGGCAGATTTCTGAGTGCTTACGCTTATGTCGATCCAATTGCAAGACAGAGCCTTGGTATTGTTAGGAAAGGAAAATATTGGGTTATCAAATCACCATCATCCAGTTGCAAAAGAAAAATAGTACAAACGCTTCTACTATTTTCTCTTTTCTGCATTTTGTTAAGGTTAAATAGAAAGAAAATACGTCTTTGTTATGTTAGGCAGCTATTTGCTGTTGTCTGAAATAATGCTGTGTGAGTTTGGGAAAATGCAGCTTGGTCAACAAACAGAATGAAAACCAAAAAAGTATTAAAAATCCATACAAGTCACCTAACACTCCCTTCTCCCATTAATTTCTCTCTCAAGCTTGTCACCCTAATTTGTCTGAGCTCCTTTCAGTTGGAATTTTCTTCTACATTCAAGCCTGCATCAAGAAACCACACAGCAACAAAACACTACCGCATGTGCTTAATATTACACATGTGCTTAAGTTTCTTGATCAAAACAGAGGTTTTGCACATGCTTTAGAATTACAGCTGTGCTCAAGTTCTTTCCTGAATAAAGACAGGCTTAAACACTGCTTTAAGTGCCTTCAACCTTTAGGACCAAAGAGCTCCCTCTTTAGAGAAGACCTTTCTAAACTGGAGACAAAGGATGCGATCTGTGTTGATCTAAGCCTGCTTGAACAAACAAGGCCTTGTGCAGACCTAAAGATTTAGTGTGACCATGCAAAGGAAGTGATTACACTAAATCTTGAACAAAGAGGATGAATTTCCAAAGAAAAAAGAAGTTACTTCGCTTGTTGCATCCGTTCTATGACGTACTAGAAATACTTTCAATATGCATGTACTCACCTAAACACGTATAAATATTTCCAAAGAGACCATTTCTCATGCTATTTCAAACACCACTACTAACTCTAAAAATAAAGTCCTGTCCTCAGATTCTTTTCATATCATATCCGCTAGTATGTTAGTATGTAGAAAATATATTGCAATATTCCCTATGTAAACAGATCTGCAATCCATCTTGCTGCCTGGGAGGTAAATCAAGAACGCTGCTTTCAGGCTGAGCTGACCAAGGCAGTAGAGGCGCACTCTGCGACCCTCACTAGTGCCGCCAGGTCTTTTATTTTCACAACGCTAGTTCAGCAGGCTGCCCAGATAGTTTCTTTCCTTTTTACTTGCAAAATGTTGTTAGTACTGCTAATAATGTGGCCTTCATCCCTTTAACTGTACAGATGTCTTTACACTGTAAATAACTCTGGGTAAATAATTGAGCAAGCTGGAGACACATTCCCCTTGTGTGTTGTGCTTAATATGCATACAAACAGCGCCTGCAGATGTGGGTATTAAAAGAAAAAAAAGAGAGGAGAGAAAAGAAAAGAAAAAGTGAGCTCTGCTCCTCTTACCAACATTACAGGTAAAAAGGAGGTTCTCCTCTAGGTAGAAGCAGGCTACAAATCAAAAAACTTCAATACAATAAAAGACTTTGCCTTGCAGTATTTGGAAGCAGATTTTAAGACATTTGAGAAAATTAATGCTACTTCATGGCATATGAAGATACACTTGTAAAGGTCTTAATCCTCTCAAAAAGACAGAGCATTTTGCTTCTCAGTTTGACCATACCCATCTTGGTGTGTCAGGGCCAAATACACTCTTACCAAGTTTTCAGCAAGCCCTTCAGCAGGACTTCCTCCCTTTAATTCACAGCTTTCAGCTGGCTCTAAAGATTTTTCTTTAGTCAGTAAATCTGCTCACAGAAGGGGAAACTCTCCCCTCACCACAAAGCAAGCTCTCACCAACAGGGTTTTGGCAGGGGAACAAACAGGGGTGCCCAGGAGAAGAACAGAGTTTCACAACACGGTCCCTGAGGGGCCATGCGACCATCCTGCTCCAGGATGGTCCAGGACTCTCATCCCCCATCCCCAGGACTACTGGGCTTTTGGGTCTGCCCAAGGGACCTCTTACTTCCACACCTGAGTGGCTTTGGTGCAGCACCAGGTTTGAGGGCACAGGACAAACTCCATTCTGGGAAAAATAGGGTCCAGTTCTGTGGTGGGCTTGTGCCTATTGACCCATGGCTGGAAGCGTGGAAGTCAACTCTGGGAGGAAGGTGCTGCTCCAAAAGAAGTGAGGCATTTGCTTTAACCAAACTCCAATCAGTATATCAAACCAAGCAGCCCATGTAAAGCCCCATAATTAACGCTAATTATCACTACCTGGCCACCAGGGCAACACAGCACACATCCCACAAAAAGCACCCTTTCCTTTAGCATTGTTGCCAAGCTTTCACACTTCTCATTTCCCTTACTACCAGGTCTGGCCCTGCAGCGGAGCGAGGAGGAACATGTCCTCATCCCTTCGACGTTCCCCAGTTGGCGTTGGGTGCCGAAGGCGCCCCTGGCAGCCGCGGGCGGCCCGGCAGCAGCAGTCACTAGAGGGTGCTCCGTGCCCCTCTAAAGCAGAGCTGCTGGCTCGCCTGGCTGCTTCGTTTCCTCCGACAGGACGCGATGAACAGCTCTTTCCCAAAGTCAGAAATTACTTCTGTTAATAAAAAGAGTTCTCTAACAGAAGCTGATGGAAGAGATTTCTTCCTGCTGCGGTGGCACCCACCGTCAGTTTTGCCCTGAAGGCTGGTTATGACTTAACTTCTTCCCACTCTCCTGTCTTTGCTTCTTTTCAATCACCCCATGCACTCTCTTCAGCTGCTCCAACCCGTTTGGCCAATTAGTCCCTTCATATCTTCCCCACATCCTCACCTTCCTTCCTGTTATAGCAATGAATTCACTTCACTTGCTGGCAGAGCTGAAAAGTTGGGAGAGAGCCTGATTTGGGGCAACACGATTTTTTCTTAACTTTACTTCATGGAACAATAGCAATCAAGAATGGATTGTCTTCCAACGGATAAAGTTTTACAGAAATTAAACACTGAAAGCTTCCTAAATGAAAGTCAAAGTACTTAATTTACCAACTCAGAGTCCCTAACTATGAGTCAATCTATTTAAGCTTCTATCAGCCAAAATATTTTTGGTGAGTACACCATTGTTTGCCCACCTTTTCTGTTCTGATCATCTTGGGAGATCACCTATACTCTCTACGTAAAAAAAATACTACAAAAAAGAGAAATGAAATGGGAGCTCTATTTACATGAATTTCATCAACACAATCACAATTATATTGACACTGGAGTTATTTGCAATCATCAACATATGTACTTCCAAACAGCGAAATGCTGACACACTCATTTGCAGACAGGGAATTGAATCTCTGTCTGCTGAAGTGGGATTCTCATCATCAGGCTGCAATGATTTTAAATGTAGATCCCCAGACTAATCTAGTTCTCCAAGACTCTTTCTGCAGTCCCCACTACAACTATCTTCATCGTGTCATTCGGTCTCACCTACAACTACTTAAAAGAGGTTAGATGAGTTGCACCTTTAAAGTACTTCTGTCACATTCTCCATTACCTACAAAGGGAACCTGTACAATTACCTGAGACACCCAGCTTTTGGATAACTCTGCTTAAGTGAGATGAATCTCACCCAACTTTCCTTTCATTCTTCCTTAGCATATTCTTCTCCAACATATTAACAGTTGTACAGACAAATGCCAATGGAGTGCTGTATGTATTAATAACAAAAGTGTGCCTAAACCTTTGGCTGAAAGTTGCCACTCATATGAAAGCTATTTGTTTTGTGTTTGATGATAATTTAACGCTGGTTAAGCGACAATGATATCACGGGACACAAAAAAAAAAAAACCTCACCAAAACAAAACACTTCAAAAAAGCAAATTCTCTGCAAGGAAAAAAGAAATAACTGTGAGAGAAAAAGCCAACATTTTTCATCACTTTCTTCCAAATGTTTTAGATAATTTTAACTGAGCTACACAATAGTTTGAACTAGTTATTACAGACCACTGTCCTTCAAGGTGTCACAATCCCTAGACTGATGGGCATTGCACACAGCAAGTATGTCTGGCATATTGGATTTCTACACCATATTAGTGAGGCTGTTTCAGGATTTTCATCAAGAATGGAACCTATTAAAGTGTCTCTTACACTCTTCTGGCTTTTATAGCATGCTTTGGAGGACTGCGTGCTCTCTTTTCCCCTCCATGACCAGGAAGTCTATAGAAAATGCTTTCAACTGTTTTATTTGACCTTTCACCTCTGGGCTTTTGCCTAATCTGCAAATTTGAATAGTAGGTATAGCTGTGCTTTTTTTTCCCCCTCTCTCTAAGCAACTATCTGAATTCCTTAAAGGACCAGACACGCATCTAAAATTGGGACTCTTTTGGTATTGTACTTCTTTGTTAGTGGCTGTGAACAAGAAACAGATGTGAAATATCTGTGTTTGAAAGTTAGTGACCCAGAAAGACCAGGGCTAATCCAGATCATTCTTAATAACTGAAATCTGCCACCCTTTGACCACCTTGAGATACATGCACGCACCCAGGAATATCCACCCCAGCAGGCAGACAGACAGACAGACAGACAGAAATAGAAACCCTCAGGACTTTTATACCTCTTTATGATAATTATGAACTCATATGTAGTACAAGATTTCAACAACAGCAAAAAAAATTGATCCTCCATTGATCTTTTAGATCAGGATCAGTCAGCCTGCTTCCATTTAGACAGCTGGTTTCCACCGAAGGTGAATTCGTCAGCATCGGGGAAGAGAGGAAATGTAAAAGAAACAATAGAGATATAAACAAAACTTTGGTCTACTTAGTTTGTCTGAATCCGTGCCAGGTATCTCACAGTATCTTATACTAAAACTGAAATAATCGCCCTGCCTGCAGTAGGGACCCCTCGCCTGATGTCACCCTCAGCTGTGGGTGACAGGGCACAGTTAGAAGAGTAACAGGGTGGGAGTTGACGGACACAATGCACTAATTAGACTCCTCCATGGACATTCTTCTTTTGTCAAAATTATGAAGGAGAAATTCAGGTTGCAGAAGATGCCATTCCTATCACTGTTTCCAAACACTACATATGCATGCCGCATGCATACAGAGTAAAAGCAAGCTACTTGCACTGCACTGGTAACTTGCTTTTCTTTTCTTTTCTTTTCTTTTTTTTTCTGTCTGGGACAGAAGGATACATTTAATTGGCCCTTTTAAATACTGAAAACAGGAAAACAATAACCACTGAACAATTATTTTGCAATAAGATTAAAAAAATAAATAGAAATTAAGCACTTGGAAAATGTGATAGGAGCTCTTCTAGGAATACTCCCGAGGCTAGGCTGTGTGAGCCAGAAAGGATAAGATTCACACATTTCTGTAACTGTCTGATATTTCTGGCTCTCTCTAAGACCCATATGCCTTGTGAGAAAAAAAAATACTTAAAAAAATCACTGTTAACTCACACTGCTCTATCTTGAATATCAGCTAAACAATTAAACTAAAAATATTTATTCTCTTTTTGAAGAGCAGAGCAAACATGTTGAGAGGAAATAATAACCAAAAATGCCTGTAGAGACTGCAGTTTTCTTGTGGCTTTCTGAAGAGCAGAGAGGCTAGGTCTCAAATCACAGCATGATGATGTGCTACAAATAGCTCACTCGTTTCTCTAGCAATGAAACCCCTCATTCCTCTCTTCTGCTGGATCCCATGTCTGGGAGCTTTACTCCACATCTGCAGTGGTGGTCATGCAGGATCTTCTGGGTAGGAGAAAGGACTTTTGTTTGGAAACCAGGTGATCCCAGGAACTGCCTGTTGGCAACCCTCTAACTTTGGCATTATTCAAGCAGTTTATAAAATAACTTTTCACTAGCAGAATGAAATGTGCCTGTGAGCTCTTCTAAAGAGTAACAGTGTACCTTGGGTCTGTAAAACTTGATGACAAATACCACATATTTCCAACACCCAAGAAATGCCACGTTGTTGGAGTCCTACCTGATGTGATTTCTATATGACCACATTAGTAAAGCTTAGTGCATTTCGAGAAAGACATTTCCAACAACATACAAGAAAATGAGATTATTATCTTAAAAGCACTACAGTGAAATCAAAGGACTTGGCAACAATAAACCAAAATATTTTCTCTTGGGGACTACATATACCCGCAAGAAAGAGAGCAAAGGAGTTCTCAATTACTTTAATAGATAAAAACTGTGGGCGCAAAATGCTTATCGAAAAACCACACTGAATATAGTTAAATGTCAAGATAATTCTACCTCAGAGCTTTTACAGATCTGGGATTTGTCATCATCACAGTCCTTTTACGCATATTAAAAGCACTTTGTAGGTTACACAGTGTTTTAAGAAAAATAAAGACAGTGTCCTGCTTCCACCGACCTGGATGGTAAAACTACTCTTGCCTCAACAAGATTAAGGTTTCAACCCAGTGAGAATTAAATAAAATTACACATTATCACAGTTTCCTGCAAACTGGAAATTCTGACTTTCAAAGGGCCCTCAGTAGGTCATGTTACAAGACAGAAAAAGTACTGCCCAATAACAAAATAATTAGCAGAAGTGGAAACAGGGAGGGAACCAATAATTGACAGGATTTAATACATGATTTAAGGCCCAGGAAAGAATCCCTAAAGCCTTCTCCTACTATGAAAGGCTTGCCAGACATGTGTGATAAACTTGCTAAAACATGTGTGTTGAATTACCTTGGTGGCCTGTGACTTTCACAACAACCATTCGCAATTAGCTGTGATCCAGTAGAACAGAAATGAAGTTTTGTATGCAGTATTAGTATTGTAGAATAAGGCACTTATTCTAAAAGGATGTGTGTTTTGGGGCTGGCCCTGGAAGATGCCAAACTTTTCCAGCTCAAGGCACTCAACACCATAGAATAACAGAAGAGTTTGGGTTGAAAGGGACCCTTAAAGGTCATCTAGTCCAACCTCCCCTGCAATGAGCAGGGATATCTTCAACTAGATTAGGTTGCTCAGAGCCCTGTCCAACCTGACCTTGAATTTTGGGGCGTCTACTTCTTCATCTCCATCTTCTCAAAAGACTGCATCAGCTGAAAGATAAACATTTAAATTGCCTCCTTCTGTTCGGCGGGGTCTGACTTTGAGTCACTTCATCTTACTCACTCTACAATTAGCCCAGTATTTCCCACAACGTACTGTGACAGGTCTAGAGAAGTTTCTTCAAACAATTCTATATGAAGTGCTACTGCATTTCTCAAAAAGAAGCTGTGGCATTAAGGCAGTTTGGCTTCCTTTGCCTCTTTGCCCCCTAATCCTTCTTCCCCACTGCCAAGGTCTCCTCTGCTCCCTCCTGTCACTCACGGACACTGTGCAAGAGTCAGGATGCTGTAGCCAGTCTGGGTCCATGCAGGTGCCCATGTGGCAGGCAGCTGTGGCCAAATGCAATGGAAAATGTACCCAGGAGAGCAGAAAATGGTTCTCCCGCTTTTCTTGTGATGGGCAAACAACTTCTTTCCTCCACCTCCCTATTGAGCTACACAACTTCTTGGAAAGCTGATTATCTTTGAGCTCTCAACCCCTCCACTGAATGAGCAGAGAGCTCTGTTTCCTTATGAAGTCTGGACATGAGCTACTTGAAGCAAGGCTGTCCCAGACTGTCCTTCCAGTCAAATCTATCTCTACACTGAATGGTTGTCTTGATGGAGGGGAGATCCTCTTTTCACCCATAAAATTTTAACCAGTATCCCACACACAATTCTATTGTAACAACCAAGAGAATCAAAGTGAAAATTTTGTTTGGCTTGTAAATAGCAAATTTGTTATGAGGAGAGGGGAAAAGCCACGTTATTGATGTCAGTGTTACTTTTTTTTTAATGATCTGGCATTAAAAAGAAGGAAAAGGAATAAGAAAAGGGAATGGGAACAGGAAAAGGAAAGAAGGAAATTATCCTTGCACTTCAAAGTAACAAAGATTTCTGTTTTCTTTAAGTGTTAATATTTCATAGCTTTTCAGTTGTTAGGTTCAACAAAGGACACTACTGGTACCTGCACTGTTGTCACTTAGCAACTGTAACTGTTGGATTTCTTTTTAATGATCTCATTGTGGTTTTGAAAATAAAACCACAAATGTGAACTTCAGTCCTGCAAAGACTTATATATAGCCTTATCTTTACACATTTGAACATTCTCATTGACTTAAGTGAAGACTACATAAAATATAAGAAACCAATTTATGGATGTGGTTTTGCAGGCTTGGGACTTCATTTTCTTAACTTCTACATTTTCTGAAAAGTTTCATTCTAGCTGTAATTGAGCTTCTATTCATGCCTTGACATACCATAGGCACAAACACTTGAAGGCAGTGCTTTCCACGTCCAAAGTAGGCCAGAAAACTGCAAGATTCACCACTGTCATCAGATATTCAGAGTTTTAGGAAACCTAAACAGCAGGTGAGAAAAATGCAGGCAATTTTCAGAAAACCTGGACTTTCCTGTCTGATGTGGAAAATGGTCTTCAACAGACCTTTTTTTGAACATATTGATTATGGGCTTACCAAAAATATATAAAGATGCCATTTGAAAATCAGTCCTGTATAGATGGATTTACCTTCCTATCCTGAGCTGCTGACACTACTGATTAGTGCCAGTACTTCATAAGGAGTTACTCAGCATATCAACCTACTTTACCAACTAGCCACAGGTACTTAAGATAGCCAGGTGGTTTAAGACCCTAGCACTCAAGCACAGGGCTTGTTGCCCTCCAAGGCTAAGCTGCTGTTACAGTTTTGCAGAGATGTCTTACCATATGCAACATTTCCATCACAGTTTGGTGAAACTGTATATATTTATAGGCAATGCAGTTATTTGCCAAAGAATGTGGTTTGGGAATAGCTGAAGCCATTTGCTAGTTCAGGACAAACTTGTTGAGTAGTTTTGGCCTGAACAAAAATAACAGCAGGCTTTGAAAACACTGGACATTCCCTTGAACAGGTATTTTAAGTGGTTTCAACACTTTGTTTTCAGGGTGCTTGGCACAAAAGCAAAGGAAGGAAAGATCACGGTTCTCAACATTTTCAAGGAGGGAAAGCTCCCCCTCCTTTCTCCATGGTAGCGCAGCACGTGCACAGGCACAGCACTCAGATCACCTCCATCCCTCACCAGCAGGACTTTCCACCTGCCAAGACAGCAGCTTCATCAGTCACTCACTCCCCAGCTCAGCCTCTCGCTTGCTTTTTAATTGCCCTGTGTGAAGTGGGACAGAAGGAATTACAAGCAGCTGAACCACGATATAACACTTGGTCAGATGCTTTCCTGGATTGGGACCTTCAATCATAATCTCCTCCCACGTCCTGCATGATGGCATCCCCAGATCTGGGGGTTGGGGAAGCTTTGTTTGCCATTGGAGTACAAATAACACACAAGAAGGCTCTTTTCGTTAGTGCCCAGTGACAGGACAAGAGGTAATGGGCACAAACTTGAGTACAGGAAGTTCCACATAAACATGAGGAGGAACTTCTTTCCCTTGAGGGTGGCAGAGCACTGGCACAGGCTGCCCAGGGAGGTGGTGGAGTCTCTGTCTCTGGAGACATTCCAAACCCACCTGGATGGGTTCCTGTGCAACCTGCTCTAAGGTGGCCCTGCTCTGGCAGGGGGGTTGGACTAGATGATCTCCAGAGGTCCCTTCCAACCCTGTGATTCTGTGATTCTGTGAAGAATAATGCTATAAAAAGAATGCATTTCTCTCGAAGTTATGTTTGTGTAGGCTCTGTTCAAGCCAAGCATACGCAGAACCAAAGCTGTGTATCTGCCAATATTGCAAGTATGATCCAAGCAAGTCCATCGAGATATTGCCAGCCACACAGCTCTCTCCATGAGGAAAGAATTTGGAATGTATTATTTGACACAGAACCATATAATTGCAGCATCAAAAATTCTAGTAAATGGTTCTAATCAACTGCCAAGAAGCGGGATATTTTTCTGGCTTGAGCTTCTAATAGAAAAATAAAAAAATGCAAAAGTTACAGCAAGTCTGATGTTACTAAGCTGTCATTCTAGAAAGTGTCCTTTGAAACAAAATTGAAGTGGATAACAAATAAAATGATATGTGTTAGTTCCAGTAAGGTTGGAAAACAAGTAGATTGCTTTCACAAGCTTCGTATACCAAACAACAGAACTTTGTGTGCTATGAATAGCCAGATTCATACATGGTAATTTATGTTATTAATTTTTTTAACTGCGCAAAAGAAGACAAAACAGTCGACTCTTCAACTACAATAATGATTTTAGTGTGTTCAGTTCTTAAAAAATATCCAGCTACTATAGGTGAAGTATTGTTCAAAGGATTTTCTCCCTCAGGCCATTTTCTTATTGTGGGTGGTTTTTATCCCATAGTTTTTTTAATTTTAAGTTACCCTGCCATTTTCAAGATGGAACACCTACAGATTAAAATAAATCTCAAACTACCTTATGGAAATTGTATACACAAAGTCATGCTCTAATCACCATGTTATTTTGGGCTTCAATCTCATTCATTACCTGGGGATTCCCTGGCCAAGACATGGAAAGAACCTCCTTCCACAAATATTTATTACGTCCTAAGGAAATGCAAAGGATACCATAGGGTAACAAACATCTTTATGCAGTACATAAGTTAGGCTAAGTAAAACAGATCATTAGGGAGTAGCAGTTTACTGGGAGAATGATTTTTTGAGGAGAACTACAAAAATATTGTAATGGGGATATTGTTTCCATATTTTGGGGAGAAGTCAATAATATATTCCTTATAAAATAAAATTCTGAGGCATCTGAAATATTTGCACATTTGAGTTTAATTCCATTAGTTTCTTTCGATTATTAAAAAAAAAAAAAAAGTGAGAAAATTAGGAAATGCCAAAACACTCTACAACAACATTTCTAAAACAAAATGTTTCTATATATTCAGAGAGCGGTGTCCCATTTACAACAACCTGCCACAAGCAGGAATAACAGTGCATTTCTCCCATATTACATTTATATGGTAGCATGCTGTATATTGACACTGTATTTCTTCCCTTTTCAGGAAAGTTTTCAGTGTGTTGCCTGTCCAAAGAAGAAAAGTCATTGGAGTGTATGTGCTCCTTGCATTTCTTGCCCCCTTTGTGCTTTGCAGTATTTGTGGTTTATTATCTTGTGCCTATTTCTTGAGTCTTGGAGGTTTTGGTCTTCATCTGACAACTTTCACTCTTGAAATGTTAGTACACAAGCCTAGACTGTATTCACAAAGAGGGTTATCTGCACAAAGTTAAGAAATAAAAGTTACACCAGCTTCTTATGTGTGAACAGCTGGATACATCTCTTACCTACACAACCATAAAACTATGAAACTTTCCACGCAAATGCTCTCGCAACACAAGCAGCTGACCAACGATATCAAAGCAGCAGACTGAAAGTGAAGGAAACTTGTGGTTTCTTTATGACTCTGAGATGAATTCTTTCATCAGATTAACCACTTCTGAAAGCATCCGGCATGTCTAACATACTCGAGGGAAAGCCAGGATCTATTCTAAGGCAATGCATGCAGGGTCTGACTCAGGAGAACATCCTTGCTCAGGAAGGACATTTAATTTTAAGTTTCACTTTGAGCATATGCTTAAATCCCATTAAAATTGGTGAAATTTAAGCTTATCCTCAAAGTTAAGCATGTACTTAAGCAATTTCCTGAATCCAAGGTCAGTAGGCAAATGCAGGTAGAAATACAGGTTGCTACTGGTAAACGTAGAAACTAGCAGACGAAAAAACAACTCAAATCAGGAGCTAATAGAATGTCAGTTATTATTAAGAAATTTTCTAGAAAACTAGGAAGAAAACCTAAGTATATGGGACTAGAAGGAAAGTGGTCTCCTACACAAAGTCACAAACATCAGCATTAAAAGAACAGCAGAACAGAGACACACCACAAGGTGATCCGCGGGAAACATCTGATCACACCCATCAATCAGTTGTTCCTTGTTGCCTCTTTCACCTCTGAGTAGAGATAAAAGGGCCATCACACCATGGGCTGAGTCCCAAGCTGTGCTGAGAATGGCATCTCTGAAATCAGAGTGTGTCTGGAGGCATCAGCACCTCTCCAGGTCTGGCCATGGGAGGATTACAGTTGGGGGCCTTGATAAAAGAAAGATACATCTCTGCTTCATAAAAGCCAGGCTTATAAATGAGAACATTTTGCTGGAAAATACTCAAATCTGACATAGGCTTGGACATCCTCCAACACTTACAGAACAGCAAATCAGGTAATCAAATGCATTTAGGTCAGAAGAAAAACAGCTTTGCTAAACTCCAGCCGTACCAGATCTGGTGACCAATGGTAGAGTCAGAAACTCAGAAAAGCATTCAGGTAAGTGGAAATATTCACCAAAAATTGTCTAGATGTGAAAACAGTAATTGGATATATTGTAGGTTATTTTGGCATCATAAATAAATAAACTTATCTTTTTAGGAAATCATTGTTTATCTGGTTGTTCTAAAGAAACAATGCTGATCATGCTAAAGCACAGCACTACCTCTTGAGAAGAAAAAGTCCTATCTGAAACATTTTTAGCTAAGTGTGGCTATACATAACTGACTGGGGCCATATGATGTCTGTGATCAGCTGCCATGCACCTGACAGAACCAGTCCTGAGCATTGCTGTTTAGTTCAAGATTCAGACTTTTCAGTCCACTAAGTTGGAGTGGGCATTTACGTCTCTGTGGGAGTTGACCACAATTCTGTGTTCAGTCCCATGGGTTGCAAAACCTGGTTGTAATTGATGGCTCTTGTATTTTTTTTCTGCACACAGGACAAATAAATATGGACAGCAACCTCCTCCACAGAGAAATCTTCAAGGCAAAGGAAGTAACTGAAAATCAACCAAAACAGTGTGAATCTGCACTGTTATTAAACAGTATGAAACTATATGCCTGAGGTGACAGCATGTGCTCAGCCCGGCAGCACTATGCCTACACTCCCTTCATGCCTTGGGATTTCATGCTGCTGTCAGGAGTGGTGCTCCACAAGCCAGATTTCCATCTGGACCTTCCTGGGGCGACAACTGATGCAACCTGGAAACAAAGACAGAACCACTAAATTCTCAGGTCAAAAGTATTTTGTGGCAGCTCACTGAAAGAGGATGCTGCCCCTTGATTCTGCTCCACTGTTGCACTCCTGTTAACTGCAGAGGATGATTGCATGGGGATTTCAGAAAAGGTACCACAGGTTAAGGGTGGGAGAAGCGCCCACTGAGCAGAAGGTTTGGCTACTACTTTGTATTTCAGAGCAGCAGGGTTATTATAATGGAAATAATATTAGTTAATACTTCCATTAGCAATTTTCATACTTTCTGTGGATAGAGGAGGAGATGGCTTGCAAGAGACAGCAAATTGATGTCACCTTACACCTTGAAGAATTTCATTGCCTCCTGTGAGGGACTCAGACTTGCCCACCAACACTTTAGAAGTGAAATGCAATGTAACATGTGATGCAAAAGGGATGGAAAAAATGTTGTTACAAGGTTGTTTCCTTAACTGATTTTATCAGAATTGCTTTAAATCACTCTTATGGCTCCAAAATCATAGAAAGCATGTCGGGAAAAACAGTGGTATTGTGGGAATGAAAAACAGTAGAGACTGTTTCTAAGATGTATATAGCAAAGGCTTTTTTTCTCTTCTAAAATAATCATTGCATTATCAGCATAGAGACAGACTGTCAAGTCCTGATCAAGTCATATATGGTGCATCAGACGTGAACAGGCCAAAAAAACAACTTTCCTTAAAGGCATCACTGAAGATTTCTTTTTCTGTAGAGGACAGTTTGGGTTGCAGAGAATCATTATCCACCCCAGACAACACAAGAAGAAATCCTAAGAGACCACTTCAAGCTGCGTCACGGATTTCTGTAGGTTGCCCCAAATCCACCTGAAAATGGGGCTACTCAGGTGATCAGGAAAGTGATCATTTTCCTCTACCAGCTCTGCACAGTAGTTGTCACTGAGCCTGTGTCTGTGCCTTTTGGTGAAATTTCTGATGGCTTTGTAGCAAGCCTAATCTAACAATAGGCAGCCTAGTATCACATAAGATGTTGGTCTCCTTGTGGGATTCAACTTTCATTATCGTCAACTGCTGGGGAGGATGTTACATGTTGTTCTCAGCTTCAGTGGGTTCCCAGAGCCTTGCTCCATGGAATAATAACAAAGTGGAAAGATATTTGCCACGATAAGATGCCATCACTTTTTATCAAGAGAAATCAATACAGAAAATAATTTTTAAGAAATGATCACACTCATTCTTCTCCACATCAGCAGGAAAATGTCAAGTGGGAAGAGATGCAATTAGCTGAGGGAAACAAGTATTACCAGGTTTTGAAGAATCGCAACAAAGCACAAGCCAATAAAGACCAAGTTTCCAGGAGTAAACAGCACCCAGCAGTCTTCTCTGGCAAAGAATGGAAACTGGTGGTAAGCAAGCCATTTGGGGAAGAGATCATGGAAATGACTAAAGCTTATTTGAAAGGATTTGCTAATGGGAAAGCATATTTCTGTGCTGGCACAAGGATATGAACATTAGTGAAGAAGCTAGGGCAAACTTAATGGGGGTGAGCTTAGAGTAAATATTTTGAAGAAAACACTATTTGGAGGAGGTAGCTTTTTGTATTACAATCTCCATTTCATTCAACCTCCAGGAAAGGTCATTGATTTAATCAAAAGCTTTTTTCCTTTGGTTAGACTCCCAAATGTACATACCATCAAGATCTGGTGCACAGAAATAATTTGAAGCAAATCTTCTAAAAAAGGTTTTGAAGATGCTTGCCAGTAGAACATTGTGCCTCACAGCTATAATATCAGAAAAAGCCATCCAATTTAAATTAATATATTTGGCCAGACAGCTATATTAAAATTCTTGTTGTTTTTTCTGTTATAATGGTAGCCTGTGGTATGACTAGCCCTCTTCAAAAATCTGTGTAGTTATTGCCTTTCTCTTGCCTAGGGTGCATCATATGTTTTTGATTTTGATGAGCTGCATTGCACTACCTCATTAAAACAAACACTTATGCAAAACAAAAGGCTGTGTATCACAGCCCAGGGTATGTAAGCCAGCTTTGAAGAACTGCAGTGTTTCAAAAGCCTGTTTCAAAGGAGAACTTCCGCCGACCCAGCTCCACTTGTGTTTAACATTTGTGGATGATGTCAGACACATTCGGTACTTTCTTAGCCCCTGCAAACAAGGAGGCTTCAAAAGCGGCATTAGCTGCAGCTGCAAAGCATGGAAGTGCAGTGCTCGCTTGCTGGTGGAAGGGACAGGTAGGACTTTCTCCCCATGGGCATGTCCTCCCTCAGCCAGCGAGCACAGGGCCGTACCCCGAGGATGGGTGGGCTGCGCCAGCGCTGCTGGACAGCTCCCCTTCTCCTTCCCCGGCCACCGGCTCCAGGACAACTCTTCCCTCCTCCCAAAGGCCTCCGCACCCTCTGCAGGTGTCTCCTCTTTCAGTGAGACCCCATTCCCCCAGCACCTTTGGGGGGAATCAGCAGGACTGTTTTCTGTATGAATCTTTTTCGTCCCTGGTTATTTTTTGCCTTTAAAAATGGCTGGTTCCTTCCCACCGGTGAGGAGCGCTCACATAAAGGGAGCTTTGGATAAATAGCTTAAATGCAGACATTACAGATGTCTGAAGGTAGGTGAAGTGGAGCTTACAAAAAAAGCTGAGATATGTGACTTTTCTGTGTATACATTTTTGGTGGCTTGTTTAAAAAGACCTCAAGTGCCAAGGTTGATGTTTTTCATCCAAATCTCTCAAGCTGTTTACAAGAAAAATTACATCATCGCTACTACTAGCTTAACAAAGTTTATATCGGCTAGATTTTGGAAGGTCATCAAGATGTTATAGAATCTCAGTGATTATCGCGGTTTTGTATAATGTATTCCTCAGGCTAATTCTTTTCCACTGTGTGTCAAAACACTTGGATTAATGCAGGCATCAATGCAAATATTTGCATGCTTTAAAAAACATTTACTGTTTGGCATTTTTGACACTCCACAAGATCATTTTTAATCACTTATTTTTGAGATTCAACAATCATGGCTAGTACAAATTCAGTAGGATTTTCCACAAACTCCCTTAGAATTACAGTAACTAATGGTGCTACATACTAACTGAATACAGAAAAAGCAACAACCAGGCTGTGTGCTACAACATCCTTCTGAAATAACTATTGTTAATCCATATATTCTACAGTTGTAAAAAATTACATATTTTTAGTTTTCCATGTGGCACATCTTAAAGTCACTGCCATGAAATTATGACAAGACTGTGGTGGTTTGGAAGCTAAGGACACAAGTCTCTTTACACTGTGTCTTTATTCATGGTAGTTCTGTACTGAAGGATGACTTCAGTGAAAAACAATTGAGCATTGCCAGATTTGTTTCTGGCCTTGTAGCTTAGCTAGTTTTGATCATTCATTCAGAAAATGTACTACAGGAAATGCAGGGAGCAGACTGGTCAAACAGTTTGAGGATAAGTTGTTTTGGTTTTTTTTAAAATCCATGTAGTGAATTCAGAGATTGTGAGCAAGCCACAGCCCCAGTGCAAATGTTTGAATCACTTCAAAGGGCATGCAATGTGCAGAAAATGATCCTGTACTCATGAACAACTTTGGAAGAAAAAAAAAGACAGTATTTACAACTTGAATAGTTTGTTAAAAAAACATTCAAACATTTTGCCTTATTATGAAGAACTCTACTCACCAGTTTATCTTGTCATTTCCCTCTGCATGGCTCTATTGTCTCCTGCTTTTAACATACCCCCATGTGGCTACTTTTTTCAACATACTAATTATGTTTAAAAGCGATTATTTCATTTCTTTTACAAAGCTAGTAGCTTGGCTTCAAAAAACTAGACTATTATCTAGCATTAAACTCTGCCAAAACAAAATGGCAAAAAGTGATAGCATTCATAACCAGTAAAAGTATATACATATAGCTAAAAAAAAATAATAGATGGTGACGGTTAAATCCTGTCTCCATTGAAGCCAAGAGAGTTTTGTCACTGTCTTCCTTAGTGCCTGCACTTCATCCTAGCTACTCATAACACTTTTCCTATTTGATAGGGAACAATTTAAAATGATAAATGGCAGCCAAAATGCATGTGTGTGTGTGTGTAAGATTTAAAAACAGCCTCAGTGTTGAAACTAAACTACTTATGGCAGTTTTAAAAACTTTGGCCTACTAGGTTAAAACTGAGTTTAAGTAGGGGATACATTTCTGCTTATGCTAGCTATCTGAAAGCTCTAGGCTAGTCAGACCGACTCCCTCTGAAGACAGTGGAGTCCTTCTGGGGTCATCTTCTAAGATGTTAAATTCCGGCTGCTCAGATTAAAAAAAATTACAAGGGCCACCAACCCACATAAGCAGCCTTTCCTCAGAAAATGAAGTGATTTCTATTTATGTGCCTATATATTGCTTTAAAATCTATTTTCAGGTAGAAAAAATGCCTCACACTACCCTGAAGAAAAATTTACACCATGAAGTATGAACCCTTTTCTCATTTCCTATTGGTAGAAACTTTACTGCAAAGTCCTGATCCTGGAATCACATCCACAATGGCTGTACCTCTGTCCATGTAGAACTGGCTGTAAAATTACATCTTGTGAGACTCAGTGCCCATTGATGCTGATTATTGCTGCAAGGTGCACTGTAAATGGTTAAATCCAGCCTTCTGGCTCCATAAACCCTGCATGAGAGCATTGATCAGTCTCACTAAGAGGGAAAACGTTTCCCCTGCCAGCCTGCCTTGCTCTCCACCATGTCCTAAGCTTTCCTGCGACTCTGTGGTTTGAACAATGTCCCAGGGAGGGTGAGATANTCCAGAGGTCCCTTCCAACCCTATGATTCTGTGATTCTGTGAAGATACATGTTTAAACACCTTCATGTTAAAGGACGGTGAGTAATCCAGGCCTGCTGGGAGAATATTTTCCCCATCCTTAAACAATGTGAGAGAGTAGGAGCTGTTTAAAGTTAGGCAACTTCTCCCAGAAGAACATTTTTGTTTTAGACCAGCCTGGGCATGGGGTCCTCTGCCTGGAGTGGGGCAGCCAACCCCCAGCACCACTGCTTCCCTTCTGCCCTGCAATGGGACTGTTATATGCCCAGCTCCACTTCTTCACATCAGCTCTTCGCACCCAAGAGGGTAGTGGCCTTTGGAGTTATAATCATTTGGTCAGAGGCGTCCTTGGGATGTGTGGCCACACAACTGTGCTGCTGCGCCAGTGCTGAGCTCCCCTGCAGGTGCGTGGAGGTGATGCTTATGTGGGTCACAACCCAAACAGCTCCCCTACTCCTTACCTAGAGCAGGCACAGGCTTGGCAGCCTCTCCAGGGATCTCTGGTTGTGGTCATTTTGCTGTTGCCTCTCAAAAGTATGAAGATTAGCCAGCATGCAAGAAAGCAGCCTGTAAATAAGACAGTAAAATGTATGTACTGTCTTTTATTGTGAAATGTCACTATACTTAAATTAAGAATTGTGAAGTTATTTTACATCTTTTTTATTTCCTTGATAGGTTTCCAAGGTAATTCTTCTACATTACTTCAGTTCTGTTCCATTCAGAGAGCAGAACTTCTCATAGCAGGGAAGTGTAACATTTTGTATTGCTTTCCTGACATGTGTTCAGTGATATATAGCTAAAAAATGGCAATATTCCCATACTCAGTCCCTTCTAAATGATTTATCACTTTTTGCTTCTTAAAAAAAATAAAAATAAAAATATTTCTTGAAGAGCTTTTGTTTGCAAATGTAGATATACAGGTTGGACACAGCACATTTTAATGCTTCAGAGTAATGCAGCCAACAGTCAATTTGAAAATGGAATGCTGATTTGCTACCTGAAAATGAAAATCATTAAACATGGGTGTTGGTACAAATGGAAGTTATGTAATTAGAGATTCCTTCCTTTCTTTTAATCACTTCTCCCTACAAAAAAAAAAAAAAGTAAAAAAAGTTTCTCATGCTCATGTGAGTGAAATATTTCAGGAAACTCCCTCATAACTCTTCTCTGGAGGAGGGAGGAAGATGATGTGCAATAGGTTATATCTACATGTGTGAAGCTGATCTTTGCCTCCCACATCCAAGACAATTTTTAGCCAAAATTATTTGCCTGCCACAGAGGAAATAATAGCCTTAAGTTATAGCCACACGCAGAGCAAGGCAGATAGAAGAGATGCTACCCCCTGTCAAGCCTGTCAGATGTCTGGCTCTAGAAAGACTTTTCCTGTGCCTGCCATGCCAAAACCAGTAGTATTAACAGTGCTGCTATTACAGCCAGCACTTACAAAACTGCCTTCCTATTAAAGTCTATCTCATTCAAAACAATCTAAATATTCTATATCTAAACCACATGAAAGTATGTAACTGTGGAGCTAGGCGTTACCTGAACCTCACCCAGCAGAAGGGCAGCCTGGTTTGCTCATCAAGATCACCAGCAGTATCTAGTAAAGCATTTGAAATCACAAGCCCACTGCCCAGTTTCCTGGAAAAAAATGCTGTCAGCCACACACTCTCTTCCACACAACTCCACCCATAATGTCACAGCCCTCATTTTTATCGTATTTTTTAGGGCGCACTCTCAGAAAATCCTGTGGTGATGCCGTGGGAAGTCCTGCATTACCAGATCCCAGGGTTCACATTAAGCTGTCTTGGAGAGCCTCTGGTTAAGTTATATTCTTACAAGATCATGAGAATTTGCACATCTTGAAGACAAAAAGCATTATTTTGGAGCTGGTGTTTCATTTCTTCAATGTGAGATTTCCCTCTGACAAAGAGTTCTGCATTTGCAAGGGTGACGTGTGCCAGGCCAGATCCTATGGCTCTGATTCAAGCAAACACGCCACAGGTTTTAAGAGGGGCTTTTGACTGCATGAGAAGAGAGTTTCCTTACAAAAACTTTCACAGGCATAATCTCTAACTTTATTTGTCTCAAGTGCTGGCAGAAAGCCATGATTTCTAGCTTTAGGCATCTGAGATGGCCTTGTATTGTTTACCTCAGGAATTTTACCTGGTATTTGGTTTGTCTTTCATAGAATCATAGCATCACAGGGTTGGAAGGGACCTTAGTAGATCATCTAGTCCAACCCCCCTGCCAGAGCAGGGCCACCTAAGAGCAGGTTACACAGGAACGCGTCCAGGCGGGTTCTGAATGTCTCCAGAGACGGAGACTCCACCACCTCCCTGGGCAGCCTATTCCAGTGCTCTGCCACCCTCAGGGTAAAGAAGTTCCTCCTCATGTTTAGGTGGAACTTCCTGTGCTCAAGTTCTTTAACTTTTGCATCCACCTTGCAGCTCTTTGCCTGTGTTACTGGATTAATTTACCCTCTTAACAGATGCACGAAGAGGGAAAATACTGCCACCCGCCTTGTTGCTGCCGAGATACTGTGTCCCTGCCACAGAGCAGGAGGCTGAAGCAGAGGGAGACCTCACCCCATGCTGGGGACCAGGCAGGCAACTGGTAGAGCCACCCAATCCATCTGAAGACCAACCATCAGAAGCCACCTGAGTCATTGCCACCACCTGGTGTTGGCTATAAAGATAAACAGAGGCCAGTAAGGCCGGTCATCCTGAAATGAGAAGGGTGCTGGGGCTCATGGTGCTTGGAAAGGCATGGGGAGGTCAGAGAGCAGCCAGGGCAATGACCAGGGAGGGACAGCACTGGTGTCCCCTCCGGACAATGCTGAGTGCCTCATCTTGACAGCTGCTTCAAGATTTACCAAGTGGGAAATCAGACAAAAGTAGCTTTTGCACCATCAAGGCTTCAGAGGGTGAAAAGTACTCAGGCAGGGCCAGTTTTGCCATAAGCAGAAATCATGGCAACTTCACAAACACCAGCGAAGCCAAAACATTAATTTATTCATACGGAGGACCTGGCCTCCCATGTCTGATGTCATCAAGTATATTGACATTTTGCAAAACAGTCCCAGTTTTTCAGCAGTGCTGCAGGCTCCGGTTACCACTGAGTGGTTGCCATGTTTTACCCCAGCACTGGCTCCATTTCAGCGACGAGTGAAGTGACTCCTATAAAAATAGTTTGAAAAGCACTCAGGGATTCCTTCATGATAAAAGCAGCAGTTATTCACCATATGGTGCAAATAGCTGGGAATGCTGTCCTTCCTTGTCAGCCAAAGCTAAGATCTGCAGGAGGCAAAGGGATCCTAGCTAGGAATGATACCATCACCTGGGGTAACAGGGTTGGACGTTTGAACCATTTTAAAAGAAAATCTTTCTGGGGCAAGGAAAAAGTACAGATTAGTGTGTATTTAATTTTTATGCAGAGCCAAGCAGATACAAAGCATTAAAGCAAAATATTTCACCAAACTCCTAAAGAGACAGGATTAAATATACTTTTAAAATTATGTGTAATCCTACAAGTGCTGGTGAAAGGAAAATTCGCATACAAAATTCAGTTTGGAAACTTGAAAAAGTCACAGTCCCATGAGGCCATGAAGCACCTTTGCCCTCCTGCTCCCCATAGAAATCATAAGAAACAATTAATTTAGTAATTTGCAAATCCAAATTGCTAATCTTTGTACCTCTGATACCTTGAATTGGGTACTAAAAATATCCAAGATAGCAGTTTGAAATGTATTTGGTAGAAATTTTTTTCCCATCTGATCCATTGTTATAAACTTGTCACGTGATTTTTATTTTAAAAGTTTAAGGAGATTCTTCAAGCCTGTGAAAGCATCTTTCCACTACAGAATCAAGAACCAGCAATGTATGCAAATCCTTTAGGAGATTATCTTACCTTAGCTGCCCAAAAGTTCGACACCTAGGCTAAAAGAGTTGCCTATGCTCCTTTGAAATCTATTTTAAAATGGGATCAAATACCCTCCGGATATGCCTCTATATCCATCTCTGAAGATAGGTTTAGCTTTCAGACAAGCAAAGTTAAGTGAGATGAATCTTGAACTCAGTGACATAAAGTAATGAAGAAATGGCATGTAAGTCAGAGGAAGGCTTCTGTGGAAGGCCTTACCTCCAGGACATCAGGAAGACAGACGTAGTGGGAGATGGTAAGGCAGGAAACATCTCCTACAAAATGGGTGGCATTGGGCAGCTAGTGGCAGCCACACCGGCTCCCTGATCTGAGGAACTCAAAGAGCACTGGGATCTCACTGACATAAGTGAGAACTGGACTTGGCACCCTCCGCACGAACTGATATTAATGGAAAATCTGAAAGAAGTATGTGGCAACCGCTTTATGTGGTTCCCCAACTAACGATATATATGGGAGCATGGGAGAGCTGAGAAAACTGTAAATAGGAATTGGGTCATCCACATCACCATTTTAAATCCAGCTCAGCTCAGGAACAACCAGAAGTTGTCACCAGCAGACAGGTGGCTATTTAGTGGTGGTTTTAGTCAAGGTCCCAAAAAAAAGACATGGACCACACCTCAGGTTACACCCACACACAGCTATTAACCTTGGCAATCTCCTCTGGAAAGAAGGCGGCTTCCTAGGGGGATTAAGACCAAACTATTCTCTCATCTTGCCTGTGGATATTCGAGGCCATGCCCGAAGGCACTGATGTGAGGGGAAGGATGTCCACTTGACTTCCTCCTCCTCCACACCGTCCTCCTGGGTAAAAGGCATCACTGGTGGTCAGGGCCTGTGGTCCCTTCCCAGTGCCCAGTTCTCATGCAAATCCAGACATGATGCCCCAGTAAAAACTTAACAGAATAATAAAGCATCTGGCATGTGCCACGAATAACCTCGAGGGTCACTAAAAGCATTTTTCCAAGGATACCACCTGACAATCTGGCCATGGGCCTTTTGTGTTACAGTCTCAGAAGGAGTGAGAGTTACATAATGGATTTCTAACACGACACTGAGCATCACTTCTTCTGTATTTCTTTTTCATATTCCATTTCTCTACTCCTGAAACCGCTAAACTTCACTCACTTCTCTTAATACAAATTGAAAAATGAACATTTTTGTGCTGCAAGAGACAGCAAATGTAAGGCAGCCAGAAATGTTTTACACAGGTACCCCAAAAAATATGCTGACACCGAATTCTGTACCAAAAATGACAGCACTAAGAGTGATTCTGCAGTACCAGGACACTCATTAATCGTGTATCCACCCCAATCACCACACTCAGTCACAAGCACAGAGGACTATCATAGCAGTTACCACAGCTGATTATGGTATTAATTTCCACCACTGCCATTTGTCAGCCACTGCATCACGTGGATCACTGGCTGGTCTGGACAAAATACAAGTGTATCAGAAGCACAGGACTTTCTGCAGAATAACTTTAAGAAAGTTATCAAAGAGGAACAGTTGTCATAGGATGTGGGTTCGTATTTTGCCATAAATTAGAAACTGATAAGCAAAGACCAGGAGACCAGTTTTCAGCATGGAAGATTAATGCAGTGTGTCTCAACAGCAGTGTTCAGCATATTTAATCGCAGTGATAGTTATTCAATGGCGCTTATTTTTTTTCCTACCTACATTGCTTTTTCAGATGCATTTTCATATTTATTTGTCATAGCACAGCGCTTTCTACTCGGCTTGGTGAAACATTGTGTATTTCCTTCAGCTTGTCTTGAATAACCTAAAAAATACATGAACATGTATATCATTTCCAATCTGCTGGGGGCCTCACTTCCCCTTTTCCAGCTCATTACTAAATATAGTAAACAATGCCAGATTTAGGATGCAATTTGAGACACCCTGCTGCAGATCTTGGGTGCCAGGTTGAAAACGGAATGTTTACTATTATTTTCTTGTTTTCTCTTTCCTATCCATTTTAATAGGTGACTGAATATCACTTTTTCCCTTGACAAGAAAGCTCCTTGACCTTTTTTTAAAAAAATAGTAACCTGTTCTTCTAAAACTGCATTCTAAAAATTGTGGTACAACAAAGACCTCCAATTTTCCTTTGGAAAATACATCCCACTTCGTCTCTTTCATATCGTTGACATAGGAGGCATATTTGTAACTTCACCATTGTTTATTATTGTGACTAGTTAGGTGTTACTTTTGCCCTGCAGTAAGGCTTGGAGGTGCTTCCCAGCACCACTCTCATGTTTGTTTTTAAAAGTAAGTACAAAGACTGTCACTCCTAAGTTCTCTCCTTCCCTTGAGTTCCTACATTTCTGTTGTGAGCAGCTCAGGCACTTCATTCTTCAGGCCTTTCACAACTCCTGGATTAATACCATCAGGTCTGGGTAACTTGCTGCTATTTAATTTATCAGTTTGTTCCAGCACTTCGTCTGTTGATCCTGGCAATGGAAGCAAAATGCTTTAAGGGCGCCTCTAGAGCAGATATCTAAAGCAAGTCACACACACATCCCTAAAAAAATCCCCACTGCAGCAGCCAGAATTACAGATTACAGCCTGGTTCATGGACACAAGCCACACCAAACCAAACGGAGGATTCAATTAACTCAGGTCTTTCTGCTGCTGAGCGTATGGTACCATGTCAAATGTCTTTATAACTGGCACAATCTATAACAGATTTTTTTTTTTTTTTTCCCAAATGGTATGCATTCGTGTGCTTTATTCGGCTAAGGTGGCTGCTGGTCTGCTCCCAGCTCTGTGTGTGTGCCCACACGTATTGCAGCAGCTGCCCTGAGGACAACCTCCTACAGCTGAAAGATGAGCCTGACCCACTCTGCAGATGAACGCTTGGTGGTGACAAGACTACTCTAATGATGTGGGTACCATCCCAAAAGTGCCTAACCTCAGAAAACACACATATTAATTCCACCACAAAGCCTTGGTGCAGCAATTACTCCATGGGCTCCCACTGCCCCAGCAGACCAGCTGGCCACACATGCCACCTCCTTGCCCGAAAAACGTGGCAGCAAGAGAAAACCGAGGAACCAGCCACGCTTGGGAACCTCTCTGTTTACACCAAGACCAAAAGCAGCCTGGAGACAGACAAACTAGGGGCAATGAGGGGGGCCTGACCTGCCAGCAGACCCCTGTCCCTTCTCCCCCCACCCCAGCGTTATTAGGGTTGCAATGGGATCCATGTGTGATTGCCGTCTGTCCCACATGTGGGCCACGCTTCCCGCGCTCCCAGCCCTGCTGGGGCTGGGGTTTTAAAAGAATGACAGCATTATATTTATATATCAGGCCCTCGCTCCCGCTGCGGGGGGCTGTGGGTCATCCCGGCGGAGAGGCAGAGCCCAGGCACAAGCGGGCGACTGACCCCCAAGCTGCACAAAACCTCTCCTTTTTAGCTGTCTTCCACCTTGACCGCATTAAACCAAACGCAGCCAAACAAAGGTGGGGGAGGGTCAGATCTGTGCTGAAGCAAACAAACAAAAACGCTTTCTCCAAAGCCCGCCTGATAGATTTAATATGACTGGGTTTTGTAGGCTATCTATCTTTTTTGTTTGGCATTAATATAAATCAAATAATCCCTTGATCCTGAGAAGGCACTGAGGAGACTCAGTCAAGCCTCCAGAAGGGATGTGCTCCTTAAGTTGGAAAGTTGGCAGATGATTTAATTTTGTTAGCAAATTTGACAGTGCCATAGGAATTTTCCAAAATCAAAGAGCCCTTTCATAGGTTTCTCTACCCAATACTCAATCCAGTGTCTAAGAATAACATTCAGCCCTCATTAATTAATGATATCAGTCCGAATAATGTCAGATTGCCTCAGAGACCTTGCCGGGCTGGATGAATCACACCCTGCCGGCTCCAAGGCTCTCACTCTGACAAACTGCAGTGTGCGATGACGGGCTGCTTCGCCTGGAAAGCTCTCGCCCACGGAGCCTCAGCAGCTCGCAGCCCAGAGCTGTCTGAGGCGTGCGCTCAGCGCCGGGGGCAGACTGCGAGGTTAATGGGTGTCTGAGATAACACTCGGCTCCTTGAGGCCCCACAGGGCTGTGGCAAGATGTTGTGGACCCCTTCCTCCACTCCCATGGGGCAAAAGGGGATGCTGAACCCAAAGAGCATGGCTGCCAAGCAGAGTGAGCTAGTGAGTCACCAGCATCACACCAGTGTGCCTCTGCTGTGGGCAACACCAAAGCTGGCTCGTCCTCAACTGGCTTGGTTATCTCTGCTGTGCATGAAGAGCTACACCCTGGCTGTATCAGAAAGGAAAATATTATTTTTTCACCCCGGTTAGGTGGTGCTGCATCTGCCCATGTACTTTGGGCAACAGAAGCAAGAACAAACTGCAGAGGTCCACCAACTTTTGAGATTTGTAGCACAGTCAAGATCATATCCAACAGTGAAATGCTGCAAAGAAATCTACGTCTGTGAGACTGGTTTTTAGTGAAACTACAAACTGAGATTTCTCACAAGACCTACTCAGCTGATACCGTTCCAACGTGGGAAAAGATACACCAGCTGTCTCTATAGATTTACAATTTTACTGAAGCCATAATTATGTATGAAAACATCCAGACTGCTTCCAAAGTGCACTGTACTAATATTGATATAAAATTGCCTTGTTTCTATTTGCAACATTATCACAAATCCACTCTTGAAGTTTCCACGTATCCACAGGCGGCTTTCTGCGATAGCTGAAAGCAGTGATTCCTTATCAGTCATGAATATGAGGTTTAGTAACATTTGCATATCACCATCTTTTTACGTAAATGTTGCATTCCTGAGGCCTCATGAAAAATTTACGGGCAAGAACAACAACCACATTGCTTAACATATTCAAATAAATGTTTATTCACAGATGCTCTCCCTTTTCCTTCTGATGACCGTGGCTGGTCAGGCATGCACATCGTCTCCTGTCTCTGCACCTCAGCTTCCCATCGGACGCCCTGATCCTTCCATGCGTGGGCAGGATCAGCACAAGGCTGAGCCGAGCTCAACGTAAACATGAGCTCAGCAGAAATACACATGTGGCGTGTGTTGTGGGATCCCGGTCACAGAGGCGAAGTGTCGGAGAGACAAAGCTGGGACTTGTCTTTTTGTGCAGTGTTTGTTTATATGCCGCACACGTTATGCCCAGTAACATGAAGCCATCAGTTTCAAGTTACTAATATACCATAAATGCCATAAGTAATTTATTCTTCTGTTGTGCCTGGGAAAGTAAATTTGAGATTTTTTAAAAACCTTATTTGATGCTGATGTGTTCTGATTGCCACTGCAAATATATACTTTTTTATTATGCAAAAGCACTGTTTTGATGTGACGGCCAAAGCTCTCAAAGGGTTTGATGCTGAGGGGTGGGGCCTTGAGAAAGGCCCATCGGACTTCGGGACCCCCTCCACAAACAATTTTCATTTCAGTAGGACTGAACTGAGAACAATTTTAACGTGCTGTTTTCTCAAAGCCATCTTGGTTCTAAAAGCAATTGATGCTTGTGTTTGGAAAAGGCATTGCCAAATAAGCCTGTAAAAAGCATTAAATCTAGAATTTGTTATTTTACTAAAGCATTCTGAAAAATTACACTAGTGATTGCATTTGAAAAATCTGGTAACGTTAATTTGACCACTGAAATATGATTTCTTTTAAAAGCCTTTTCCTTCGTGGTGCCTGCCATAGGATCCACCCCAACATCTGGATAACAGAATCCAGGCTGACAGACTAATGCACATGTGGAGGAGTGTGTCTGCTACTTTGCTGCTTCTCAGGACAGACACATTGTCTCCCTCTCCTTCTCCCTGTCCCCTCCTTTTCTTTTCCTTTTTGGTTGGGTTTTTTTTTTTTTTTTTTCTGCCTTTAATAAGACTGCACATGTCTTCCAGCTCTCTGCTGCGAATGTGACCAGTATGCGATATTGCCTCGCATCGACATAGAACGTCTGGCTTAGGTGATACCAAGCAGTTACTGCCCTGGCTTTGAATGCTTGCTAGGTTATTAACCGGCACATCTGGCTCTCTCCCTAGGAGGGTGAGTTCTGCAGTGCCCCAGGAATTTCTTTCATACACCACTTTTATTAGCTTTTCAAAAGAATACGGATTACCACTGGAAAGGAAGACTCAGGTCATTTGCAAGCATATTGGTCCCCAACCTTTCTACCATGTTTAAAAAGCAACAATAACCAAAACTCATTATTTGATTTTCAGAACTAATCTTTCCTCATTTTATCGCAGTCCTGTTGTTCTTATATTCGAAAGGTCCGCTTTACTGAAAAAATGGCTGGTGATATGGATAGATAGAATTAAAAAAAAAAAACATTTCAGAAAGCCACAAAGATAACTTGGTTTAGAAATAAAGCTCCCAAAACATTAATTTCTAATCCTACTTTTCCTGCAGACCTCACTCCATCATCACAGGAGGGAAAAGCGTTTCAGGCTTGCTTAATCAAAAGAAAGAAGCACATATGTAGCTCCAGAGAGCAAATTTATCTCTTTTGCCCACACATGGAAGTTACACAGGACGTGAAGTTAGAATGCAAGAGTTATATTACTATAATTTCCCATCTGGCCATCCCTATTTCAGTAATGTCAGAGAGGCCTTTTCTGGTTTTGTTTATGTCACTTCCGAAGCAGTTTAAGACAATTGGGAAAACTACTTTTGTTTTCTTACTGAAAAAGGATCCACGTGGGGGAGTCACAGAGATAGCCCTCCAGAGCTTTCCTTCTATCTGCCTACCAAAGTTCAAAACTCCCAGCAGAGCTCTCCTCAAGCAAACATGGCAAAAAGCTGCCTGCCAACCTAGCTACCTGCCTGCCTACCTACTGACCCACCAGGAACTCCACCTTCCCAGGAGGAACCTTCCTCTTAGTGCATCACCTGCAACTGCTGAGGACACTTCAAATGCAGATAATACTCTCCATGCAGAGCTAGAAGACTACAGAAAAAAAACCCCAGTTTGCTGGACTTGATAATCAATCTCTTCTGAAGCCGTGTGAGGCCAGATTTTTGGAAGCTGTCGGCACTCACCAGCTTCCATTGTTCCCAGTGGGATTTGTTTGCCACTAACAGCTTTTGAAGGGATGGTATTTCATGTAGGTGTCTAAATGGGAGCTCTGCTCTCCACTAACCTTTTGCAATTGCTTTTGGCTAGACTGACCATCCAGAAATATCACAAAGAGGAACATGTAAGCACTCACAGAAAGCATATTTTAAAACTACGCATAAATAGCCCATACTCCTCTAGCCAGGAAAAAGAAACAACATTCTGTGATTTCCCCAAGCAAGGGAGACAGCCAGGCAAAAAGTTCACAAACTTCAGTAAATTCATACAATGAAAACAAAAACAAAACAAAAATTCCTAATTATATAAATGAAAACAGTGAATGTTTTCAAGAATGTCACAACCTTATTGGAGGCTTCTGCCAAACAGAACAAGAAGTTAAGTCTATCAGAAAAAAAATCCTGGTTTCTTTACATCAATATCAAAACAAAAGAGATGTCTAGTCAAAACTCTAAGCCATAAATTTTAGTATCAAATAAATCACAGCCAACAGAACATAAAGATCTTCTCACCTCCTCAGGTCTGAATCTCCTGAAAAGCCCACCTTGGCAGCATTAGACTTGGCATTATTCAGTCAGCTCCAGTCTTAAAAATAACCACGACTCATTTGGTCCACTAAAGTTTATGGAAATCCTTACAGGGTTTTTTGTTGCGCTTGCCCATACATTGCATTGTCTTCTTAAAGCTTCCTGTCCTGCAAACAGAGGCACTAGCACAGAGATTCAACTGAGATTGTTTTCCCCTCTTCTGCTGCTTTTATTTAACACCAAAAAAAAAAAAAAAAAGAGAGAGAGAGAACTGGTAGAAGTTCCTTACAGGAGTTGGAAGAGGACATCTGCAGGCAATTTAACATGAGGGTTTGTTTCTGTGTCAGCTGGCAACCCCTGGATAACTCTGTCATGTAACTTATATGCTAAAACATGATGTAGGACAACCAGTGAGATGGGTAAATATGGCAGCACATCAGTTTTATTTGATTAAGATTTATACTTTTGCAAAGGGAGCAGCCCTGCCATAAACTATGAAAACAAATACAACCCTGCAGCAGAGAGAACATCGTGTCCTGCTGTACCCCAACAGTACTGCTCATCAAACCCACCTTCCACTGCAGCCCAGGATGACCTCTCCCTTCCTTCCAAGGCAATTTGAGCAGGAACAGAAAACGGGCTTTTTCAGATAAGGAAGGAAATATCTCCATTCCTTTTGTGGGAAGCCATTCCTCACAGCAGCCCCCTTTTCATTCGGTAATGGTCCAGTTTATCCTTCTTCGCAGGTGATGGCAGCAGAATGTGGAAGGGCTCATACAAGCACAAGGCCAAGCCTGCAATTTGCACCTCAGTTCACAGCTTCCTGCCAATCCCAAAAAGCTGCTCAGGAACATAGACTGGTATCCAAAGAGAGCTCTGGAGATAACTAAGCTCACAAAGTTCCCCCACTCCATGTGTTTAACTTCCTCCCAATTAGAGGAATCTGGTCGAGTGATGAATGCTCATTCATTCTGGTTCCACTTCTGTGCTTGCATCAGATCTTATGTATTTTGACATTTATAGGCACGCATTTGAACTGAGGCACTGATTAGATTCAATTGTTAAAATCACCTTCCTCCCCCTTCCTCTTTGTGGGCATGCTTTGGATTGATTGCAGTTAAATGTTTAATGATATAATTGCTTCTGTTGCCTAAGTTTGTTTAGTTTCTTCTTTATTAGCATGTAATAACTGAAAGTATATTTTCCTCTGTCCCAGTTAATAATGTCTCTGCGATGGCTCACGCGCCATTAGCCGATTGGCTGCAGTTGTGGGACAACTCAGAAAGAACTGCAAAGATTTTCTGAAGCTGTAATTAAGGAGTAGGTGGTTTCCCTTAGTTTCTCTAACTGAATGAATCTGAATTCTCAGTTGGCCTCCACTTCAATTTTTAAACATTTTTTTGTTGGCTCTGAGTTCATTTTGAGGGCCTCTTAGCCTAAATGTCAGGCAGGGAAGCTCTGCTGTCCCACACTTGGACACATGTGCCAGATGGGTCCATGCCACTCAGCACACTCTGCAGCCCTTGACTCCAGGTCTTCTCAGCGGAGAGGTCCTACAGGAGGGCCCTACAGATCCCTGACTGCTCACCTACACAGGTTCCTTTGCAAGGAAGCTTGGAGGCTGGGAAGAAGGCAGATTCGCCTGTCTCCTGCTGAGAAGGAAGCAAGGACTGTTCCCCAAGTGTCTTCAGACATCACCTGTGGTTCTGCTGTGCAAATCTCTGGCCTGCTCTGACACCCAGACTTGGGTTTGGGACATGGCTGCTCCTGTGCAGCCTGCCATCTACTCGCTCTTTCCAAAGGATTACTACACTTGTGTAAAATGTCATCTTGATGTTATTATATTGCTTTGGGATTTGGAAAAGGTTTGGGTGTACCCCTAGTTCGGTGTTACATATTGAGGATATGCCATGTAAGATGAGATTCAGTCCATATAATGAAAAGCCACCTACAAATCCCCCTGTGTTTAATGTAACTACTCCAGAGTGTCCATGTAAACAGTGGAAAGACAGAGGCACTTGCCAAGGACAATTCAATCCTTACTAATATAGGTCTCTCCCCATTCTCTAAACAGGAGATCCAGAAACTCCTTAAAGTAAATACCAATCAAAAGTAGTTAAAGTTAGGTAAGCGCCTTATCCAGCACATTCTCAGGCTCTCCCTGATCATATGCCATTTTAAAGTTATCCCATCTTATTCTATTTTTCCTCCCCAGAGGGCACAAAGCGAGTGTTACTGTCGTAATGCCAAACCCCGTGACAGAGCAGAAAACATGAAAAATAGAGGTAAAAAAGGTTACATGTTTGGGAACAAAGCTGCCTCTCCTCTTCCCAGCTGTTCCCTTAGAGGCAGTGGCAACAACGTCTGGTGCATGTTCAGCTTTCTGCAGCAGTGAGGTTACCATTGATTTAAGGCAATGTACCCCAGCATGCTCCTCCTGACACCTATCCAAGAAGCACGGGCACTGCTCAGCCCACAGGTGCTGGAAACACAATTTCTCACATTTGCAGGATTCTTCCCACATTATTCTCAGGCCTCACATCTGCCAGGTTTCTGGGTTCATGGAAAATCTCTACATATGACCAAGGCGGTATGGACAAATAATTATCAGCTCATCCTGGAAGTCTCGCAGCACAAAGCAGATTTATCTACCTCCTTTTGCTGAATTTCAACTAGCAGGTTACGCCGTCCTACCAAACTTTTGCTGCTCTGCAAGGAGGTGATAATGACTGCCAGCAAGTTTATCTTTGATCCAAGGTAATAGCAGACAATATGAAATATATAATGCACATGCCAAACACTCTTTTCAGGCCTCGTCAGCAAAAGAAATTGATCCCTTTTGTGTCACAAAAACACCACTGGAAGCAACAGAAGTACTGGCCTAGGGATGTAGGGGATGGATCACGATAAAACTCAGCTACATTAGTTGAGTTTAACTGAGTTGTAGATCTGGAGGGTAACATTTGGGTTTTGCAGGTTATTAGGCAGCAAAAAGCTGTATTTCTGAGCAGGACCTGGTAGGGAAGGGAGCATACTGTAGAGCCTGTTGGGTACAGGGCTCACTGGCAAGACAGACATAAGAATTTAGAGAGACAGCAGTGGTCCTGTTGTTCTTTCTGTTACTCTAGGGCAAAAAGAACAGGATGCACATTTTCAATAGAATGAAAACCACACCAAGAATACAAGTAGTGTAGAATCAGTTTCTCTTTCTAATCAAACATGCCTGGATATACACAAATACTGGCTACTGGCTTGAGCCAAAGAAGAAAACAAATTCACAGCAAGAATTTGAACTGGCTTGGGAAAGAACACTGAGACTCTCAAAATGTCCAACAGGCAGACTTATGGAAATGATAAAATAGTAAATTGGTGGAAGGTATCTAATCAAATGCCCATAGCTGTTTATGAGGTAATGTCTGTATTAATAATCTAAAGAAGGGGATTAAACAGCACATCAGCAAAAGACATTATACCCTAAAGTCAACTCTGGGATACCAACAGGACTGATGAAATAGTGGAAAAGAGTCTTGAGGAGATTAGAACATGGGTAGGAAATAATGAAGCAAGATTTCAGGTTTAACGAGGATGGTTGTCAGTATGAGTATGCAATAGGAGATCTAAATGAAGGGGGGAGGGGCAGAGAGATGGAGGAGGGAGGGTGAGAGAGAGAAGAGATTCATTTTTGAGCATCGTGTGCAGAGGAAACACATCCCCAAGTCCAAGAAAATCATCTCTCCCTGTCCGTGGGCTGCAGAAGGAGCAGCCCCTGCAGTATGCTTCCAGCTCTAGGAGCCGCTACCAGGAGGATAATAACGTGGTGCTCGTGACCAAGCGGCAAGTACTGCTGACAGCAGGGCTGGATGCAGCTGCAGCAGTGAAGGGGAGGAAGGCTGCCTGGCCCTCATCACCTGAAACAGGCTGTGACCAGAACTAATGCGGACAGGCTGTGGGATGCTTGACAACCTCCCCTGAGCTCTCCCTATAAATCTCCCTCTTTAAGAAGGTGAGGAGCAGCAAAAGTAGTGTGAAATTAAAGGAGTTTGGATCTGCAGAGAGCAGATACACAAAGGCTGGTCAAAGAGGGGAGTAGGGTGGCTGCACATGAAGAAATGCTTCATAATAATGAATCATGGAGAACAATCTCTCAAGAAAGGTTAAATATGACCCATTGCTTGGGATATCTGTGGCCAGATCAAGGTAAAATGCAAATCCAATGTACATTAAACAGTAATCTCTGCACATCTTTAGCAGTTGTGCTGTGTATTTGTGTGAGAATAGTCCTGGGCAGGTGGTTTCTGTAATCACTTGTCAAGGAAGAAGGAGACCGTCATTACAGCCTCTCAGAGTCCCAACGCTGCCCAAGCACCATCCTGGGGGAGCCCCCTGAATCAGACTTTCTTGCACCCTTTCCCTTCAGTGCTGTCACTGTGGCCACATGCAAAAGGCCTGGTCTTGGAGGCATGAAACACGACACGGACACTTGGGCTAGTGGAATTGCTGGTCCTATCAGTTGGGATTGCCAGGATCTAAGAAGGAGGAGACACCTACTTAGGCAGTGGGCTTGAGAGAGATTTACAGACAGCAAAACAAGCTTGCAATCTGGGAGCCCTCTGTCCCACTCCAGGCCCTAGAGGGGAGGAAGGGAAGAAATATTTTTTCTCAGTCTTCTCAAAGCCTTTTTGTCCCCTTTTTGTCCTCATCCCAGTCTCTCCTAGTTGTCCTTCCCAACTTCTTCTTGCAACTTTTCCCCACCCTCAGCTTGCCACCCTGGCTCTACTTTCCAGGACCATCCATTTTATGATTTCTACCCATCAACAGTAGAAATGTCCAGACTTTTAACCATCTGGCAGACTGCAGAAATGAGATTTGAACACATCTGACTCCACATAACAAAGGGCTAGTGTAAAGCATATATATCAGCCAGAGCATTGAAAATGCATTTGGTACTCTTTAGTTTGCTCTCTCCTGCTTATGAAAAAGATATTTTTTGTTTAAAAATGGCCTCACTTAAGGAATTATCCATGCCATTAGTCCACAGAACAATAGAGATTAAAGTCTCTAGACCATCCCCTATCAAAATAACATACTTTTCTTTGAACATGTCATTAACACTGTTTTCCATCTGGCTGTTGGCAGCAATCTTGGATTTGCTCCGAATTGCTGAAAGTTCATCAATTAAAGTACACAGAAGCCATTATCTCTCTTTTCCTTTAGCAAGGAGGTATTTGCTCAGGCAAAGAGAAGGACGTAGAGTTCAATAGAAAAGAGAAAAGAGAAAAAAAAAAGAAAAAGAAGAATTTGCTCATGTAAACTCTATGGCAATCATTTGGTTACAATCTGGAGTTCAAAACTTCTCAGAAGTAAATCACAATTTCTGCATATAAGGAGATTCTAGGTTTCAAATATAGTAGTGATTCTGGCATTATTACAGGTAACTGATGTATGCTGACAGGGGATGGGAATAACACAGCAGATTTTAAGCCTGGCACTTTGGGGGCTCGGTGAACGAGCGCCAGTGCAGACAAGTGTCACCTACATTCATGATAAACTCAGTCTCATTATTTCATGAAAACCCAGAGTAAACCATGGCTATCGTTCAAACAAGATTTAGCAACTGTGATCCAGCTAGCATAATTAGTAAGAAGTATAGTGAAATCGAAACAGTGGTGTTATCCTGTCACTATAAAAGCAGGCGAAGAGCTTTTAAAGTTTTGCCAGAATAATGAATGAAGTACACAGTGAGGGGTAAGCAAAGAGGATGGGACGTACAGCTACTCAGCAACAGGAGCTTCAGGGACTGCTGATATGGATGCTTTTTCACATCTGTCACCAAGGGACATTCGTAACCCACAAGATGAGAGCCTGCATGCAGTAGTTATCCCGGAGCAGCTGCCAAGCACCAAATTTGCAGCCCAGATAACCCACAGTAGCTTGTTCACATCTGTGCACTGGGGCTCAAGGCATCATCTCTCAGATAGAGGCCATTGCAGGCAATACGTGCATGGGGTCATCACCGATTCATACCTGTGCGAGGGTTGGCTCATTAACCAACAACTATCAGGAGCTATTCCATATTTTTCCCAAACAAGCTGTGGATGCCCCATCCCTGGAAGTGTTCAAGGCCAGGCTGGATGGGGCTTTGAGCAACCTGGTCTAGTGGGATGTGTCCCTGTCCATGGCAGGGGGGTTGGAACTAGATGATCTTTAAGGTCCCTTCCAACTCTAACCATTCTATCATGCTATGATTCTATGATTTTCTGGAGGGGATGGGAGTATGTTATCAAATTGATTCCAGGGGTGACATACTGTGATACAGTAGTATTACATAATCCATACGGACTGCCTACTCAACTAGACTGCAATGTGTCTGCCATTAGCTTACTTCACATGTGACTTTGGGCAAAGCTCTTTGTATCTTTGGCTCAGATTTCCACGCTCTCACTCTTAGCTGAGATGCCCAAATATCACTTTTTAAGCAATGAAAGCAGTGCTTTAGCAATGAAAAGAATCCACAAAGACTAGGCTCCTAGCTTAGTCAAGACCCTAAAAAGACATAGGAGGAAAATCCTGGCTTTATCCTCCTTATCCTGGAAGATAATAATAATTCTATCCTCCTTTGCTTCTTGTCCCCCTTGCCTATTCAGGCAGAGACTGCATTGTGCATACAAAACTCCCAGCATAAAGAAGTCTTGGATCTTATTTAGAGACTCTACAATTCCAGGAAAAAATAACAGATTATATCAGACCCAGAGTATGATCCATAATGAATAATACCAGTTAAAAACTGATCTAACCATAACACAACAGATGAGGTACATCCAGCAGCATCTCTACACTGCAACAATTTGAAATCCAACATATTCTTTGGCCAACAAAGGAGCTCTGGGATCAGGTTTTGTACTGCTTCTGATAATTTGGGATGCTCTACATGGAAATGTGCATGTGCAACCCAATTCATAGCCCAGGCACATAACTGCAAAATTCAGGAGCAATTTTCAGAAACAGCTATGCAGTACTTTTTTCATTGCTTCTGAGAAACCAGGTTTTCTTTCATTGTAATATCAGGTACAGTTTTCACATTTGGTAGCCCCAATTTGATAGATTCACAGGCAACAAACTCTAGTTACATCCATACAACAAACAAGGTTGTATGGATACAGACCATCTGAATTTGGCTCAAAGTGTTTGGTGCCCTTTGAGAATGTTTTATAAAAAAAAGTCCTCTTTGATTAAGCTATCTGGGCCATGAAGTGTCTCTGTTTTCCAACTTCTACAAGACAAAAGCAGGCCATGCAATCCACAATGACCTCTGTTCAGCTGCTGCCATTCACCTGTCTCTTCAGTCATCCCAGATCTCAAAATCATCACCAACAAACAGAAAAATTGGAATGTCTAAATAGACACAGACCAAATCTTCCACTGGCATAAATCAACCTTGATTCAATGAAAACTACACCCATTTACCCCAAGTTACACTCCATTTCTGATAAATGCTGTAATTTCTTTACCTACGAGTCATACCCTGGACTCTGCTTCTCCCAGTGAGGGCCATCTGTAACTAATTTTTTTTCCCAAGAATTGGTTCCACAATCTCCCCTTGCAGTGATGGCACAAGCTAACTAAAACCAAGCATATTATCTTTGCAAATGAAGCTGCTGAAAGTAGAATTTAACCCTTAAAAAAATAAAAGTTTTATTGAGTGGTCAGTATAGACAAAGCATACATTGTTAAAAACAACACATGAAAAACTCAGGTGGCATATACACAGAATTTCTGTTACTACTGTTATAGGAATGTAAGATATAACATATAGAGTTTAATGAATAACAGGGGAGAAAAAAATCACATTAAAAAGTCTGTGTAAATGACAATTCGTCTTGCCCATACAAACAGATGACCTAGCCACTGACTTCTTGAAGACATCTCTACCTTTCCTTTGAGTTCGATGAGATATAACTCTTGTCAAGATCTTTTATTTAACACCAGTCTAAGCAGCCAGATCCTTATGTACCTTCCAAATGATGAACTACCTGAAACAAACTAGTTCAGACTGACAAGGCTCAGCTTCCTGGTGAAAACAGGATTCAGCACATTAGTCCAACATCCCATTTGGAAAGACAGCAAAAATGGTACATTTTCTAGAAGTGACCCTTAGCGTACATAGAATAAGAAATCCACTTTTGCTCTCTTTGAAAGCTTTTGTTGGTGACAAAAGGACCTTGATCCCATGATACAATAGACAAAAATCTTCCCTATTATTATGACTAACATCAAAAAATGTTATAGCTCCCAATTAAAATGACCACCCGTTTCAGTAGCATGGGCAAGGTGACAGGTGAGGACAGAGCTGGTTGCAAATATAATAATAATATAATATAGTTTATCCTTAGTATCCTTAGTAGCTATGGAATGAAGCTGCCCAAACAAAATGAGGACACACACATTAAGACTTTCAAAACATTCCCAAAATTGGACAGGATCTGCCAGAGCACTGGAATATGAGTCGTGCCACTTCTCATTTGGGAACAGAGCACAAGAGCTGCGAGATTGGTTAGATTTTCTCCTGGTAGCGGGAAAGGCTGATTTCAAAATAGCGCACACAGAAATTCACAGAATGCAAATGAAAAAATGCAAAAAAAATGTCTCTGAATATTCATATTGCCATATTCTTTTATATTTCGCATTAATTTTCTGCGCATGTTTGGGCAGAAAACTTAAATCTTCAAATCTGTCAAATCCTAATAATTCAGACACTTCCTAGAAAGCGATCTTCAAAGCTACAGCTCTAAATGTGCATGAATGAGGCTGTGTCTGCTTATTCAAGAAAATAAAAGCAACAATACTATGTGACTACCTGATGGAGTACAGTTAATTAAACAAAACCTTATCAAGGATGGTTGTAATGAACGCTTTTACATCACCACAGCAATGGGAGACAGAAAAGACCATCACACAAAATTGTCTTTCTCCTCAAGTCCCATGCACATGGCTTATTTTTTTCTCGTGGCTTATTTATAGAATGTAGTTATGTCCACTTTAAAGATTAAATGATGAGAGCATCCATGGCAGCTTTCTGGAGAATGTGTTTAGACCAAAGCAGGCCCTAATGACATAAACAGTAATGTGAAGTATTTGATATCTAGCAGGCTAGCTTTCCTATACCAAACAATATTAAAGCAGTTGCCTTCCTTGCACCCTTTTTCAACACAACTTCAATTTCTGCATGCTGTTCTGCCAAAAATAGGCTCCTACAAGTTCCCTTGAAAACATCATTACAGAGATTTTTATGCAGCTCTCTTTTACTTACTGTAATAAGATGTGTGCATACCCAGCCTTGCCCTCTCAAACTCTAACTCCCATGCTTAAAAAAACCTACTTCAGATACCAGTTTTGGCAAAGAACGTGAAACTGCGTTCTTCCTAATGTTATTTCTGGCACCGTGGACACTTAGACAGCACAAAGAGGTACTAAATCCCCTTGGATTTTTTGAACTCTTACTGGTTGAAATCCAGGTGACGAGACATGTTGAGGAGAGACTGCTTATGGGAGGGGGGAAAGGTGTTTTTCTGCTCTTTCCATAAAAACAACTGAGGACCAGAGGACTGAAAGTGCTGAGTTTTGGAAAACTTGGAGAGAGGGAAGGGACAAGCTCTCATACTACTGCTAGTCATCCTAGAGTCTAAACACAATCCAGAAATGCTGTATGGAGATACATAGAGAGGTTCTTTCATTCACTACCTTTTTACAGGAAAAGTGAGTTGTTTAAAATAATATTTAATTTTTATTCAGTTAAAAATAAGTTGTAAAATGAAGCTTTTCTATAGACAGCTGCTGTCTGAATAAACAGCTAACTCCATGAAAGAAGTTGTAGAAAATGTAACTTCAAGAAAAGACTGAAAGACAGACAGACAGAAAGGCAGTTAGAAAGAATAAAAGAAAATTTTTCAGTTACAGCCTGCTTAGCATGGTTGATCTATTTATTTGACTACAGCAACCTTATTACACCAGCAGTATTTTCAGGTGGCAAAATGGATGCGAGTGAGAAGCACGCAGTTCCATCAAATTGTTTGTATCTAAGAATCAGATGGCTTTTCCCATCTAAGGCATTGCTATACAAGGCTCTTTATTTCGCAAAAAAGAATTACTGTTCTTCTGTAGAAGCGTTCAGGAAATTGTTTCCAGTCAAAACCTCTAGATGATGAAATAGTGAGGCAGAAATAGAGTATCCTCCAAACCAGTCAGTTTGTGAGGCTCAAATGCTGTTGTTTATGTGCAATACCCCAAAACGTCTTGATCTTAGCAACCCACCATCACCTACACCTGCTAAATCTAGCAGGTTCCTAGACTTCAGTGAAGAAGAATAATAAAAACAGGGTAGCAATACTAATAGTAACGATAATAGTAACAATACAGGAAAATAAGTACACCACCTTCTGAAATGTAGCAACAGAATGCTGTTTTTAAGGCAATAGCACAGTGCAATGTCTACACTCCTATGACTTACCTAATACTATGCCCTGACTCATTTCAAAGGGATGCTTGTTTTGGCTTTGGATTTTTGTATTGTGCTCATTTTCCTTCTTCAGCTGAACTTCATATTTGCCCACAGCTTTCATGGAGCAGAGCTGGGGACATACGAATTCAGTATTTTTCAAGTAGGTGTATTTTATCAAGAATTTATATTAAAGGACGATCAAGGGGTTTTAATCTTAGAAAAAGCTATCCTTGAAATATCCACATACTTCAGAGCACATCAGTACAGGTGTCATCAACAAAGACCACAGGACTAACCCAGACAATAGCATATAAATATCAAGGAATAAAAGAGACAGTGTGGTGCAGTAGCACAATTTATAAACATACAAGAAAACTTGCAGTATGCATACATATTCTCTAATTTTATGACTCTCAAAACAGCTGAGGACTCACAATAAACCGGAAACTAACCTTGATGTGAGCTGCTGGATCTGGGACAGTCTGAATCATGTCCTTTAACAGGCCAACGTGTTTACCAGGAGCTCAGATCCCGAGGCAGCTGCATAACCAAAGAAACAAAAGTCATATGATTATATTTTAAAAGTTTGTTTTCAATAGGAATCTCTTATTTTTTGTAGACTGATACAGATCTTTCCTTCCCCAGACCTCCTCAAGAACCAGTACAGCTGAAGGTCTAAGACATTTCTGTTTCCGTAGAGTTTGTTTAGGATGTATTTCATACAGGAGAAAGCAGTCAGCCCTGAAATTCTCATGGAAAATTGGTCTTCATCTGTAATGGACAATTTTCCTGAAATAAGAACTCTGGCATGTGCTCTGCCCTGCATGGCTCCATTATTCACCCCAGATATCAGGGATTTCCACAATCCCTTTTTCCCAATTTAGAAACATACAGCAGGATTGGGACAGATCTGGAGCTGATATAAATAAGTATCACTTCACTGAAGTTGTGCCCATTTACAATAGCTGCAAATCTGGTCCAGCCGCTCAATTAACAGCACTTCAGAGCATGGATCTTCTGGGATCCCTTATCCATGTCCGGTAATAAAGTACAGAGGGGTTGGGACAGGAGGAGTGTATTTGCCAGCATGTGCAAGGGGGGGGGAGACCGTTAAAACAATTTAAAATAATAACAATATATTATGTAAATAATGTAGAGTACTGCTCAGTAACTAGAACATCAAATAACTGCTAATAAATTGGGATCGATAAGTCAGGAAACTACAAAACGCATGGAAAAATGTAGGAATGTGAATGTCATTTAAAATACTCTGTCTTTTTCTCCGTTCTCCCTAGAAGCCTGGAAATTCCCATTCTTCATGCAAGAGGTTTCCTTTTGTCCATGAACTTGAGCTTCCTTCACCTTTTAAAGCAGAGAGGCATTATCAGAAAAAAATACCTCTCTCCTTAGCATCGGCTTTTTTTTCTTTCATTATCTGTTTTCAAATCTACACTAACTTGCAAATCAAATTGCAGATAGCTTTTACCCATTTACTCAGGAACTATTTATAAACTGTGGTACTACACAGTGCAATTAAAGGTATCACCATTTAGATCTTGGTACATTCTCCCCTTACTACTTAATGGAGCCAGCTTTGTCCCTCTTCAAATCCATGAAAACGATGTACTTAATTCGATGGTCCATTATAGAAACCCCAAAACAAGCCAAATTCCCATTTTGCACACTTTTCCTCAGCTATCCGTGGATGATCAAATGGGATACCAACGTCACGGTTTAAAGCGAAGATTTTTCTTTCCACAGAACATAAATATCTTCAAAAGCAATAGACACTTGTTTCAGTAAAAGCAGACTTTCAATAACAAAGTTGTTCAGATTTAAGTCCTATAGAAACACAGACATGCCTTTCAGTTCCCTTCCTCCCTCCCCTAGTAAATCCTCGCCCACCACATTATTGAATGGATTTATGGGATTCATGGAATTTCAGAGTTGGAAGGGACCTCTAGAGGTCATCTAGTCCAACCCCCCCTGCTAAAGCAGGATTGCCCAGAGCACATTACTCAGGACTGCATCCAGACGGGTCTTGAAAGCCTCCAGAGAAGGGAACTCCACAATCTCCCTGGGCAGCCTGTTCCAGTGCTCTGTCACCCTCGTATTTTAAGCTTTCGAAACATCATACATAGGATCTGGAAACCACTAAATTTCATTTGAACTGAATAGAAAAATATTTTGAGCCCATTGTTCGATCATGTTTTCACAGTTTGCCTGCTTTCATCACTGCGCTGCCATAGTGGTACCTCACCCCCAGCAAAGACGCCTACCCAGGGAAGAGGCAATTTGTGCCGCATCAGTGTTTATTTCTGCCACTCAAAATCTTTGCTCAGTGTGCACGTGGGCACTGCATCTCTCTTCCCCACCCACTTACTTTAGTTGGTTAACATAGGTTTCAGAAGAGAGGTGGGTTTAGGTACCTTTTGGGAAGCAAGTTCCAACACCACCTCGACAAAGAGAAGGGGCTCCAATGCTCCGTATGGAGCTGTGTACCTCCGCCCCTCTGTGTCCCCCAGGAATGCTGCTTGTCCCCTGCCCTGGAGCCCATCCCCTGCCCAGGACCAACTGCGTGCCACCTTGCATAGTGGTGGAGACGGAGCATGCAGGACCCCCAGCTCGCCCAGCCTGCCACAGCTCAGAGAGCCGCTGAGCTAGAAACGCCTGACAGCGGTGCAGGGATTTCTGCCTCTCCTGAGCTCTTGCTGCCTGGGTGGCTCGCCCAACAAAAGTGGGATTTGGCACTTAGGAAGCACATGTTGAGCTCAGAGGTGTGGACTCCATTCCAGAAATGCCCCGTGTCACTCCAGGGTGGGAAACAGACTTTTCTTTCAGAGCTCAGACTTGCTTCAAGCTATTGGGGCTTAAGAGAAGTTTTTTGAACTATGCCAGGCCCATTCATATCACATCTTTTCCCCAAGAAGACGGATTCTTTATGGAAGAGAAGATGACGGAGAACATTTGCAAACCAGTTGCCAACTCTACACCACATGGTATGGGAATCAAAGACAAGCAAATGTTAGCCAATATGAGTTGGAAAGATGCATATGCAACCGTTCTGGCCATTTGACTTTTCCCTCATACTGCTGTGTAACCGTGACCCTAAAAGGGGGAATTCTGCTTTAAACTCAGTGTTTGGCAGTGTATTCTTCTTTCTCACCTGGACATTCATTTACAGCTACTCCAAAGTGAGACATGTCCTAATTTACAAAAGGCACGACTTTTGGGTTTTTACTTCTGGAAATCATTGTTAAAAAAAGCTGCGATAGTTTTCTTTGCTTTTTCCAAACAGAAATATAATTTTAATTATTTCAGCTCCACCTTTACTGGCTGGAATTGGAAGCTTCCAGACATCTGGTACTAACTTGCTGAACCAGATGGTATTTATTGCCAGAACCTCCTCCACCCCCACCCCAAATTTCATGCTGGTCATGTTTGTGCTTGACAGTCTGTCACAGGGTCTGCACGTGGCTATAGATTTGCCCTGCATCACCTGGCTAATATGATTCTAATGTAAGAGCCAAAATGACACAGCCTCCTGTTTTAGGGAGACATGTCTTTTCAGGAAAACGAAATAAGGAAACCATAACACAAACTGAAAGTTAAGCGCTTGCTTAAGTGGCTTCCTGGTTTAAAGTTTAACCCTGGAAGGATAAATTCATAGCCACAGAGCAGGCTTTCTTACAGTTCCCAGCATCCTGAGTCAAAACTATCTTTCATTAACCCTGTTTCAGAGATACGGGTCCCCATGGCACCCCAACTCACAGGACGTCAGAGAAGGGCAAGACGGCAGAAGTCCTGGCAGCACCCAAAGGATGGACCCTGCAGCTTCTCCTGGAAAGCAGCCAGATGCAAGTCCATCACACGATCAAAATGGAAAAAGGTCCTGTTGTATAAAGGGAAGCCTTCCCACAGTGTGAAACAAATAATCGTTCATTGGGTTAACGTAACCAGTGGGACTGTGTGTGTCTGGTTGCCCAACTGGAGCTACAGAGCTGCTGCGGGACCATGGTGCAACATGGACGGGGAAGCCATGGCTTCTCTGTGGAGCTGGAGCACATGTGCATTCCCACCTCACAGCCAACACGTGCCCACCAAATGAAAAGAAGCTATATTTCAGTTATATATGTAGACAGAGCATATCCTGAGCATGCCCCAGGGGCCCTGGGAGAGAAGGCACGAGAGGACAGGCAGGAGACTGCTGGGACCTTAGATCAGGCTCACATGCCCTGCCCACGTCCCCAAGAAAAGAGGATAGTTGGCATCAGGCTGTGGGCAGCCTTAAACACAACAGGATCTGGCTTTTGATACTGGTTTCCATCCCCCTGATGCATTCAAAGCATTGTAGATCAACAGCAATAGTGAAAATAGTGAAAATAGCAATATTGCTCATGAGACGGGAGACACAGATTAGCCTCTGATGTTCAGGACAGATGAAAATATCAAGATAAAACCATGTGATTGTATGAAACCAGCCAGACCTGGGTGTGCCTGTGCGACCCCATATGGGGAGGAGACACATAAGCTAGAGAGTCTGCTGTCTTTCTGTGCACGCGTGCATGCAACCCACGTCTTTGGAGTTACGTAAATACATCAAAGGGTCGCAGAATTATGTACAGCTCTAGAGTTCACCAGATGTGATTACATTTATAGTCATATCAAAAGGATTAGACTTTTTAATATACACATATACAGCCAAATCACTGAGAGGCTGAGCGTCCCCTCTATAGGGCGGGCAGTATGCACCCCTCTCTCATACATTTTTCCACTCATGTTACCTTGCAGATAGGAACATAGGTCTATTTTTCATAATTTGGCATGCTATGCTCACCTAAAAAAAAGAGCAGGTTCCTCCTGATGTGTCCGACACCCCACACTACAGTGCTGGGAAAGACCACAACCGGGTAGTCACCAAAACTGATGGAAAAAGATTCCGGGCCAAACTCCTGGCAAAGTGACACCCACGTGGATCAGAATTTGGCTGCAGCAAATAAAGAAACACAGTCTGCGCTGCTGTTCTGCTGGGGATGAATGTGGCCCAAAGTACTTATCTGCAAAGGGACCAATATTCCAAATACAGCCACAGTTCGTATCCAGTACCGGATAATGACGGGCTGCTGAATCAACGACAAAAGATGCCAGAATTACTGGGCCAGATTCCTGGTGCAGTGAAAGCAAGGACAATATTAAACGGTTACTCAAGCACAGGAGAGAGCAGTGCCAAAGCTCTGCCGGCAGGACACCGGCTCTCTCCAGAGAGCCCTCTGTCACTGCTGCAGGGACACCAAGAGCCTGTACTTTACAAATATGTGAATGTCAGAGAGCATGAAAAGTTATCCATGGCACACGGCACTGGAGATTTGCACACACACACGCACAGAGACACACACTCCGGTACGATGAATAATACAGAGTGGCATTGCACCGAACTTCTACCAGCATAACTTGAGGATGTTTACTGTTACTCACAGGAGGTGAATCCCTGAACAGTTATGCAGACTATCCCAAGTGAGCGCCAGCAGGATTTTCAGACCCCCTCACACTGTCATGCAACTGTACTTGTCACATATTTTATAAGAACTAATGTTTTTCAGCTGTTGGAGAACTTTCGAGACATACCTTTCTGGACCTTTTTTTCAGAAAATCTCTTTTTGTGCCTCTGGGTCCTACCAGCACTGGTGAGACAGGGCGTATAAGAGAGAAAGAGGTATTCAGAAGGAAGAAAGACTACAAACCTGCACAGTGGTGTGTAGAAAAAGTGTAAGCTCCTGCTCCTGTAGCTTAGAGCTGCACTTCTTTGGTAGATGAATGCCCTGTGTGTGTTTTTCAGCCTTTCTGTGATTTGTGGACACCTACAATCATTCCAGTTATGGTGGGATTTAATTTAATTTAAGCCATTAATTAAATTAAGCCATTTAGTTAAACCCTAATTTAAGCCAAATTTAGGCTTGCTGCACTTTAGAAGTAGTCTACAGATCAGAGGAGCTGCAAGGACCACTAACTGAAAACCAGTGTGCAATCATTCCCCTATGAATTCCCCTAAAAGCTGCTGCTTTATTCATTGCATAGGGCTTTACTGAAATGATTACATTATGTTATTAAGTTCTTTAAATTAAGTCCTTTAACAGGACTAAGAAGTGGTGAAATCCTCATCCATTGAAATAAACTGGACGTTTGCCACCATCTGAAGCAGGCCAGAAATTCGCCCATTCTGCCTTAGTCGATATTTGCAAAACTCAGAAGCAGGAGATGGTTACAAGCATGCAGTTTGGACACCGCCAAACAAACGAACGAAACAATAAGCTTCTTGCACAGCATGGTGCTGTAAGCTTACACCTCCCCTTCTCTAATACTTCCAGGTTTAGAAGAAGGTACCATAGAGCCAGGCGAGCAGATGGAGTCAACTCCTGCCGTCGCCAAAGGTGTGCCGAGGGCCAGAGGGGAGCCCTGCTGAGAGACAAGGTAGACCATGGACCACTCTGCAACGAAGATGCCTCTTTCTGAGGGGAAAGGGCTCAAAGAGAAAAACCCAGTAGTATCTAGTGAAGAAAGGCCCAGAATTAAAGTCACAGGAATGTTTATAATACAGCGTTCGTAAACCAGCGCTCTGATGAGCAGGCTGTGAAATACAGCTCTTCCAACCCAGGGCCGATGTTGACAGTAAGCGATCACATAGCAGAGCTGCATGACGTGGGCTTAAAGCTTTAATGTTTAACCTGTGGTTGGGTATAACCACTTCAGTTTGGGGGGTTTTTTTGTTTCTTTTGTTGTAACCTCTCTGCACTTTAACAGCCTCAATGATAAAACCCTGAGGAAAGATCCTGCTACAGTCAAGGAATGCCACTGCCAAGGCCGTTCACCTGCAGTCAGTGCATATCTGCTGTTAGGGTAAGACTGCATGATTGCAGGTGGATACCAGGAATAAAACAACAGTACAGGGGAAGAAAACCCAAATAGGAAAAGATGTGCCAAACAACGTTTCTACAACTTCCCATTCTCCATGAACACTTTTTGTACTCATCCTGCCCGCGCAGGACTGAACAAAATGGATGTGCTGTGCACCATCTGATGTGCTTTGCTGCAGGAGTGAAGCGATGCTATGTGGCATTGATTGTCACAACAGTAAATTAGGATCAGTAGATCTGGGCTGGGAGAGGTTCCTGACCTGTGAACCTAGCACACTTCTCTCCTGTACTTATGAGCACATTAAATAAATGGTAAGTTCTTTGTGAGCAATTTAAATAGAAGAATAGCTCATTGATCAATATTTTTCCAATTACATCTCTTTGACAGTTTGGTTGCTGTTTTTTTTTAATAATATGGCATTATTTGTTTAAAAAAAAGAGTGGGAGAAGCAAAAGCCGAGCAGGGCTGTTTGGTTGAAGGGTTTCAATTCTGGCAGCTAAAAACAGAAAGTTTTTTCACTTTCAAGAAGCATCTAAAGAAGTTAATAAAAAAATGAGTGCTAAATCTTTCTTTTTTTTTTTTT
>VXBO01003875.1:0-15842 GCA_013400135.1 Rhinoptilus africanus | reverse complement strand
GTTCAGGGAGCTTTGCATGCCCCTGAGAGGGCAAAAGCCCCTCCTCACAGGCATCTTCTTCCAAAAAAATTTGTGGACATGGATGTTGATCACCGGAGCATGTAAGCTTTGCTGCCTAGATGACCCAATTTGTACCTGCAGCAGATTATTACTGGAAAGAGCTTCAAGGAGCTGAACTCTTGGCTCAGGGCCCTAAGGTAAGTTGCAGATATGGCCAGAAAATGGGAGTTCTGTGTAGCCAGGTCAAGAAGGGCCAGGGCAGCCTGTTTCCCTTGTTTTTCCACTCCAAATCATCTTCCAGACATTGTGGGACAGATCTCTCTGTCACAGCTGTACCACTCTGATTCTAGAGTGCCCTTTACCTCATTACTCAACAAAACCCTCCCACACATCAACAACTGATGACACCCCACAGCACCTGGGCTTGCTTTCTCCTCACTTGGCCCATACTGCAGATGGGATTTGAACTATCTAAATGCACTTGCCCATTTTGGGAGCCAACTTCTTGGTTTCCCGCTGCTGCTCCAGAGGAGCACTGGAATCTCTCATATTAAGCACAGGGTCTTGTAACCCCTAAGAAATCTAAAATAGCACTAGATTCCCTCCTTCTGTATCTCATCTAAAAGCAACATCATCGTAAAATGTGTCCCCCAGGGCCATAGACAACTCTTCCTGAAACATATCTCCCATTGCACCCCAGATTATATGGCATATCGGTTACCTGAGCACTCCACACCAGCATCTTCTCCGTGGTTACAGTTGTGGTCTCCCCAAGGCCTGGCCCGGCAATCAGAGAGGGCAGTTTCATCCCCTGCACAGTTCACATCATCCAGCCAAATTTGCCCACTTCCTTGTCCAAACCGAGCAGAGCCAGGGGCTGAGACTGCTGTCCCGCAGCCCAGCTGCCTGCACACCACCTGAGCGTCTGTTAAATCCCAGCTGTCGTCACAGACAGTTCCCCACTTCTGGCCGTGAAACACCTCGACTCTCCCAGAGCAGAAATTCGAACTGTTCACTAGTCGTATCGGGGCTGGTTCTGGAACACCTGAACCAAAAAAAGTAAGACCAAGTAAGTTTTATTCTGGCAAACAGGTTGCTGCTAGCCATGTCAGCAAATACAGTGTGTACCCATCGGTTTAGTGTGACCTACAGCAACAAGCAACATGGAGAAAGAAAGTTCAACGTGGTTATTTTCTCTCCTCTTGCCCTTAAGTCAAGGAAAGGTGCTGTCCAAAACCGAAGACCTCTTTCCCCCTCTGTCTTTATCTAGAAAGATACCTGTGCCCAGACAACATGTGCAAGTAACCTCACTGACCAAGCAAAAGGACTTCAGCAAGAAGGGCGTCTTAGCCTTTAGCAAGTAAAGCTTCTTGCTTTAGCAAGAAAGGAGATCTGTCAGAAAACTGGGGTATGATTCATCTTGGCTTGGGGTATGATTCATCTTAGCTAGACTCAGAACCCTTAAGCATAAACATAAGTATAAACATAAAGGGGCTAGTGGGCTGAGCATTGGTACCTGGTACCATCCGAGATGCCCAGGGTATCCCAGACAACCCAATGGAGTTAGACTTGATGCAGGACTCAAAGTAGATTGATGCCCTTCTGGATCTGCAATTAGAGTCTGGGCACGATATAGTGGGACATCTCAGATGACACTAGACATCTCTGTTTAGTCAGACGAACCACACTTTTACAACTCTGCTGTGGACTGTCGGTACCCTTTGTCCTGGTTCTGGCAGGGACAGGGTCAACTCTTCCCCGGCCCCGGGGTATAAGTATTCCATCCCATGTGAGCCACGCCCGCCCTGAGCTGCCGGGAGGGGGCGGGAAGTCACTGCTTGGAGCGGCGGGGGTGTCCTGGGTGTGGTCAGTGAGCAGCGGTTCCCTAACCGCGTTTGTATATTCCTCTGTCCTTGTTATTGTTGTTATTGTTATTTTTGTGTTACCTTTGTTATTCTATTAAAACTGCCGTTGTCTCAGCCCACGAGTTCTGCCCTTTCCTTGCGCTTTCCATTCAGGAAAGTCTGGAGCGAGCGGCGCGTGGTTCTTTGTTGCCATCTGAAGCCAAACCACGACACCTTTATAGTCAATGGAAGGAAATGAGCACTGCTGGGTTGCAGCTTCTTTAATGTGCTTTGGGCATCTGCATCAGGATGGGCCAAATCCTGCCATTGACTGCACTGACTCAGTCCTCACTGGCTGTAAAGGGGCAGCAGGGTGTTTAATCTGGAGACAGGAGTCTGTGTTGAGTCAGTGAATCCACTGGGTGTTTTCAAGATGTGGGCAAGTCACCAGGGGAAATCAGCTTCTCTCCTGAAAGGGCAAGGCTTCACTGCTTCTGGGAGGTAAAATGATCATATAGAGGGTGAAGAAGAATGAATCAAGTAACAAGTCTTCCCAAAGGGATTTTCGGGATATAAAGGATTGAGAGTGACACTCTACTGTGTCAGGCTGTTCTGAGAAAGACATGGACACGTATAAATGGGAGTTATGGCTGCATGCCATGCAAACCAAGCCTTCAGAGCTACTCAGCACTGGCAAAGCCTCAGCTGGCATAACCTACTAAAAGAAACATGCCCAACAGTTAAGGAGAAAACAGAGAAGAATGACAGGAATGAAAAGAAGCTTTAAATCTCAAGAGGGAAATGGCAAGGGGCTGAGTTAATGGAAAAAGGTTGTAACAGTCTTAACAAAAGGTAGATATGAAAAATAAATGGCTGTAATGTGGGCTGCAAAGAGACAAGAGGCTACCGAATAAATTCTGGGGAATGATAGTGAGCTCAGGGTTTCCCTCTAGTGGCAACAAAGTGCAGTGCTGCAACACTTGGAGAAAATTTGTCTCAACTGTGGAGGTTTCAGAGAAGACATTGGAAAAACATTGGTTAAAAAAGGTGTCATAAGGTGGATCTAGCAAGTGAAGGAGGAAGGGAGGTAGATTAAGTGGGGTTCTGTAAGTTTTTTTCATATTCTTGTCTGGAAGTGGAAAGAGAAAGAAAGATGGGCAATGTATCTTGATTTTTTCATGCATGATAAGTTCATTGGGGTTGTCATTGGCAGCAGTAAAAGAGTCCGAGTGACTCTATACCCTCTGTAACAAGGAGAATCACACCAGTCCTGCAATGCCACCACATTTACTGGTAACTCACATGGGAAAGAGTCCCAATTTTAAATTCTCTGCAGAGCCAGCAGCAGGCTGGACAGCAGCACCACAGTGTCATGATTAGCTGTTGAATGGGAAGGTGAGGGGAATGTAGATGATTTACCCACATCCATGTTTGAAGCACTTTCTCTGGACAGTGCTGTGGTTTTAGCATCATAAAATGGGAAAAGGGTACCTCATGGTATTTCAAACATCCCTCCACATGCCCCAAAAGTTGAGCATCTGGTGAACCAGATGAGACTTACCCAAGCACACAACACCAGCATCTTCTCTATGGTTACAGTTATGGACTCCCCAGAGAGTGGTTTCACATTTGGAGAGGGCAGTTTCAGACCCTGTGCAGTTCACATCATCCAACCAGATAGGGCCAGCTCCTTCTCCAAAATAAGCAGAGGCTGGAGTGGATAGTGCTCTCCCACAGCCTAGCTGTTGGCAAACAACTTCAGCATCACTTATATCCCAGCTGTCATCACATACCGTTCCCCACTCCTGGCCATAAAAGACTTCCACTCTCCCACTGCAACGATTTGGCCCATTCATTAATCGCAGCGGAGCTATTCTTAGCATATCTGAAGTAAAAAACAAGGGCAGGGATACACATTAAGTTGCCGTTTGTGTGATTAAAAGAAAGATAAAATGTATTTGAGCCTAGTACCATCCAGGATGCATTTATCGAGTTGCATAATGTTGAGATATCTCCCCAAGTATCTTATTCCAAGATAAGTGGACAACAGATAGCATAATGTGTTCTGCAAAATACGATAGAAATCCAAGCTAATGATAGGACTCAGCTTCTGGTTAGAGAAACAGCTACACACAAGCCAAGGAAAAGCGAGAAATTTTTAACAGGTCTCCACTATGACAGACAGCTCATAATCCAGATTCAGGACACTTCAAGACAGACCCTGTTGCTGAGGTTGTGCACGAACACCCCTCTTGGAAACAGAAAACCTTCCCCATCATACGGATGAACACAGAGAGATGTTACCTGAGCACACCACACCAGCATCTTCTCCATGTTTGCAGTTATGGGACCCCCAAGACCGGGCCCTACACTCAGAGAGGGCAGCTTCATTCCCTGAGCAATCCACATCGTCCAGCCAGATGGGGTCAGGCCCTTGCCCAAAATGAGCTGAACCAAGGGCTGACAGTGCTGCTCCACATCCCAGCTGCCTGCACACAACACTGGCATCGTTTGTATCCCAACCATCGTCACACACGGTTCCCCACTGCTGCTCATGAAACACCTCGACTCTCCCAGCACAGTGATTTGGACCATTCACAAGCCGGACAGGAGCTGGTTCCACAACACCTGGACAAAAACACAATTGCAAAGTGTTCAGGGAGCTTTGCATGCCCCAGAGCTCTCTGGAGAGGGCAAAACTCCCTTCTTGCAGGGGTCTGGAAGCCAACAAGGCTTGGATCCATGGTGTGTAAAGTGGCACTAGATGCCTATGGCCTCACAGCTTGCTTTCACATCCTTGGCTAGAGCTTTTGCAATAAAGCAGTCACCTGCAGGGTGATCACAGATGATAGATGAGCGCCCAGGTTACTTCCCTAACAGTAGAGCACCGAAATGGGGAGGAGGGAACATTGCATTTGATAGTGCTGAGTCCCCGCTCAGGAGCCTCTACAAGTGTGTCCATCAGGACTGGCCAACAAAGTGGCTGTCACACTAGTCCACAGGAGAGGTCCAGGGATGCTGGCACCCCTCCTACAAATACAGGCCATCCCTAGTACCCCACATTTCATGACATGCATTAGTGGTACCTGAGCACTCCACACCAGCATCTTCTCCGTGGTTACAGTTGTGGTCTCCCCAAGGCCTGGCCCGGCAATCAGAGAGGGCAGTTTCATCCCCTGCACAGTTCACATCATCCAGCCAAATTTGCCCACTTCCTTGTCCAAACCGAGCAGAGCCAGGGGCTGAGACTGCTGTCCCGCAGCCCAGCTGCCTGCACACCACCTGAGCGTCTGTTAAATCCCAGCTGTCGTCACAGACAGTTCCCCACTTCTGGCCGTGAAACACCTCGACTCTCCCAGAGCAGTTGCTCAAACCATTCACCAGCTGGACTGGAAGCAGCTCAGCAAACCCTGTTTTGAGAAATAATGAAGACCTCAATTTCTGTTGTATTTTGGTCTGTGCTAACAGGGTAGAGCACTGTGCTGCTCATTCCTGGATTGCATCAGTCTGGCATTGACTTTGCTCCTTGTTCCCATCAGCTCAGCAGACCCTTGCAGTAGTTTCTTAGAGCAGTGGTCTTCTGCTGAGAGACCACTGTTGTTGACTTCTCTTGTTGACTAGTCCATACTAAAATCAGACAGCTCTGTTTGAACCTTTAGCTCATCAGAAGATGACAGCTATGCCTGCAGCCTGTTATTGTGTTGGAGCAGACTAGGGGGAGTAACACTGCACTGGCCAGCTGAGATGGGAAGGGACAAGGACCTGTGGACTAACACTAGCCCACTGATAATATCTGGTGTTGAAGTTTTCTAGCTCTGGTGTTGGTGAACCTCAGGTATCTGGTGCCAGGGACTGTGAGACAAGCCAGACAAATCTCACTGGACTTGCCTATTTCCTTCGCATATGTGAAGTCAACCCACTTTTGAGGCATTCTGTGTCACTTTCTTTGGAAGACCTGTTTGTCCTTTGGGATCTCCCTGAAAGGATCACCCACATCCAGCTTTCCCCATGGCATATCATGAGTGATGGGTACCTGTACAAACCACACCAGCGTCTTCTCCATGCCCACAATTATGGCTTCCCCAAGGAGTTGCTCTGCACTGGGAGAGACCAGCTTCTTTCCCTGTGCAGTTGACATCATCAAGCCAAACGGGGCCAGATCCTTGCCCAAAGTAAGCCCCATGGGGAGCCAGCAAGGCCTTCCCACAGCCCAGTTGCTTGCACACCACTTCCGCCTCGAGCAAATCCCAGTTGTCATCACACACAGTTCCCCAGCGCTGTCCATAAAACACTTCGACTCTCCCAGAGCAGTGTGTTGATCCTCCTACTAATCGAAGTGGGGCAGGTTCTGCAAAGCCTACAGGGGAAAAAAAAAAAAAAAAAAAAGAAAGAAAAAAAACCCTAAGAAAGTATCTGGTGCAGAGTCTGGTGTATCTGTCCTCCACCTGCCAAAGAATATAGCATCTCTCAGAGTTTTGCATGGGAAAATATCACATCTTTAGGCAACACAGTTTGCCTCTTTAGGCAACGCAAGCACCTCCTCCACCATCACAGCATGAGCTGCTCAGCAATGGATTTTACGAATTAAAATATACTTGGGATGGTGGAGGACAAGCCCCAGTCTTGTTTAAATATGGATTTCTAGTGCTTTTAAGACGCTCTGGCCTCTCTCTGTCATTCCAAGGGGTTTCAGGCCTGCTGTGTGTCTTTCTGCCAGGCCTTTATAGATGTCCCAGGTCCCTTAACACACATCATAAGGTTCTAGATACCTAGAGGTGCCAGAATCATTCTCATGCTGTTTATCTGCCTCTCAGCCTCATGTTAATGATGTTTTCACCCACAAGTCAACAAACAAAATGTGAATTTCTCAATATATTAAGATCCTACAAACTTTGCAAAACACTGGTTACAAAGGAAAGGCACTAATTAGCACTAACATGGGAAGAACCTCAGTCAATGCAGGAGGTTTTGGGGAGCTTCAGAAGGAACTATGTCTACTGGCACGAAGATGAGGTGTTGGGGCTGCCAAAGCCACTGCTCTCTGCAGTGAGACAGGATGCTCCACCAAGGCATCCACTAGCCATGCACATGGGGAGCCCTACAAATAATTCCTGCAGCACCAGCTGTCTTTTACCAGTGGCTCATGTGGTGGTGGATTTTAATGTAGCAGAAGAAGCAAGACAAGTCTAGGGTTTATCAGTATGAATCACTGTTTATCTTACAGTTCTCTTGGATGTCGGGGTTAGCACTGCTCCATCGGGAACAGGGCCTCCTACAGCACCTCCAGCATCTCCCCACACCCCACAAAACCCACTCGTGTCATGCAGAGTGGGATTTACCTGAGCACACAACACCAGCATCTTCTCCATGCACACAGTTATGGCTTCCCCAAGGTTTTGCACTGCATTTAGAAAGGGCAGTTTCAGTTCCTTTGCAGGCCACATCATCGAGCCAAATGGGGTCAGGCCCTCTCCCAAAATAAGCTGAGGAAGGAGCAGACAAAGCGGTCCCGCAGCCCAGCTGTCGGCACACAACCTCAGCATCAGTTATATCCCAGTCGTCATCACAGACGGTTCCCCATTGCTGGCCATAAAGCACCTCCACTCTCCCAGCACAGCGACTTGATCCATTCACTAATTGCAGCTTAATTGGTTTCTTAATTTCTGCATTAAAAAAATAATAAAGAAAAAAGGCAACAACAAAAACAGGATCAGGGATTGTACATGGAAAGATTTCCTAGAGATCAAAGGCAAGGAATATCTCTGCTAGTCTGTCAGGACTTGACAAGGTAAAAGCTGATGAGGACCAAGTTCTGTATCTTCCTCTGTGGTTTCAGAGCTCAGAATTAGAGAGATCAATAGCACAGACTGGGAACCGCATATGAAACAGCACTGTGCAATTCCCGCTGTGACATTACTCCAGGGGTGGGGACTCACTACAGATCAAGACACCCACAGGTCTTATGGACCTGTTGGTGTCTTCATGTGAGATGGATGTTGAAATTCTAGTTAGTCAATGACATCTGTGGAGCTGCTCAGCTGGCCAAATGTTGTCATTGGATTCAATTGCCCAAACTAGCCTTCAGCAGCATTTGTGATGCCACAGGTATTACCCATAGGTATTAGCCCTTAGGGTCTCCCTTAGCGCTGGGATCTCATCTGCCAGGTTGTGTTAGATGCCTCAGGGCATCTCTAGTTGCACTTGTCGACCCTGTGTAGGGAACTGACTCCACCCTAGATTTCCATTGCTTGCAACTGGAAGACACTCAGCCCTAGTGGTAACACCTGCATTTAGACATAGATACATAATATGGCCCCGAATCCCATTCCAGATCCAACTAGGGGAAAGTAAGTTTGGAAATCTGGTTTGTTTTTCAGTGTTGAGTGGAGCAGCATTTGGGAAATACTGACTTGAGAGAGGGCAATGGGCAGTCTGACGACCTCTCAGTCCTCTTTCCATCTCCTGGAAACTTGATTAAGTTTTACTCCCCAGTTCATCATGATGTAGACGGATAGGGTACACGTTCAGGCCTTCCCCACCCAGTTCCTGGAGCTCAGCATTCATTAGCATCATGCTGTGACATTCAAGTTAGGAATGGCTCCCACACAAGTGACCCACAACTGAATTTGTCATCCCAGTCCCAGTCTGGAGAATAAACACATCCACTGGGAGTCACAAAATACAAATGGAAAGAAGCCACTTAAATGCTGAACTTCCCTGGCATATTTCAGCCATGAAATATGTGCACAGAAAGCATGTGTCCAGGTGGGGATCCTTCACTCTCTTTGCCCATTAACTTCATGGTGATGGCATAAGAGGCAAGAATAGTGTGGAACAGGGGAAAAAAACCCCCTATGATCTTGGTTCTGTCCCACTAACAAAGCAAGCACAAACACCATCACCCATGGTTTAACTGGGAGAGCTGAGATGGATACCATTTTCCTTGTCATAAAATCATAAAATTGTCTAGGTTGGAAGGGGCCTTTAAGATTATCGAGGCCAAACATCAACCTAACACTGACAAAACCATCTCTAAACCATGTCCCTTAGCATCACATCTACCCATCTTTTAAATACCCCCAGGGATGGTGACTCCATCACTTCCCTGGGCAGTCTGTTCCAATGTTTGATAACGCTTTCGGTAGAGAAATTTTTCATAATATCCATCCTAAACCTCTCCTGGTGCAACCTAAGGCCATTTCCTCTTGTCCTATCTCTTGTTACTTTGAAGAAGAGACCAACCCCGGTGCCTGAAGCAGTCATCCCCATCCTGAGCCCTAGCAGTAGCACTGAGGGAGAAATAAAATCTTGCTTAACAGGCTTAAACACCTCCCTCTACACAGCACAGCCTCATGAGATCACGCTGGGGAGGGGTGCAAACGTGAGTTACCTGAGCACACAACGCCTGCGTCTTCTCCATGATTGCAGTTATGTTCTCCCCAGGGTCTGGTCCTGCAGGCAGAAAGGTCAGCTTCCGTACCGGTGCAGTTCATGTCATCCAGCCAGATACGACCAGTTCCTTCACCAAAGTGAGCCGAGCCAGGGGCTGACAGTGCTTTCCCACACTCCAGCTGCCTGCATACGACCATGGCATCGGACAGATCCCAGTTATCATCACACACGGTTCCCCACTCCTGATTCCAAAGCACCTCGAGCCGCCCCGTGCAGCGGCTTGGGCCGCTCGCAAGTCTGATGGGAGCTGAGCTGGCAACACCTGAATCCCAAAACAAGCCAAGGTGGAAAATGGGCATGAGCCAGGTTTTTGACTGACGGTGGAGAATGTAACAACCTGTTCCTGCAGGAATTGCATTTTGGTCTGTCTGGGGAAGGATTGATGGAATGCTCACCACTTTTTTCCAGCAGGAACATTATAAGAAAAGCTTACTGGCTAATTAGAGGTGTAAATTTCTTGCCCAGATGGTGTTAGGACCTTTAACACATCTCTGCATCTCTGTAAGCAGCTGCAAGATCGTAGTCATCTAGGCCAGTTCTGATAATGGGATTCCTACTAATATGTCCCTCCCAGACACATGTCAGATATTTAAAACCTTGGATGAGAACCAATAATTTCCAGCCATGGAACAGTCCCAGGCACACTCTGACATGGTGTATTACAGCTCCACACCACAGAAACCCTAGACTGTACCCTGTAGACAGTCAGGAGATGAAAAGAAAACCTCAGATTATGGTCCTTAGGAAGATGGAGGTCCCAGAGTAAGTGCCTCTGTACAACCTGGGCTGCTGTAGCACTATGTGTCTCAGATCATCCCTCCCCACCTTCATTGTGCAGCTCCCTGCTCCATACACAAGACTGTGAATGTTTCTCCCGAGGTCTGACACTCTCCTTGTGTTGTGCAAGTTATAGAAGAGAGCGTTCAGGTCACTTCTCTCGGTAAAAATTAGGATATCCACATCCTTGGCCAAAACATTTGTCAGAACTTTGCTATCCAGAGCTTGCTCACTTGGTGCCATGTGGAGCATGGTTTGTTCACCTAAATGAAAGTTTCTAGTGCCATTTGTAGACCTTCACCCTTCAGAGCAGTAGTTGGAGTCCAGGACTGAGAAACTAAGGCAACTCAAATGGCTCTAGGCACCTACACTAAGGCAACTGCCTGGAGTCCATAGGATTCACCTCCCAGCTGCTGACAGTTGCAATGTGGTCCGAGCTCAACAACTCCACTCCCACGCAATGCAGAAAAGAAGGTGTTTCCAATCAACATCCATCCATAATGGAGGAAGACCTGAAGTAGAGAAGGGCCTCTTTATGGGTGTAAGGAAAATGTAGGCTACTGGAAGACGATGACAAGGATCCCTCTTATTCAGAAAGGCCCTGTCAGATGCTTAAACTGTGTCTACATCTGTCGTCCTGAGTGCTGCTTCCACAGCCTTTTTACACTTATATCAGAGGCTTTAGAGCAAGAGTTGCCACCTAAGACTTGCCAGGTCCACTCTTCTATGTTGTTGGAAAGCACAGAGATTTTTCTAATAAACTTTAATTTCCCAGATCATCCCCCTTGATCATTTGCAAGTCTGGTGCAGCCTTTACTTCACCTTATCCCCTAAAACATCGTCAACTTGTACCAAGTTCTGTTAAAAAACAACATCATTGTCTCAGGATAATCCTTATCCAATTCTTTTACTACTTTTTGGTTTAAATTATTGGATGACTTTGATCTGCAGGACATAAATGCAGCTGTATTAAGCACTGATTCTGACAGGGAGGCATCAGAGGTCAACTTTGCTTATTCACTCTTAGGTCCTGGCTCCCACACAGACTGTGATTGTAGGGTGGGGGAAAAAGGGACTACGTTCCGGATTACACAGATCAATCAAAGGAAGCTCTGTCTTTATGCTTGCATTTGTTTGTTCCCAGGGTTTGTCTCTGTATGTTTGCACTGTTAATGCCTCTAAATCTCTAGATGACCTTCAGAAGCCAAATGATCATCTCTACTACTGACTTCTCTTGTCTCAGAAATGTCAACTCCTTTTCCAGTGCCAGGAGTTAAAGCCCAAGCTTCCTGGATCTTCATTCCTTTATTCCAGCCACAAAACCCATTTCCTCGCCAAGGCTGGGGATACGAGAGGGTTCAATCCACCATGAGTCCCATTATAAGGCTGTATCTAGAAACCCATTCTCCAGGATTAAAGGAGAAAACTCACCCCAAAGACATGCCAAGAGGAAGAGCACAGTTTCCATCCTGATTCCAGTGGAGGCAGCCAGAGTCCCACTACAGCCAACCCTGGATGGGAGATTTCCTGGTGGTCCCATGGTAGCAGAAGAGACTTTATACGATCCAGCTCCCGAAGGTCTGGTTGGCAGGGTAGAGCAGGAAGATCGTCCTTGTAGGAGAGACAAAGAGTTAATGACTGGCTGTGGAGGCAGGAGAGAAGACAGTAAGGACCAAGAAAGGAGGGAGATGACAAATATTCCTTACCCCGACTCCTCCCCTTAACTGACCTCTCCCCCTTCAGCCTCCAGTGCTGGCCCCCTCCCTCCTGTTCCTTGCATATCCCTATGCTACTTCCCTCCTCCCATGCTCTTCTGTTCATTAACATATCAAGGGAAAATAATCCCTGCTAGAAGCACTGAATAATTTCTCCTCTGTTATTGTTTTATCAAAAGCAAACTGTTTCTGGCACTTCTAAAACTGCCATTCTCCTGGCAGGACAAGCTGGTGAACAGGCAGTGTCCTAGGAAGATATCTTGGAAAAGTAGGAATGATCTCTATGTCTGCCTCCTTCTCTGACTCTTAAATGCTGTCTAGGAACAGGGATTGTATGGAAGAAAGAAAACACTTTTTTTTCTTTTTTTTTTTTTTTTACTGTGAGAGTGGTCAGACACAGAAACAAGCTGCCCACAGAGGTTGTAGAGTCTCCATCCTTGGAGATATCCAAAACCTGACTTGATGTTGTCCTTGGCAACCTGCTCCAAATGACCCTGCTTGAGCAGGGGGCTGGACTAGATGAGGAAGAAGAGGTCCCTTCTCATCTCAGTGACTCTGTGGATTAACTCCCGCCTGAACTGAACTGGGGGACAGTGAATCACTGTCTTCATCGAGTGGTGGTGGGGAAGGGTCTCTTAGGAACTGTCTGGGGCCACATTCGTGAAGTCACTGTAAACCACTTGCAATATGAGAACTTCAGGATCAAAGAGTGCAATGTGAGACATTGTCCGAGGACAGCAACACAGCATGTGCAAGTACGATCAGCTTGGATAAAGAACACTGGTGAACCTACATTCCTGGTATTTAATACTGGTGATTAAAATAACGTTTGTTTTCAGAAAAACTTTAAGTTAGTCTGCAGTTTGTTTATTTTCAGGACTAAGTCTTCCCTTAGAGAAGAGTTTTTCACTGGTGTGCTCCTGAGGAAAAGCAGACTTTCTGAGACTTACTGGGCCAAACTCACAGTCTCCCATTCAGATAAAGCCTGATGAAGATGCTTTCAATGCCATGGACCAGGGTTTTTGTGGACAGAGGTTATGGATGAATTATTGGACATCTGTGATAGTATAATTGGCCTTGACTGCAGAAGATGTCCAAGATGGACATTTGGAGGCATGAGGAACAATATTAGGTGTAGGACTCGCCTGATTGCCTTGTTATCTATCCTGCCCCTGTTAAGAAGCTTTATTAATATGTCATCTTCACTGCTGACCTTCAAGTGTTCCTAAACTGCTATTTCATCATCCTTTGCTTTCCCTTCTTCAGAAGAAACAAAACCAGCTCTCTTGACTTCTCCTTACTGATCATATATTCTAGGTCCCTGGCCATCTCGGTAGCTCTTACCTTTGAGCCAAAGCATGGCACAGACCAAGAATGAATGCAGAAACTCCTTGGATGATAGCAGATATTCAGGTGGTTCAATTTATTTGGTCTCTCCTATTTTTTTTCCCCTCTCTGCATTTTGGCGATATGGAAGACTCCTAGATTGAAGAGGAAGCACATTCTGAGTCATATTTGCACAGAAAAAGTGGCAAGAAGTGGATCTTACTGAATCACATGAATGAAGAAAATTGAACAGATGAGCTGGCAACTGGGACGAAAGGCTTGGAACAGAGCAGGCTGCAAGAAGCACAGAGACCATAAGCCAAGAGCCGATATTTCATGAGATATCAGAGCAACAATGAACAAACCTTATCTTCTGTGGATAAAATATCAGCAACACCTTCAGTGTCTGTGAAGGGAGCCACTGAGTCCTCTGTGCTCAGATCTTTGCCAGAGGTGTAAATTAGTCTCCCTGCTATGCCTTGGTATTTCACATTTTCAATCAGGATATGTCTTTCTCAAGTAGCCATTGTTTCTTCAGCTTGTGTTCTGAGCCTGCTATTTACTATTTGCTTCAACTTCAATTGGGTTTGTAGTTCCTTGTTTACCCTTCAATCCTACTCCTATTGACCTTTAATATAACCCTATATATGTTCTTTGTCCCCACTTACTGGAAACAATGGGTCTTTGGCTGAGCAGTGGAGCAGGTCTGCATTCCTCTGTTCCTACCTCTCCCTCTGCTTTTGAAAGCATCCTGACTTGGCTTATTACTCCTCCCTGTATTTGGAGGAGGGGAGTCTGCTGCATTGCTCCTTCCTAAAGTCTTCTTAGGAGCACGTAACATAATTTATTCAGGCAAAGCCATGCTGCAGCATTGACGTAAATCTGCCACATGAACAGGATGGGAAGGAAAGCAAAATTGTGCTAGGTGTAGGATAAGCCACATGTGGCTTGAATGGAAGTGCTTGAATAGGGCACACAGAGTTCTGGAGCACAGCACGTGAGTGAAGGCATTTGACTATAGTATATAAGAACAGAGCTGTTTTCTAAAGGCAGAAGAGACAGGAGCTGAGGGCAAACCAATTGACCTCACCCACAGAGAACAGTCCCACAGGACCAGAAGAGCAGAGCAGGATCATAGAATCACAGAATCGTAGAATCAGAATCATAGGGTTGGAAGGGACCTTAGTAGATCATCTAGTCCAACCCCCCTGCCAGAGCAGGGCCACCTTAGAGCAGGTTACACAGGAACGCGTCCAGGCGGGTTTGGAATGTCTCCAGAGACGGAGACTCCACCACCTCCCTGGGCAGCCTGTGCCAGTGCTCTGCCACCCTCAAGGNCAGAGCTGCTCTCCAGGAGGTCAGCCCCCAACCTATACTGGTGCAGGGGGTTATTCCTCCCCAGGTGCAGCACTCTACACTTGCCGTTCTTGAATTTCATAAGGTTCCTCTCCGCCCAGCTCTCCAGCCTGTCCAGGTCTCTCTGGATGGTGGCACAGCCTTCGTGGGTGTCAGCCACCCCTCCCAGCTTTGTGTCATCAGCAAACTTGCTGAGGGTGCACTCTATCCCCTCATCCAGGTCGTTGATGAATATATTGAAGAGGAATGGGCCCAGTACTGACCCCTGGGGAACACCACTTGTCACATAATGATAATGATAGAAATGGGCCCTACCAACAGTAGACCCACCAGTCACCAGGTGAAGACAAGGTAAGGAGCCAGGACCAAGGTCAGCCGAGGAAATACAAGCAAAAACTCAAGAATAAGACTGGGAACAGGCACAGCCACATCAGAGCTCAAGTAAGGATTGAATTTCCAAACCTGGGCTACAATGGACTCCATGGTCAGAGAGAGTGAGTGTAGATGCAGGCTCCAGGTTCAGGGCAATTAAGGCCAATTAATGCATTGAGCATCCTGACAACAAAAGAGGGGAAAAATTGGTCCTGATTTTGGTGGTTTAACCTTGCAGTTTTATAGCTCTCTCTTTACATCTTAGCTCATAACTGCAAGGAGCTGGGATCCCCTGCAGGCTCTGTGGAGGCTCAGGGCTACACAAACCACAGAGGCATCACACAGCTGAGCAGGGATACGATGCTGCTATCATGGGTGGGCTCTACCTCATGCCGGCTTCTCTATCTGGAAAATGAATTTAGATACCTTGTACGCTCAGCAGAGATCATTGGGCACTCCTAGGAGGCAGTTGCAGTCAGGTGTCAAACTCAGACAGCTGTAATGGAGATGTCTAAGAGAAAAGATGCTCCAGGGCTGGCTGAGGTGGCAAGTATCCTAACAGGAAGGCGATGTGATGCTAGGAGAACTGCTACACACCCTCCATCACTCCGCAAAATCCTCAACCACCTCTTTTCATTTGCACATTTCATTGTTATCTGGACAAGTACATCCAGTAGTAAGAGTTGAGTCATGGTTGATGGATACCCATCTCATCCTAGGGCTCGTGTCCAGAGCAGAGCACCAAATTGGGGATGCAGGTGCTTGTCTCTCCCTAGAGACTCTGGATGTGACACCCAGCTCTTCTCAACAGTGGTGCAAGAGGTACACTGCTGAATGAAACTGCTGGAAATGTGATGAGTTTCAAGCAGCACAGCTCTCATAGTTTTTCCTTTCGGTCAGAGCCAGGCCATGAAGAAGCATTGCCATCTCTGAACTTCAGGGAGACACCAGGCAAAATTAACCCCAGGACTGCTGTCAGTCCGGCAACCATTAATGGCAG
>VXBO01003874.1:0-26311 GCA_013400135.1 Rhinoptilus africanus | reverse complement strand
CCTGCCCCTGATCCTCACCCATGTTGGACTGCAGTTAAACAATTTCAATTATTCAATTCCTATCCTAACAAACAATCCTGTTAAAAACTGGCTCATTCAAATAGACTCTCTAGGTAATGATAGTGGCTGAAACAATAGCCTCACTGCTTCAGGAAGGTGTTAATGAACCTTTCAAAAATTCAACAAACAGCCTTTGATAGAACAGAGTATGTAAATGAAAATTTTATTCAACTTATTAAAAATAATTCATAGAATCAAATGGTAGATAAGGCCCTTTTTTGACTCCGACATGACTCAGAGAGCAGTATACCAGCATGAAGAACACTAGCTGTTTATGATTAAACAGGAAATCAGGTTTTGAAAAATAAAGTCAATGCGCAGATGCCTATTGATGCCACTAGCAGTGCAATAGTCCTGATTCTGTCTCTTGGAATTCTATTAACTTAAATGGGAAAGCTGTAGTTTGCACAGAAGGAAAGCCAGATTGTACTACTGATGGGACTACATTTTTCTAAGCAGCTGACCATAACAATCAGTCAGGCAAAGTTCCTATGGCACATCGAGAAAAAGCAAATCTGTGACTGCACAACTTCTTCAGTTCACGGTACAATTCTGTTATGCCCAACTAAACTATGTTACTGTGGAAAGGAAATATATGTTGGAATTGTAAAGGTAATTCCAGTTCTTGGTTACTGTATGGCAGACATGATTCCACCATTCCACCATTAAGATTTGAAAGGCAAGGTACAAACAGATGCTTATGCAGTTGCAACCTGCTAAGTGTGTGTTAAAGACCTCCTTTGTATTCATGAAAACACTGAATTGTTAAGCAGAGCAAAAGCAAGTACCACTGTATCTATTGAGATCAACTTCCCAAGATTCTGCTAAAAGATAAAGGAAGGGAGCAGTTCATCCATGTTGAAAGTGAGAAAACCAGAAAACTTAAATGTACTTATTGTACCTAAAAAAGTATTTGTTTGGTTCATTCCTGAAAGGGAGCCAAGCATACTGCAGGCTTGAACATGAAGATATAATGAGTATAGCAAAGGAATCAGTAAATCTGATGATTAGTAATACAATAAAGGTCATTGCAATCTACCTGAACAAATAAAATCTAATGATTTGCAGAATGTAGTCTAGAACTTCTATATACTGTACACTTACAAACAGCACTACAGCTACAAGGAAATAACGTGCAACTATCTGTTGTATTAGGTATCAAAACTTCTGTAAGAGTTATTTGATAAAGTAAAATTAACTGAGTCCTCGTTCTGTATTGCAAGGAGCTGCCCATGCAGTAGCTGAGTTGATGAGAGGCAAAGTATAACTGGATTAATATACTTATGTTTATGCTGCAAGGTAAACATGTCAATAGAAGAGAGCATAACTTGATACTGATCCTCAGGCAGTTAGATAGCATTTCCCAAAGAGATACCTCCAAACAAGCCAATTGTATAGGCTTTGACAGGGACAGCTATAAAAAAACCCAACTGTAAAGTGATAAAGCAACACCATTACTCTGCACAGTTCACTACTCTTGTCTTCTCCATAAGTTTTACTCTTAGAATTTTACTGTTTGCTTTATAACACACCAGGCTCAGTACAAAATGGTGGAATTTTTACTTGATATGTTGATAAGCGGCAATGTATTCAGCATCTCCTTATTGAGGCACTGAGCAATTATTTAATTCTGGTACCTTTGGCTCTTCTGCATTCAGTCCATCAGTGACTAGAATCTTTGCTTTTTTCTTTCCGATTCTTGAATAAGCCACTCTTGAAACATTAGTGCACCAAATACTTCACAATAAGAGGAAAAATCACTTGCAAGAATGGAAGTGTCATGGTTTCTTAGACACTAGTTTCCTACTAATCCTATTGCTGGAAGTTCTGAGAAGATCCATATTCCTTAATGACATTTGTAAATAATGAAAAAAATTTGATATTTGCTGTTTGGTTTCCACATAATGAGCAAACACCAAAAGCTTCACAAAAAGAACATGAAATGAAAAGAAGCTTTGTCCTGGTTTGAGGTAAAATGGAACCAATTTTCTAATTTGGAATTTTACTTTTTAGCTGGGCCTCGTCTAACTGACTAAAGTCTGAAATTAACAACACATTGTTCAGACAGTGTTCACTCTCCGAGTGATAAGACCTGATTATACTAAGGAATGGTATGCACTGAGGCTCCTGCTTATACTTATTGCTATAACAACCAAGGTCGGCTAACTTCACTNTTTTTTTTTCTTTTCTTTCATTAAAGTAGTTTAGTTCTTTTTCTAAACTCGTAAATCTCTTTATCTCTTCCTCTCCTCTCTGAGGAGAGAGGGGGGGGAGGGCCATCTGTCGTTCCGATTGGCCAATTCGGCCAAAACCACGACAAGCTTACAGGAAGACTGAAGAAAGATAAATTTCAAAACTTTGATTTATTCCATTCAAGACATATTATTCCTTTGAAATATCATCTGATTGTTTGTCACAGGATATTTTTTAATGTAAAAAACCAATTTGTTTTAAACATTTCCTCTTATTTTTCTTCTAATTCATGTAGGTCTTGCAGCCTAATATTAGGGAAAATATAACCACTTTCAAAATGTTAACACTGTAAAAGTTCACTTATACATTCTTATTTCTTCCCAAGTACTTTCATATTACTTAAATGAAGTTCTGTGAGGCTTAGACATGTGAATAATTTCAGTAAGATCTTACAGGGGTTACAACTGCAACATGAAGTAAACTATGTATCGATTAATTCTCTGCTGCAAGGTGGTTGGAGTTGATCTGGTTGAGTTGTATGTAGTTAAACTACTTTAATTATCAAGCTACAGGAAATTCTATGAATTGTGAGAAATCTTTTTTCTAAAGTAAAGCCAAGATTGACTTTGAACTATGGTGGTTAAATCGTTTTCCTAAGCTAGAGGAAACTGGATTTCCATCCTTGTGCCAATGAAAATTTATACAAAGTGGTACAGAATCAACAGGAGTAAACATAATACTTTCAATTTTAGGATATGTTTGTGTGTGTGGTTTAAGACAAGTACATTCCTATAATATCCAAAGGGAGAAAATGAAATGTACAGGGCTGAAAATACAAGCTTTGTCTCCCATACCAAGTAACAAGCACATATATTTCTTTGTGAATCTAAAATTGATGATTTAGAAATTCATGTCTCAAGTTTCTAGTTCAAGAACTTAGAAGCCCAAATCCCGCTTACCTGGAAAGAAAATTAGGATCCTATGAGATAAAGTTTCTTGAAAATGGTGAATATGTGTGCCTTATATTTGCATAGTACTCCAGCTGCATGATAATTCACCTTGAAGTATATTTATTGTCCAGGCATGAGACTACTAGAAAAGAGGTGCAAAGCTGATGACTTAGAAGCCTTGAGAAATGATAGTATTTTAAGATTTTTTTTTAAACTAAATTGTGTATTTAGTGAACTCCGATTTCTTTAAAATTTATTCGGAATTACAAACCACTGCTGGAGGACAGCAGTCTAACTAAATACCATAAAGCGTATAATAAATTGTGAGTGCCTACTATTTATTTATTTATTAAGAACCATTTTTGTTGATGTCATCTTAAAAAAGGCTACAAGAAATGAAACAGAATGCAGAGACATATACCTAGCATTTCAGCAGGCTATTCAGCTAATATGCTACTGGCTTTATAGGAGGATAAAATGAAGTGTGATTTTGTATGAAGCTTTACCATCACTTCGAATGAAAGACATACACTTACTCAGCAGTTCAGGAATTGAGCCACAAAGTAGATGGGTGATCAAAGTTCAGTAAGCACTGCATATGATAAAAGACAAGGTTAAAAAATTATTCTCAGGGGTATTTAAGACTGTATTTGTACCTTGTCTTTCCCTTTCAAAGCTCAGCATCTTTGCAGCATCTGGAGTAGTGGCAATATAGACTGCCCTACTATGAAATAAATAAATCATAAGGGAATTTTTCACTGCATATGGTTTGCAGAGGAAATTGTCTCAGTCAATGGCCCACAGTTTATTTCAGAAGAATTTGACATGTTGTTAGATCTAAATGCAGTGAAGTATGGCAAAGCTGCTTCATTTCATGAAGCATCAAATGGAGCACTGGAACATTTTTTTTCAAACCATTAACCAGACAATCTCACTAACAATACTTTATCAGAAAACTGGAGTCTGTTTGGGTTTTGTTTTTTTTTTTTTTTTTTTGCTTTTTTTTTTTTTGGTACAAAAAGTCCTTTGTGTGTCACAACAAAGGAAACATTTTGTTAGTAGTTTTTAAATAGACTCAGAAATACCAAGGCTTGTGCTGTTACCTAAGGGCAATGCTTGTGGCCTCTTACAAGCAGTGGTAACACTGTATTTACTGAGTTACCAGGCTATGAGTTACCAGGCTATGTAGGGTTTGAAGCTTTCATGGCTGGAGTCACAAAATACTGGTCTTCTTCTTAAAGCTCAGCCTTTTGTGGGGTCAATGTCAAAATTCTCACTTGCATAGAGGGAAGGGGTGGTTTTCTTCCTTTAGTCACCTCATGCAGGTTAGAAAATTCTCAAGAATTTGAAATTCCAAGTGAAGCAAAGAGGAAGCTGAGCTGAGAGCAAGTATAATGAGCAATATACCAGACAAGTAATTTCTTATAAGGCTCTAAAGAGCTTGTTTTTCTGCTTTTTCATTCTGACCTGGGGACGTGCATGGCATTTGCTGTTAAAAGGTATCACAAAGACTAAAATGAAAGAGGAATAATGATTATTATTTCATATTGAGAACAGTAGGATTTTGTTTTCCGATAACGGTGAATGGTTCAACTGACAATGAAAGTATCAATACTTGACTGACTTCTCTACCACTGATTCATTGTGTGGCTATTTCTATTAACCATACAATAAATATTTTGATCTTTTCTCTTATTCTTGGTATGATCTAATTAGATTGAATGGCTGCAAAGATTGGTTCTTACTGTGTGCCCACATGGTGCAGAGTACCATTGCATTGCAAAGACACTCCAATAATGCAGTAAATAACAAAATAAAGGTTAATACTCAAAGTTGTCCATACATCCATGCAAGTTGTGAGGAAATTTTAATCAACCAACTTAGGGCTTTTTAAATTGTATATTTGCTTGGGAGAAAACCTTGAGTGAATTTACTAGACCTGAGGAACTGGTTAGACTGCTGAAAATGGGAAAGTAGGCCTCACAATGTGAACTATAATCAATGGCTAATAAATCTTTCAGAGTCTCAATTTAAAATGTGAAGCTTTATTTTATTTTCAGGCCTTATAGAGCTTTTTAATTTCCTTTTGTTTTCTTTTTTTTTGTGATTGGATTTTTCATTGTATTGCTTATGACTTGCATGACTCAGCAGCAAAAGAAAACATCTGTTGATCAGTTTTAGAACATTGCAGGTGGGAAATTCTCATCTGCCTTAGTTTGTCATAACTATATTGATGGCAACATATCAGACAATTTGTACTGAAACTTACCCACTGTATTTCACCAGTAACATTTTTCCACATATAAAGGGATAGATTTACTGAGGGGAGGGTTTCAAAGAGCCCACCCACCTCCCCCATTTCTCCCAGGTGTGGTACATCTCTTCCCTATCACACAATATAGCCACAGCTCTGAACAATCTTTCTCCTCTGCCTTCATACCTCTCATTCACATTGTGGCTGCATCTGTCTGATATATTGAAAGAACAGAAAAGCTTTGAATATTATTAGTAGCTTTTTGCCAAAGGATGGTTTTGAAATTAATCTCAGTGTATCTGTATTCTGACTACAGACAACTCGGTCAAAGAACAGTCTTTGAGTTCTTTGGGGAGAACTATCACTGTCAAGTTCAGTGCTGGTGGTAAGGTCACCAAGGAAATGGTCTTAAATGACAGTGTCATGAACTTGCCAACTGATTCTCGCCAGCTTGATGGGGTTCTGGCCAAACCCTTCATGATGGACGAGACAAGCACAGATGAAGCCTTCGCCCTGTTGCAGCTAGAGAATGGCTGATGATGAATAGAAATTACTCCCAATGCAATGTATTATATTCTATTTTATGAACACAGCTGAGCAGTCTCCAATTTACTTGCAGGCCTGCTTAGCTTTCCTTTAAATAGGTGTTCTTAACATTCATAATGATGAAAGTATATTTTTTGCCCACAGGCTCCCATTCCCCAAATATGGAGATTCTGTGTTTGCTTTGATGCTGTTTGTGTTTTGGTTTGATTTGTGTTTTACTGCCTCTTTTTAATACGTGTTATGTCATTATTTCTGGCAACCTCATCTTCTATGCATTTAGTTCTCTTGGATTGTCTTTTTTCATGGTATATGATTTTAACACATATTCCTCTCTGTATTTTGCATATAGAAAAAAATCCAGAATAGAGCCCTGTTGTAGGATAACATTTAAGAATTTGCAAAGAAGAGGTCATATTTTTAAAGTACGTCTTGTACTCCATTAAAGTAATTAATTGCAAAAAAATTATGAACAGTCGTACTCAGAAGATTTATTTATAAAAAACCTAATTTAATACAATGCTGTGACTAAAGCTACCCTCTCTCTTAATCTAGGGATGTAATTTTTGTTAGTATTAGAGAGTTGTGTGTGCATGAACTGAGGATGCCTGTATCCCTAAGTGCTAAACTGTTCTATTCAAAATCACTCTTCTCCTTACAAAGGATTTAATATTAGGATTGTTCAGAATTATATATGGCTTGACGTTAGCAAATAATGTTGGATATTACTTGGCCATTATTTAGAAAAGGAAAGTTACAAGAACTGGTTGAATAAATAAAAGATATTCATTATATATGCAGGATCCCTTTTAGCTTGCTTCCTTGCAATATTCTCTAAACTTACACCAAACAGTGTATGCTGTGGAAGAATCAGTTTATCCAAGGTTTTTCTATTTTTTCTGGGATTAGAGTTTTAAGGATTTCTTATTATTTTCCAATACAGAAAAGTCAGAAGACAATTCAGGTTGGAAAAGACATTGAAAGGTCCCTTGTCCATGCCCTTGCTCAAACCAGGGTCAGCTATGGGCTCACATTTGGTTTCCTGGGGCTTGTTCCCAACAGATTTGGAAAACTTCCAGGGATAAAGACTGCAACAGTATACACAGAAATGTCCAGCTGACAGTGATTTCAGTATGATAAATATATGCTCTGACTGCTACAGACTCCCTAGAATAATAGCAGCTTTGAAGCCCCACACTGAAAGATTCTTGCTTGCTCTGAGGCAGGTCTGTTTGGAAGTGGTTAGAATCTACATCAGTCAATATCTCCTAGGTTATCTGAGCAGTGTGAAATTAGCTGGATCCTCTCAGCTAATGGTCAAGGATGTGGTTGTACTGAAATGGGAGGAATTAAACATCTCTATTCTCATTAAAGATCAAGTCACTTAGCATGCGGTTAGGTTTTTAAGTCAAGACGTACATGCAATTGAGCAAAGCGCGAAGTGATTGAATTGATTGAATTAAACTGCTAGGAGGAAGAGATGACTTTCTTATGTGCCTGATGAGGGCATATTGTACTTGACAAGTCAATGTCAGTACCAAAACAATCTTTACACAGAAAATGTTTATAAAATATATTTACATTAATGTCAATAACAGCAAAAATTAGGATAGCAATGAATACAAACTCCATCTGTATCTGCAAAACAGTAGCTATATAGATTGGCACTAGTTCAGCTATCTTCAGAAATTTTAGCCCTTTCATTAAAAATGCCAGAAGTAGCCTCAGTAGAAATACTTACATTTTTATTTCAGAGCCAGGTAGCCTTACATTGAGGATGCTTTTGTTCCCACTGAAGTGTGAGGAGCAGCAGAAGTTATTTAAATTTGCTCATTTCTAGAAATGAAATACCTGATTATATTGGAGGTATTTTAAGCTCTTATTAGGCTAAATTCTAAAACTAAATATTTCATTACTGGATTCTGCAAGCCTTAGTCTGTATGTCTTCATCCTCTTACTGCTTAGTTTGATAGAGATTTAGGTCAAACATTTGTCTTATTTACAGTACTGAAGTTCATGACTGTTTGTTTTACAGGAAACTAGCAAAACCCTAGTATTGCATCCAGAAAGAAATTTTAACAGTTAGAAATAATAAAAAATTAAAATGCTTACTTTGTGCTGCATTGGAAAGATACAGAGCAAGGGCATAACGTTCTCCCTGGATTGTGGATAACAGTGTATTATTAGGCTGGTCTTTGAAGCAATTATGGATTTTTCAAGCTCTGTTTATGTTGCTTTTTCATAATCTAAGATTTAGCACTTACATTTTCATAAAGGAAGCTGCAATACCCTTGAAAGAGATAAAATTTTGAAATAAGTTTTCTAGAAGGGGAAGAAAGCAGGAATGTAATCACAGGTACCTGAAACCCATATACTCTGTGTTTCTCAGCAGATGTGTTACTGAATAGAATGGCCAGACATTAGCATTTTTAATGTCTTCTAACAGCATATGACAAATGTGTCATGAATAATTAGATATTACTAACTACTGAACAGTGCTTAATTCACTTACCTGCTGAAACATTTGCCCTTTCCAACTGACAGCTCGAGTTGAGTAAATGCTGTCTCTGGCTCTGAACCACCAGCTGCATGGGGCAGAAAGGTCAGTCTTTCACATCATAGAGTGAAAGCTCTTTATCCTGAATAGTAATGCAGCTCATGAGTCACTACTATGTGAATGAAACTGCCTGGATGGTACTGTGCTTTGCTATCTGATTAGACGGTGTACTAGCCTCATGGTTTTAATGCAGGTGACACATGAATTAATTTCAATGAAGTAAGAAAAAATTTTCTCAAGATATACATCTATACCCATAACTATGTGTCAAGAAACAACTTCTTAAGTGTTAAACATTGCAACAGCCATGTCCTCAGCTAATGAAAACTCCACTTCATTGGAGTAAAATAATCTGTGCAATTTTCTGCTACCTATAGGCTTAGTTGACTGCATTGTTTGTAAGAATGAACTGAACTTTAAATCTTTAGATATACTAAAACCTACAAACTCCTTTAAAAATATTCATGGGACTATAGTGGGTTTTTAAAGATTTTTGCTGTATTTGTTTTTAATTTTTAAAGTCAGGTTTACAATATTATGCCAGCTTAGAATATTCTTCACACATATTTCCAAGGCTACGCTAGCCAATAAAATCAAATTTACAGCTAGAATAGAACTGATTACCTTAGCATCCTTTGCCAACTTTGTCAATAATTTATGTTTTAGGCAGAAAATAAGGTCACATTGAGGGCCAAGACCCTGCTCCAAATGCCATTGAAATTAATGGACACTTTCACACTGACTGTAAAATACCTAAAGGTCAGGCTCTCAAGTCCAAATTCTCATGCTGGAGAGCTGCCCAGCACTCTGGGTTGGCCGGTGAACAAATAGGCATGGAAAGAAACTCACATCCTGTAACAGGCAAGTATTTTAAGGCTTAGAAGGAGACAGAATTTTTCTGTAAACAGGCAGATAAAGTTTTTTATTAATAAAAATAGAGCAATGTCATTTTAAAAACCAGCACCTAATTATTACAGTGATATTAGGATTCACTATGCTTAAGACAAAAACCAACATAACTTTCATTTATTTGCCTTATTTTTCATAAGATAGCATACTCTGTTTTTCTTTTAACATAAATATTGAAGCATACAAGAAAATAAATATATTTGAGTGTATTTGGAAAAAATACATAGACAGAAACATTACCAAAATTGGCAAACAGCAGCTGGATAAGAAAAGGAACGATTACTTTTTTCAATGATCCAGTGTGTTTGCTTTAATTAAAGGGAAAACTAGGAAAAAGAAACATTTTAGGGGAAAAAATGAGACTATAGAGGATTTATAGTGTGGAAAATCTCAATATGTATCTCAATCTATGCTGAATTCCATGAATGAAAATGGAGGCTGCCAAATAGAAGGAAAAGTAAGAGAGAAGGTGAGATGGCGGGGTCTTCCACTTGGAGATCATGATAGACGTTTTTGTGATGTCTTCTCACATCTTCCACATATCTAAGAAAGCAATCCATAATCATTCCTAAAGTTAAACCTAATTTAAAGTGAAGTTCATGCAGTGTTAGAAAGATCATTTTTCTTTTATGAAGCTGCCTGTTAAACTTTGCCTTTCTCAGCATGTACTATCTAGTCTCTGTCATCGCTTCTTAGCAAAAATGCTTTCTGTGTATGCTTGAAAGATGCACTTTGATGATAAGATAGGGTGGGAGCTTTTGCTTCTAAACTGAGGAAATGGGAATTAAAGAAGTGGCTTCTGTGCTGTGCTTTCCGCTGTTAAGATGCGGTGCAGCTCTTTCGCTTCAGGGGAGCAGGTACATAATAAGAGAATGTCTGCTGAAATGAGTTGCTGTTTTGTCATGGGAAGACATGACTATAGGGGAAGAATGAGCAATTGTTGACTCACATCAAGAGAAATATTAAACAAACAAATAAGAAGATTACTTGCTTTCTAACTGATGTGAATGCACTTAGCACACACATATAAATGTATTTATGTTATACAGTACAACTCCAGTTGCTTTGGTCTTGATCTATAAAAGAGAAGTCCTGAGTTTTCCTTCCCATTCCTTTGATGATTGACTGTCTCACGAGTATTTTAAAAATTGGAAAAAATATGTCTTTTCTTTATTTTTAATTTCTTTAAGACGGTGGGAGTCATCTAAGCAGAGGATTGTGTAGTACATATATTTTTTCTGTTTGATCTTAACTGAGAAATAAGAAGAGACTGTACTTACGAGTGCATGAAGTTCAGAGGTTAACTGTAAAAAACTATTTCATATCTTTTTATGTAAAAAATAATTATAAAATTTTTACCGTTCACTGTATGTCACAGGGTACATTCATTCATAAGATGGTGTTAATATTGCCTATTGTGAGTTTTTGTATGCATATGATGACATATTGATGATAAAGCAATTTACCCATTTCACTAATCATAAACTGCATGCTGCAACTAAGCCTAATTAAAAGGAGCAAACATAAGGAGTTTCTTTCAGCATCACTCACATAACTATTGGATTGGTAAAATCTTGAAGACTGGGATTATATCTACTCTATTGATTTAGTTCTGTGCTTTTCAATGATAAATGATATGTTTACAGTTAAATAATTCATTATTTTATTTCTGTGAATATTTACTGGACTCTGATCCAAACTGTGGTTGCTCAGCATTTTCATCATCATTATTATCTGGAACATGACTTTTAACATATATACAGTGACCATTACATTGGATATTTTTGTGCATTCAATGCTTCTGTTGGATAAAGTACCAGACGGGCTAATGTGTGGGTGATCATTTCCTGTAGATGCTTCCTAATGACACTGAATGTATAGGCTATTAGTAGGAATAATTCAGCTAAAGCTTAAGATGTATTGCCTGTGCTACTTACAGAACTTGTAACTGGAAAGATCTCTTGTTTCTTTCCAAACAGCAGCTGCTCTTTCCTGCTCAGTTTTGTGTCTGCTAGTCAACTTGCTGTGTTGGTTTTCATAGCCTTGAAGATTCTGGAGGTTTTCATTATCATTAGGATTTCCAGAATCCTCTCTGTCTCCTGCAAGGAGAATTTCTTTTCACTATGTAAAGGTTGTCTTCCTTTTTTGGTATTGTAAAATGATGAAAAGTCTTTCAGACAGTCTGTGTATTCAGTCTCATAAATAATTTAAACATATTTGTGTGTTATTTTACCAGGCAAATACTGGGTTCTTACCATATTTATCTTTATATGTTTTTTATATTTTCTGACATATATTGTAGTATCATTAAAACTCATCAGCAGTGTTGAAGGAACTTGTGCCTGTAGCGTAGCTAAATGGAAAAGTAATATGGTCATTTTTTTGCATTCATAATAAATGTTCTGTGCTGTTCACCCCAAGGCTCTCAGTATTGAGTGAAATGCATTCCTTAATCAGACATGAGACCTCATTGTAATTGTAAATCTGCAGTCAAAAAAGCCTTAAGAGTACTTGCAATATAACTGTAATATGTTCCAAGTTGAACAGTTATAACTCAGTGTTTAGATTAATAAGAAGTGCAGAGACTTGATCCATACCTGCAGCATGCAGAACCTCAAGCTTGGCAATTGGAATGGGAATATCCATGTGGATTTGATTTACAAGTTTTGAGCTAACCATTTTTTCAGCTTGCATATACAGTACACACTATGCAGTCATACACATGAATTTGAATAAAGTGGCTATCTCCTAAATAGTTTAGGCTTCCAAAATTAATGTTGCTAAGGATTGAGAAGTTTGACTAGTCAAGTGACCAAGTCACTTAAGTTTCTCCTCACAGGGAAACAATCTCTTCTGTAAAATCATCTGTGGAAACTTAAAGAGTGTGGTTTTGGGTGAGACGAGTTTTGAGGAAAGATGGCTGGCTGATAGTTAAGTAAACATTTGTTGTCTTCTGTGTTTGAGTACTGCGCAAGGTGGTTTCTTAGCATTCTGTAATTGCTGCATGTACAGAATATATTTTTTAAAAATTAGATAAAAATCTGTTAGTAACTGTTGAATAGTGTTAGTGGGAATGTTAAAGTTACCAATACCTTCTTGTCTGAGAACAACCTAGATCAAAATTACCATCCTTGGAGTGTGGGAACTGCAGTTGAAGACAGGCTTCAGAACAGCAATTTTCTAATTTATATTTTGCTGTAGGTATTCACAGGTACACTTAGACATAAATTCAGATCATTAAATTTCTCATCGAGTTATTTGCTCCGGTTCTCTTTTGGCCCCATTTTATTCATCATAGTTGTTAACCTCTGTGCAAAGGGAGCATGATCTATTTGCAAAGCAGCAACATAAAAGAATTATAGCATTGCACAACTAATCCATTTTTCATACATGAAAAATACATGGCATTATGATGAAGACTGGTCCTGGATGAAGGAGGAGGCTTCATCAGCACTCAAGTTTTTATGCTAGGTTAACACATTAGTAGTAAATAGCTTAAAACCACAGACACACCAATATTCACCCAATTCATGCTCCTCATCTGTTTCCATTTATTTTAAGGAACAAGTTATGACTAGATAGGTATTTAGCCATTGGTAACAACATACACTTTTACCAGTGCCTTAAGTACAAGCATGCATTACCTATAGGTATGAAAAGTAAGTAAATAAGCCTTTGAACACTGTACTAAAACTCTGTGGCTTTACACGCTATTGTCTCCACAGCTACCCAAACCTACTATCAACAACATTAGTGTTCTCCATACAAATTGATTTTGAGGAAAGCCAAAATTCACAAGAACTGTTCTGGTTTGTGCTCATCATCTATCTCGGATTTTATTTTTAGAGCAAACAGCCTGCAATTGAATAGAAGGACCAATATCTCTTGAGAAAGACTAAGTAGAGAAAGGGAATAGGAAACTATAAGCAAATGGAAATTACCAGCTGTGGGGGAAACACTTGGTGAGAGCTAGGGAAAAATAAAAAGAAAATGAGAAAAAATAATACCTCAAATCTTGTCTCAGTGATGCTTTCTGGATCAAAGGATGTTACAGAAATACATCTCCTGTGACTAAAAAGGCTCTAGTAAGATAAGGAGCATTTGGGGGCACAGTTGGTGCTGCTGAATGTTGCTGACTAAATCTTTTCTCCCAAGAATGAGGACAGTAGTCACTGATGGTTTCCAAGAACTTGAAAAATAACCGTTTGTTTTGTTAAATGGAAAAAGCTCTTCATTGAAGCCTTCTTGTTTGATCTGAGCTTTTCTGTGGAAGAATTGACTCTTCAAATCACTGCCATTATTCATAACTATGAATAGTGATGATCTCTACAGTCTTCAGCTTGTTGGGGTCAGATGATCATAGAAGGATGTGAGTTTGAAAACTCTGGACTTTTCTAACTCAATATTTCAATTTTTTGTGGTTTATATTTTTTCTTAGCTTTAATTCTTCTTTTGTGGATATGTATTTCAGATATTCAAATTATAACAAAAAAGTGGTGTACCTGTAATGATAGCTTATATGAGCAGTATATTTTTAAAATGCTTTATAGAGGAACTCTAGGTGACACCACATGGTCTAAACCCATAGAAATTGCCTATATTTCTTGTAAAGCAATTCTACCATTCTGTTCCAGGTGCACCTGCACAAGTTAATGATGCATTCATGAGACTGTATTACACTGCTGTAGATTTGTCATGAATACATCAGAAAATGAACCAACCCTGAGTAAGTGGGGGCATATTTGCTGACAGTGTTGTGCACTCCCAGTGAAATACTGATCTGCTGCTTTCTGACCTGTTTCCTACACCCTGTCTCTTATCTGTAGACCTGTAGCATTTACTATGGGTTACTGTGTGAGTTTACTAGTTGCTTCTCTAATAAATGTAGTGGTCAGGCTCCAGCCTCACACTCTTGCCTCCCATTATTTCCCTTTTTACTCTCTAAAAGATCAATGGCACCCTTTATACTCTTCATACTTCTATACTCTGCTTGCTCCGTAATTCTTGTATTTACAATAATCTAACAAAAACATTGATTGCACAAGCATAGAGGTCGTTATGTCAATTATTATGTCATTTGTATTGATTTATGCCAGCTGAGGTTTTGGACTAATCTATCAAGTGTGCAAAATAAGTGTATCAAGATAATGGAGCAGACTGTAGCTGGTGTCTGAAGGTCTATATATAGCACAACAAATATCGCTCAAAGAAGCTTCTAAGTCTCTCTTGCTGAGGACCAACAACAGTGAAAACCAAAAGCCCTTAAATTCAGAAAGCACTAATCTTACTGATCTTGAGGCACAGTGAGATACACGCCTTTATCTAGTGTTCTGAATATGAGTAAAATAGTTGGAAAAAGGAAAGCTTCCTTATTTTACAATAAGCCACACAGCAAACACTGCCTTAAAACCTTGGTTAGAAGCCAAGAACGGTCTGTGGAGTAAAAATAAATTTTAATTTTGTAGAAATATCTTTGTTCCACAGAATCCCCAATCATATGTGCTACCTCTGCAGATCTACAGCCAGTATGGATCTACATGCCCTACCAGATCTCTAGCACAAGGCAAGAGCCTTAATTTCACATTGTAGTTATGATTTCAGTTTGTTACTATTACAGGACAAATAGATATATTTTACAATCCACATATAAACACAGGTAAAATATGGAAGACATCTAAGCAAGTTCAATAGAGTTAAACTTTAAAGAAAAAATTTGTCTGTATTAAACATATTTCAATATGTATGTGCTGTGTTTTTATCCCATAGCACATTGTGGTATACGTTATTTCATGCAAACAGAAATAGACTGCATGCATTATAGCATTAAGGTCTGAGGAATTATTAGTAAGTTTGACAGCTTTTTAAAACTTAAGCCAGTATAATTCAATTTTAATTGGTTTGCAATGAAGTAGTTGTTTTGAGATCTTCCTTCTTAATAAATCTGCAGCACAGCTCTCAGAGGCTTAAGGAAAAGTACTTTGTGGCCTTTCCCTTATCCCCAGAATCTTCATGCATAGATGTACATCTGCATCAGTTGTCTCATCTCCAGACTAATTACCTCATTTACATATTTCATGCTTCTTCTTAGAATGCTCCATGGAACAGTCAAGATTTAAATTGTGTACTGTCAGACACAACTGGTTAAGGGGGGGCTGTGTTTTTACTTTATTAAATATTATTATGAAATGTATGGTACATTTAGTATTAACAGAATAATATGTTACATAGTGCTTCACATAAAATATTATGTTAAAGAATTTTTGCAAGATGAAGCTCTCAGAACTTGAAAAATGCTAAAATTAAGGGGTTTGTGTAATCTTCCCTGGTCACCTCTTCCACCCTCTAGTATTACCTCCCAAGTATTTTGAGAGTCTTGAGTTAATGAATTCATATATTTTTTCCTATTTCTTTTAAAGTAATAGAAAACCTCTCACTCTCATACCAGTTACATTTTACAGATGTCATGCCATAGAACTAAAAAATCGCTCACAGCAGAATGGCACATAACTGATAAAATAGTGACCTAGTGGAAAAGTGAAAGTACAGCAAGTTCTCATACCTGTAGGTCAGTCACCCTTAATTAAAGGTATAACTTTGGCTTCAGTGAGATTTCAGTGAGAATTTGAGACCCTTAATACCACCTAAATGCCTAGTACAAGTCTCCCCTTAACAAATAGTGATCACCTGAGGTTTCTGGGTAAGCGGGCTCATTGCTGTTAGAATCATAGAACCATAAAGTTGGAAGGGACCTCTGGAGATCATCTAGTCCAACACCCCTGCCAGAGCAGGGCCACCTTAGAGCAGGTGGCACAGGAACGCATCCAGGCAGGTTTTGAATGTCTCCAGAGACGGAGACTCCACCACCTCCCTGGGCAGCCTGTGCCAGGGCTCTGCCACCCTCAAGGTAAAGAAGTTCCTTCTCAGGTTTAGGTGGAACTACCTATACTGAAGTTTGTGCCCATTACCTCTTGTCCTGTCACTGGGCACCACTGAAAAGAGCCTGGCCCCATCCTCCTGACACCCACCCCACCCTTTAAGTATTTGTAAGAATTGATAAGGTCCCCCCTCAGCCGTCTCTTTTCCAGACTAAAGAGACCCAATTCCCTCAGCCTATCTTCATAAGAGAGGTGTTCCAGTCCCCTAATCATCTTGGTAGCCCTATGCTGCACCCTCTCCAGCAGTTCCCTGTCCTTCTTGAGCTGGGGAGCCCAGAACTGGACACAGTACTCCAGGTGGGGCCTCACCAAGGCAGAGCAGAGGGGGAAGATGACCTCCCTCCACCTGCTGGCCACACTCTTCTTGATGCACCCCAGGATGCCATTGGCCTTCTTGGCCACAAGGGCACATTGCTGGCTCATGGTCATCCTGTTGTCCACCAGGACTCCCAGGTCTCTTCCCACAGAGCTGCTCTCCAGCAGGTCAGCCCCCAACCTGTCCTGGTGCAGGGGGTTATTCCTCCCCAGGGGCAGCACCCTACACTTGGCCTTATTGAATTTCATAAGATTCCTCTCTGCCCAGCTCTCCAGCCTGTCCAGGTCTCTCTGGATGGCGGCACAGCCTTCTGGTGTGTTGGCCACCCCTCCCAGCTTTGTATCATCAGCAAACTTGCTGAGGGTGCACTCTGTCCCGTCATCCAGGTCACTGATGAATATATTAAAGAGGACTGGGACCAGTACTGACCCCTGGGGAACACCACTCGTCACTGATCTCCAACTAGACTCTGCGCCCCTAATCATAACCCTCCGAGCTCTATCTTTCAACCAGTTTTCTACCCACCTCACTGTCCATTCATCTAAACCACTCTTCCTAAGCTTACCTGTGAGGATGCTGTGGGAGACCGTGTCAAACGCCTTGCTGTAGTCAAGGTAGACCACATCTACTGCTCTCCCCTCATCTATCCATCCAATCACGCCATCAGATTAGTCAGGCATGATTTCCTCTTGATGAATCCATGTGGAGTACTTCTGATGGTCGCATTTTCCTCCATATGCCTTGAGATGATGCCCAGAATGAGCTGTTCCATCATCTTTCCAGGGATGGCGGTGAGGCTGACCAGCCTGTAGTTCCCCGGGTCCTGCTTCTTGCCCTTTTTGAAGACTGGAGTGACATTGGCTTTCCGGCTTTCCTCCAGTCTTCAGGCACCTCGCCTGTTCTCCAGGACCTTTCAAAGATGGTGGAGAGTGGCCTAGCAATGACTTTTACAAGCTCCCTCAGCACTCTCGGGTGCATCCCATCAGGGCCCATGGACCTGCCTTTGTTGTATGCCTTTGAGATTAGACGTCTTAGTACCTTGAGTGCAGGTGTACTCTTTTCTCTCAGAGGTTCCTTCAGGGAATCACGTACTCCTAACTATACTGCAAGGTAGAAACCTTGGTAGTCTGCTCAGTGCAGGCTGTGGGACTGTTACATGTTCTGCTTTACAGGCTTCTGTTGAGCAAGTTACTTTACATGCAGAGTGCAGAAATGTCATGGTTCACTGACTAATGGCTGCTAGCTCACTTCCTTGTATAGCAAGATTAATTTGCTATAGGATGAACCAAATAAGCACCCTTGACAGGCAGGATGTGTGTTCTTTCAGTGTCTGAAATGAATCCCAGTTAGTATTGACCTTTCAGTTCTACTGAAAGGCAGCTTAGTATTGTTCCTTTGTTTGAAGACAGATATTGCTACTCTTCCTCTGCTAAGTACTGCTAAATAGGAGAATATGGCCTGTAATAAAGTGTAGACCTTCACAGAGATGGTGGGTGATCCTTTGTGGTCCTTTTCCCCCTGTCAGTCATTTTACGTTTAGTGTTTCTTTATATTTTACCACTGATCCATAAAAAATAGTTTGACGATAAGTGAACAGAGACATTTCTGAAGATCACCTGTCTGCAGACATCCTGCATGGATTGTTGTCCTTAAAAAAGAAAATCCCATCTGAGCTGCTTCTAATGAGGAAATCTTCTCAGATTCTCATAAAAAGCCGAGATCTATACACACAGCTATGAAATCAATAGCCAGTTCCTGAAGCCACAGCACATAAGAAGCCAACTATATGCATATTTGTCTGCAGCTCTGGATAAAGAATTCTGCTCAAAACAGTATCAAGTCTGTCTGAATAACAGAAGTAATGAAAAAAAAAACCCAAAACAACTGAAGCCACTCCCCGATCCCCAAAACAAAACAGAAAATTATTTTGCAACATGTAGCTCATCAAAATTTTGAGAACTATTTTCCCTTATTCTTGTCGGCACTGTGTAATGCTTTACACTGCCTGTGATAACAAAGAGGGCACTCAAATGGTCATCAGTGCGCTCTTAGATTCAAGGTGTGTGGAATTTAAGTATTTCATAATGCTTATTTATAGTACTCTCACATAAAGTGTCTTTTTCACATTAAAAAAAATATGTGTTGAAACACAAGCACTGAATAGTTCACAGCCATAAAATTAGAATCAACAAGTTAGTAAAATCATAAAATTATGTTTAATAGCTCAGCTGTTAAAATCAGTGTGTTCATTCCCTTCCACATACTGAAGAACTTATACTTTGCTCATCCTCTACCAAACGAAACTATAAATACATTAAACACAAAATTAGATAATTATAATCTAGGATGTATTTTCTTTTAACTTATATAGGGCCTTAATAGCTACAATATGCATAAATTCCAGTATTCACTCTATTTCAGTAATTCTACCCAGCAACACTGTTTTCTCTGTCTGCATTTTAACCTCACAGTTGCCTTATCCAGCATTCTTATGTGCTCAGTAATTTCTGTCAAGAAAGAAAAAAGAGTTACCAGGGCCTAATGACTTTAACTTTAAATGTCCTCTTTAATTACAGTTTCCTAGACACTTACACTGTTACGTATGTATTTTTGGCAGCTCTAAAGAAAAGGAATTAATCTAGTAATAGCACTGAAAGGCTACCTATTTTTAGACTGAATTTTGTGGATTCCAGTATTTGAACCTGTGAAAGGCACTATCTGTCATGATAAATTGCCATCTTTATATTTTAGTTGTTATTTTTCAGTTATAAAAATAATGAGTGCCTAGTTTTAAAAACTAACCAATCAGATGAAGACACACTGTCCTTTGACTTGCCTTCTGATCTGTATAAAGGAATGTGGAAAATCTTAATAAATCGACATCTCGCTTGCATCAAGCTGTGTCCCGTCTCTCAATCGTGGCAACTTTCCACAGGGCATTTTACACTTAAAGGATTACGTGTCTAATAGACAGGGTATTTTAGGTATTATTATGTTCAAAACCGAAATGCAAATATAAATACTTTTAAAATTATCTGACATTTCTTCGTATACCTTGTGAAACATGCTATGTTTCCTTTGGTAGTCCTGGGCATACTAGAAATTATATTCCTGAAACTAAAGGCTTCTAAACAACAAAGTAATACTTTTTCTCCTTTTCTTTAATAAAGGGATCAAATCCTCAGATCCTTAATCAATAAATTGATTATATTCAGGTACAGTTTCCACTTAAATGACTGGAAACTAAGTCTAGATAAGGATGTTAAAAATTGGCCTGGTGCTATCTACCCCTCTCCTGAAGGAAGCAAACAGTAAATCCATCTTATTTCTGAACACCCAAATTCAGAATCACTTTCCAGTAATTTAGCTCCATATTCTTAGAAGTCAACAGTAAGTCTACTATTGATTTTAATGTGAATAATTATGTCATTTCTGAAATTCTGAGAACCTAGAGTAACTACCCTCTGTAATGCACTTTGGTATCTTCCAAAATAAGCAAAAAATGTACTTAGAAGTTTTCCAAATGCAGCAAGTCATGAGGCTGGATCCAGCTAGCTCTTGTTAAAATTCAGTAATGCACAACTTTGTAATCGCTGCAAACTTGGAGTTCCCTGAAGTGAGTGTAGGGAATATGGGTTTAGATTAGGTCCTGAGCTAGTTTGGAAGCAAATTATAATCATTAATGTATTAAAAGTGTGTATTTTTACCATTCTGAGCAATTGACTAAAATGACATTGCTTGTAAGAAGAGCTTTCTAAAATAGGTGCTGGGGTACCGTAATAGTAATGAGCTTAGTAAAAATTCTTAGAGAGAACAACATCTCACAAAACCAAATATGGCATAAGGCTAATTTATAAAACTGCCTCGTTAACTGAAATTATCTGTAGCTTGTCAGACATTAAGTTACTCAAATCAGTTCTTTGTAATCGAATTTCAGAGAAATTAACTTAGTCTGTCGTAGTAATGAATTTAGTAGATTGTATATTTTCTGTATCTTCTCCAAATTAAAATTAAGTAAATATGGGGCTTAGTCTTCTAAGAAATTTGACTTTTTTAATATCTAAAAAAATCAAAAAGTTAAACTTCTCCCTTATTTGCATTACACTTGACATTAATTTGAAACTTAAGTGAACTTGAGGAAACCAAAATTAATCAGAAACAAATTTTGTAGGATGGTGTGTATTGTCATGTTCATTTTGAAATTGAAATGACTCTGCCTAAAAATATTTTTCTGCAATTTGTTCAGTTTGTTTAAATTGTATTTACTCTATTTTTCTAGTCTTAAATGAATCTGCACATTTGTTTAATATCTGACATATAGAACTTTTATAATGGAAAGAAAACCCAATTTCATCACTGTCCTATGAGACAATCTTCAGTAAATATCATTATAACTGTATAGCAAAAATGATGGCTAATCATGGGCCTGTGTGCAATAAAGATTTGCCTGTGTAGTGCATAGATGGCTTAAAAAGCACTTAGGATTCTAATACTTGTTAATGTCCTAACTTGCTACTGATTCCTAAATATAACTTTGCCCATGATATCTGTTCCTCAAATATGCATAAAGTGTTGCTTCTGGGTGTGTATGAGCATCATCAGTTCTCTATGATGCCTAAGAAAGCTGTGTTTGTGGGGTCCGTACCTTTTTCAGATGTCCCTAGGGTTCCTGTAATGAGTTTGCTTCCCTTATTGTGTCTGCTACAGAGCCAAAGTGTGGCAAAGAAATTTCAGACATCTGCTCTAAAAAGCACATCATGGTGTCTGGATTAAGGAGTTTTGTGCAGCACATGACGTTGTACTACAGTACAGCATCTTTTAAATAAAAGTAATCTGAGAATAAAAGGAGAGAGATTGAGGAATTTGAATTTTTTTCACAGTGTAATATATCACTACCCTATAAAAGATGCTGTGTTAACAGTAATATGGTCCCTTACTACTGATAGTTTCTGTTAGCATTGATAAGAATAATAATATTATTAGATATAATGCTCATTATTACATGATTTATTATGTAATATGGGGCTTTAGTTATAAAATCTGATCTTCTTTAAATACAACTATACCTAGACTACCATCTCTACCACTAGACAGAAAGAAACAAAGCCACCTCTAAATAAATAATTGATGTGAAATAAGAAAAGACAAAAGGTAATTGAAATTGATGTTTAATTGTCTGTGTGATGAAGTGCAACAAGATTCTCTTAAATGCTGTCACAGAGAGGAACCGTAGGCCTTCGTGGTTAACCAATCACCCTGTGCACACACTAGGTGCACTTAGCTCCTTCACAGAGTCTCTAAGGGTATAGCAGATATCATCCAGGACACTGTTCTGTCCCTAATTCCATCTTGGGTGACATATGTAGTCTGGGAGCTTTGAAAAAATCCCTTTATTTTATATCTCTGTAAGTTTAAATCCCACTAAGAAAATTAATAATACTGGTTTTACAACAGTTGGTTCAAATCTTTTCTTTAGAGTTAAATGCTGTGCGGTAGGGTTCCATTTTGGATAATTTTTTAATAGTGGTTGATGTTCTACCCGATAGATACAATTTGCTTGCTTACCCAATTACAGTGTCAAGTTTTTACATGCAAAGATTTTAGGCTTTTTAAGCGTTTGATAAAAGCTGTATTTTTTCTATCTGTAGTCTTGCCTGAATGTCTTTCAAAGATGTAAATATCTGTGATTGTTTCTGCAGTAAATAAATCATGCATAAATAATAGCTATGAGCAATAGAGGGGTGATAATTTAACTGCTGTTTCTTTAACAACCTGCAGTGCAGAAACAAAAATATTTTTGTTCCTGGGTCAACTACTTCATCAAATTATGGGACTTTTATGCATTTTAAGATAAAATTGAGAGTTGTGTGGTTCTTATTGCCAAGTGGTGAGTGCAAGAGCCCGTGTGAGAGACATCAAGAAAGGGGAGATCAGGGCAGAGGTCAGGGATTTGGATTCCTCAGACAATAGGAAACCTTTGATAAAACAAAAGCTTTCACTGCTACTTTGAGACTGTTTTGAAAAATTTGGCTCAGTGGAATTGAAATAATGTGGAAACAGAACTTTTGTGGGTTTAATATTTCATGTGGAATTTCCTCTGTACTTCATTGTGAATTACAAACTATAGAATCATAGAAATAGTGGGAAATGTACATCTAGATTTATAGTGTTCTAAGAAAAATATTTCGAAAACTATCAAAATAATTTTAGATCAGATGAAAACTTGTGCATACATAAGTAAATAGCATTACTGAATTTTATATCTGTGGCCTTTTTGTGTGCATGTGTTTAGGTCTACTGTTCCCTGCTGTATGTATGATTAAACATGTAATGAATTATATTTTTACCAAGTGAATGTGTCTTTTACATGCATTCTTCCAGGTAACGTAGGCAACAGTTAACATTTTTTGTTCACTTAATTGCAGGAAAAATAGGCTAAATCACTAATCTAAAAATGGTAAGCACCAAGTTGGAATGAAGTAAGATCCTTATTTAATTAATTTGCTTATGTTACAGCTATTTCATGAACTAGCAAGATTACATAGTAACAACAACATTTTGGGCACAGCGTTGCTTTCCCAGGGGCTGTAATACCTGTTTAGGTCCCTGGGTGACTATAGCAGTGCCTTAAGGCAGAGTGCTGTTACCACATACCCTCAGTAGCTCAGCTCCTGCTCCTGAATGACTTGTGCATGCAACAGCCTGACACTTTCCAGTTCAACAGGGAACTGTGGTTTGCCACAAAAACAAAGGACTGGAATTTCAGTGGGAAAATCGTTTGAAAAACCAAAGCAAAGGATTGCTTTTAGTAGCAAGAAATAAGATACTTAAACAATAAAATGTATTTCAGTATTGTTTTTGTTTTGAGCAGGATACTAGTGGCCGTCTTGGATGGACAGCCTGGCCAGTATATGTCACTGGTGTAGATGACACCACTGTTTTCTATACCATACTCAACAAGGGGAAAATGCCTTTTAGAAGAAAATGCTGCTACTCTGAATTCTGCAAACTGTCAGCCTCTGCTATCTATCTCTAAGTAATTATGAGAGTCCCACAGACAACACATGGGATCTGTGATGCAGCAGTAGAAACTTGGAGACAAGAGGGTGATGTGCACTTGATTCGATAGGGTAGCCTGTATAGAATTTCTAAGAGAAGAGTCAAACAGCTGTTTCCTTATAGATTGTCATATTACATCAAGTGCTGTAGCACTAACTTTTACATTTTTATCCTTCACTTCTGATAGTACTGCTTACAGAAAATTCCAGAAAAAACAAAACTCCACTGTTTCTCACTGGATATATATTCATTATAAATCCTTATTACACAGAGATTTTTAAATAATAATTGCTCACCTCAAGAGGTTTTTTTCCCCATCTGTTTTTCACTTTTCTGCATTAGACTAAGCTGTGATAGTACATGTCACAAGTGACTGAATTTACTGACAATTTACCTTTGAAAGCGAGATAATGGGAGGTACAAATGAACTGAACAATGACATTGTTAAAAAGAGGAACAAAGCCTTTTATAGCATCATTTTTTTAAGGTGAAAATTTTGGAAGAGAAAGCATTACACTGTAAATGAAAAAACTATTATCAAGGTAGAAACTGATATTAAATGAAGTAATTTGGTTTGCCTTTTTTTTTCTGTGGAGAAAATAATCTGAAACATGTGTTTTGAAGACAGCTATTAAGCAATTTCACTTACATTACAGAATGTCCCATCTTCAACTCAGAAGAATCCAAATGCATTTACTTACTGCAATTATAATATAATAGGAAATAGTGATTAAAGGAAGGTAGTATGTGCTAACGTATGGTCATTAAGATTTATTAAGAAAATTGAAGTAGATTAGTTCAGATTAGACAAGAGTTCTACTTCATAAAATGTTTTTTACACTTATTTTTACTGTGACAATTCAGCTGATATGTCAGAGCTCTGCTGTCTGTCTGAAGGAAGAAATGCACAGATGGAAGTACAGTTTTGAGTTTCACCTAAATGATATTCAGGTTTGAGAGTGTACTTCTGTTATCAAACGGTATACAAGGAATCTTAAAAAAACCCCTGAAGTTACTGACTACTAATGATCCTCATTTCTGAGCTCCCATGTAGAAAAAAAACCAAAACACACAAACCAAAACAAAATACCCCCAAACAATAACAGTAACTCAGATACTTTAAAATTCCTCAGGAAACCTTTCAATTAAAGTTTTTTACATAAGTATATCCCTATATGCCATAAAGACAGGTGGACCATACTAATATATTCCTTACTTGCTAATATATTCTATCATACTATATTGACCACCTGCTGTCTCAGGTCAGGCTTCTAGTGGGGACTTTAATAACCTTTATTGGTAAGAGTGTTTGCATCCCCATGAGGCTAGTTTTGAGCTCAGCATTTATAAGGAAACTAACAAATATGAACTATTGCAGGGTAGCCCTGCTTAAAGAGAGATTTTTTACTGGAAGCACAAGCCCTGACGTGCAAAGCAGAGGAGGAATTCCATTTGACACTGCAGGTAGCTGGCCAGTAAGGGGAGGTGAGTCTTACTCCTGCAGCAAATGGTTTCATGGCACAAAATATGTAGAAGTCTTGGTCTCATCACTTCCACATCTTATGTCCAAGACCTAAACATATCCAAAGCAAGCCTGATGTGTTTTTTTCAGTGCTTAAACCAATAACTGTTATTTAAATGGTTTCTAGTTCTAGATGAACCTTTGTGTTGTGACTAGCATTGAAACAAAGTGAACTCTGGATATAAGGGCACAGTATTTTTGGAAATCCAATCATTATGGTAATCTGATAAAATCTCTATCCAGAAGAATTACTGGTGAAAGAAATGCTGCTGTTCAGTGGTGGATTTAGTTTTTTAACATTAGTCTTTTTCTCTTTTGTTGCTTGGGCTATAGCTCAGGAAGGATTGCTATTTGCTTCTTGGCTGAACTTTCTGCAGTTACAAGTGTTTTTGTTGAAGACTGTCCATTAAATGGTAGAAGACATTGTAGTGGATGAAGAACAAGCTCATGATTCTATGGCTCTGCACTAAGTTTTTAGTCAGTTGGGAGTCAAATCCCAATATGTCTTTCAGATTTCAGCTTTCTAGAAGTGAAACAAACAAACAAAAATACATGTAGAATTTTCTGTTTGTCAAGCGCAAAACAAGCAAGAGTTTGCCTGTCTATTCCAAAAATAATGGCTATTTCCAAGAAATATGAAACTTTTGTATAAATAATATATTTTGTTGTGTGATGTGATGTATAAACAATTATCCTAAACTGAAAGCATAGAGGTAAGAGATCTCTAATGAAAACATGGATTGGTGGTGCAGATTGCCCAAACAGGTATTTGGTTTTGCTGAAAGAAAACGTCTGATAAGACCTGCAAGTAATGAAAATAATATTTGTTCTCAGAGTAAAAATAGTACTGCTATGTATGTATCACAATTCCATGATAAGCACAAAAAGGTTTTACTCTGTACTATGCCATGTCTATTTGCGTTCATCATTTGTTTCTACAGGAATATAGACTATGGTTCAAAACCCTTTTGAATAGATAACATTCTGTAAAATCATGGAATCACAGAATCTTC
>VXBO01003873.1:9643-101981 GCA_013400135.1 Rhinoptilus africanus | reverse complement strand
GCGGGGCGCTGCGGGGCCGCGGCTGGGCGGCGGCGGTGGCTCCGGGTCCGCAGTCCCGGCTTCTGTCCGGTGCTGGGGGTTCGCTGTTGGCCTGCGAGCACTGCGTGCCCGGCAAGCGGGGAATTGCGTAGAAACACAGAAATAAGATCGTTTCCCCCCAGTTTATCTATAAAGGGGATTAAGTGAGAAGACGGTATTAAGACCGAGGTGGCAGATCTTGGTACAAATACCAAGTTATTTACTAGTTTGATGCTTATTTTGAGACAATCAATGAAATTGTGGATGCCCCATCCCTGGAGGTGTTCAAGGCCAGGCTGGATGGGGCTTTGAGCAGCCTGGTCTGGTGGGAGGTGTCCCTGCCCACGGCAGGGGGTTGGAGCTAGATGATCTTCCAAACCAAACCGTTTTATGATTCTAACTTGTGCACTGTGCCCTTGCCAGTGTGTTTGGGTCTTGACTGGGGTCTAGAGGAAATGGGTATTTACTGCAGAAAGTGTCCAGGAACGACCATGACACCTGGAATAATGGTGTGGGGTGACATGGAATGCAAAGTGCAACATTTTGCATATATAGGGAGAAATAGGGAAGAACTTGTGCTGCACCCTGCCATTGGTTGGGAATAACGGTGGAGAAGTGACGCTATGTTCTGGTCAGGTAATTCATGAGAGCTTGTTGCAGTGTAACTGTGAAGAGGCAAGTAAGACATGAGCCCTTTTCAGTGGGTGCTTCCCTCTGACACAAGGGAATCTTAATTCCATCACATGGAACCAGGGTGAGACCTGGAAGTTCATCTGGCAAGTCTGGTCCCTTGCACTCAAGAAAAGGTGAATTAGAAGTAGCAGGGGTGTGGGGGAAAGCCACCGAGGTGATCAGCAAGCTGAAAATCAGAAGGAGGTGCTGGAAGACCCTTCAAGTGAGAGTACTGAGAAAAATCCTAACAAAGTCAGGGCACAACCAGGGCAGTTTGTGAAAGGATTTTTGTGCCACGGTACAGTCAAGTTTCCTTGCAATAGTGAACTTGGCCAGCACAATGTGCCATGTGTGTGGCTCGGCTTCAGTTCACAGTAATTGTCCCTTTATCAGAGATAAATCTAGACCCTTCATGAATCCCATTTTGTGGGGATTTAAGTTTGTGTCTTTAGGAACACAGGGCAGTTGTGTAGAAATTTATATGCAACTTAGGTATTTTTATGAAAGGAGAGAAAATGTTAAGAGAAAATTCTCCAGGGCAGATCTCTCAGAGCTGCAGGGCTGTGATTTAGGAATTCCCCCAGTTACTTAGGTGATACTTATGTAGAAGATGTGGTTGCCTCTGTTTGTCTGCAGTTAGCTGGAAGCTTTCTGCCTCAGCACAGAAGCAACTTTTCTGTTTTCATAAATGGAAGGAAGAACAGTAAAAGAAAATAAAGGAAATTAGTGGAGTAACTTGTCTTGTAGCAGTTTGTCATGAAACTCGTTTTTAAAGAATGTTTCGATCAGAAAGAAAATTAGAAAACCCACCTAGCAGTCACTGTGATCAAGTACAGGGATCAATATGTCGTTCAGTCAAATGAGACCTCGAACATCACAGGTGAGAGTTTTTGTACTTTTCCACAGAGATATTTTAGATTCCCTAAATAAAAATAAATAAAATAAGTGACACTGCACTAGGAGGATGAAGAGGAAAAAAACATGCTTCTGACATAGTATATATTGAAAGCATTCTTTTCTAGTTCATATTTAGTAACTCAACAATTGCAGAAATGTTTTATATCACTTACTTGCATGGTTTCTAGTTATAGGGAAAACTTTTCAGAAGTGTATCATCCTTGTCAATCCTTTGATTTTTCACTTAAAATTTCATAGACCCAGACATTAACGGTCCTACAGCTACCAAAGGTTTGAACACGATCTAAATGAACCTTGCTTAGAGCTGGCTTAGTTAGTCTTATTGCAGAGATTACCAAGAGCACTTCTGTGCTTCAAAGGTAGCTAATACTAACAACCTTCTGAAATATTTTGAAATATTTTTCTTGCTGGCAAGGTCAAGTTATGGTGCTTTCTACTATGTTTGAATCAAGCTTTTAGGACTTTGCACTTTTCATGAGGTGAATGAAGGTAGGATTTTAGCAGAAGTACTCTTGTATCCATGGCACATTCCAGAGGATCAGCTTTTTTTGGTAAGTTCTTTCCATTGCTGTCACACTGACATACAGCAAAAGCATAGGTTCTCATTTCCATTGTTGAACTTGTTCTAATGTGACTTATATTCATGCTGTCAGCTAGCATTCAATCACAAATTGCTCTGTTCATCACAGTTCTCACTATCTAGTGATCATTTTTACAGAGTACAAGGGCTAGAAGAGTGAGGTTCTATCAAAGAAGCCATTCCTGCCTCCAGGAATTGAAAGTCCAGCTAAGGAAAAAAAATCTTGTAGAAAGAGTATTATAATGTATCTACAGTTGTGATCATCTGTTCTTTCTTTAGTTGGTGAAGCTCCATGGTTTTTATGTCCCAGAAGAAGTATGGAACTTCAAGCTGTATACAGTTCCTGTAGCTCTTACTAGCAAGTTTATCTCAGCTGTATTTATAAGGTGAGTATATTCTTAGGCTTCATGTACATGGTAGGTCCTTTATGGTGTTCTTCAGTCATTTAGCTGTTGCTCTATAGAGCATGATTACATCTGTCAGAAGATGTTCTAGAGGGCAAGTGATGCCCATGACTAGAGTTATATTTATTTGGACTGTATCAGGCTTAGCTCCATTGCAACCCTTGATGTAGACTGTTGAAACACGCTTCTAGAGCAGTGCTAGTATTTCTGAAGAATAATGAATGTTGTAAAATCACCGTTTTATATTCCTTCTGTCTCCTTAAGCCTGATTATCAAAATCTTGAATTCTTTTCAGCAACGCACCAGCTTCAAGGCAGAGTGGCTTGATAAAGATGTGAAAGCCTGTCATTTCCCAGGAACAGGGATATGACAGTCTGAACACTCTCAGTCCAAAGAAAGAGCCTAAGCCATGTTTCCCAAGGGGAAGCATTACAGCCCATGCAACTACCAGCATATATTCTTTCTTCTTCAGTAGTATTTCTGAGAGGTTACCCACAACACTATGTGTGCTCTCAGATGGTGAAAGAATACCCCGGTTCTAGACCTAGGCCCAAAGCTGTCACAGACATTTGCAGTTTTAATCTTTCATAACTTTGAAATTTTATTTTATACTCCTGAACAGTTTACTCACAAAATCTGTGTGTATCCAGTGTGGTAAGAAGTTGTAGAAAATAATGTAAAGATGTGTGTTGAAATGGAGCTTTTACATGTACCTTGTCTGCTCCTGTGCTAAACCTGTCAACTTATCTTAAACTGCAGGGAATATGGGTTTTAGCTAATTTAAATTTAGGCTTGTATTGTCCACTTAAGACAATATACTGTTTAGCTGAAAAGATTGACAGCAGTTAGATGTAAACGTATAGGGCAGAATTTATTCATTCGCACAGCTTCTTTTATTGAAGGGCTCCCCAAAAGCAGAGGAAATAAGTGCATGTATCCGTTTTGTTTGGTGTACTAGCTGCCAGCAGAGGTGCAAAATACATGTCTGGATCAAATAATTTCATGTGATTGGACATCTGTCACTGCCCTCTGTTCCCTAGTGTAAATTTATTTCACTACGGCTCAATTCTAAGCCATCAACTTAAATTAGGATTCTCATTGATTTCAGTGGGTTTATAGCTGTCTGGGTATTTGTTGCTTGCTAATAAGTCTTAAGTAATTGCTAATTAATTATCCTATGGGTACTATGCGATGCTGAAGTACTTTAACATTAGCAATAACTAGCATGTGGCCAGTGTATCACTCTTTAAAAACAAAAAAAAAATTAAAAAAACCTTCTCATTATAATCTGTAAGAGGGTACAGCAGCCTTGCTGGTACTAATGCTGTTTGAAGGTTGTTGATAGCCCTGTCCAGTCATCTTGACAATCCTAGTACTGTCTGAGTCAGCTTAACAAAGGATTCCTAGGTCTAAGTACAGGTCATTTCCATTAATCATTAAATTAGAGGAAAATAATGAGTTGTAATTGTCTATGGCCCTGAGTTCCTGTTCCCATGAACTTGATTTCTCAGCCTCTGATCTTTTCTTTATTCCTCATTCCTCACCACAGAAGCCATGCTTTTGTTGTTTCCAGATGAGATTGCTGTAATGAACTCTAGTTTGCATTACTTTTAAAGGAACAGCCTGAAGCAAATTGCTCCGTTGTTACTAGTCTTCTTCTAGCCAGTGGCATCAAGTAAGAAATATATTGTTATAAGTTCCTAGCAGCTGCACTGGCAAATAATTTTCAGACAGATTTCTGCCCTGTAACTCAGGTTCTATATACCTGGGTAATTTTCTCCTGTGATACATCATAATTACTTAGATGTTTTCCCTGCTGTTCCCAAATGCCTTAGGTTTAGATTTCCTTGATGGTTTGGATGGGCATTATCAGTGAAATATGTGCAGTTTTAGAGTGTTTCAGAAGACCATTCAAGGGGCTTATCTTCTCTGAGACATCAGCTTGAAGAAATGATAGTGAATGAGAGATATTTGAATTAGAGATCATCTCTGTTCTCACATAAGACCTTGGAAGGATATGTATTGAATTATGTATCCATCTTTCACATATTTCTTTACACATCTGAAATAAATTAGGGCTAGTATCTGCAGCAAGAGTGGGCAAAAAATGGCTGGGGAAGAAATAAACAGGAGCTAAGTGTACAGGGACCAAGCAGTGTGGCCTAGATGTGTCCACTGTGAAGACTCGGGTCTCCTCTGCTGCATGCCTGTGCTCCAAGGCAGATTTATGGCCTGGAGGAGGGTCCTCAAAGTTCAGGGTGTTTGAAGTAATGCAAGGGAAGCAGTGTAGCCCACTGAAGTACTGTGGTTTTGAGATGAAACTAAGGGTGTTTTTACATAGCTAGGGTGTGAAATGAAGGCATATAGGGCTGTTTGAAAGTGCAAACAAACCCTGAAAGGTTAATGTTGAAGCCCTGTCCAAATTGAAGGGATCGTATGTTCTTGTCTGTACTGTTTACTGAGAATGGCATGTGCTATCCCCCAAGCTATGTCTGTGCATTGTTTGAGGATTGATAGCTGCCTGGGCCAAAATCATGCTAGGTAGTATACTAACACGTAATCAGCATGGGTGATTAACAGTCTCAGGCCTGAATTTGTTCCCTGGTTTATTTTATAAGGCTGCATAAGAGCAATTAGAATTGCTTATGTTGTGCTGCAGAGCTTTTGTGTGCCTCTTGCACATTTGGGTTTATTCTGTGGAGATTCTTTTTATTCTATGTTGATTTTTATACTGAACTCATTACTGTAATATTTGCATGATTTCCAGTAGTACATTAAATGATGCAATTCATATTTGCATCAGCTCTCTCATCCTCAAATTATGGTGGAAATGTTCACACTGTAGTGTTTGGTTTTGATTTAAAATACATTTGCATGTACACATGCACACACCCAACTGTAAATTTGTGATGGAGAAGACAAAATCAAAGGAATGTGCCTGCCACTTAAAGTGGACAGTGATGATGTTTCCTCTAGCTCTAAGTGCTTGAAGGGGGTATGTTCTACAGTCCTGGACCAGCCCCATGAAACTTTGTCACCTATACAGAAACGGATGACTATAGTTTCCAATGTTTTTGTTATTCATCTGCATATAAGCAAGAGCATTCTGAAGGAGTCACTACTTCCATATTCTCCCTTTGTGTGGGGTTCCTAAAATATGAATATTGCTAGTTAATGTTATGACAGTTCTTGTAATACAACCTACCATAACATGATGCAATGTTATGACTCTACCACACCAAGACTCTCTGGCCTATATATAATTAGGTTCAGTTCAGGACATAGTTCCCATTTTTGGTCATTCTGTCCATGCAAGCCAGCATGTATACAGCATTATCTTCCCTCTCATCCTGACTACAAAGGGTGGAAGCAAGGACAGGTAGCCTAGGAGAAATACAGTTGATGCACTGGAGGGAAGGGATGCCATCCAGAGGGACCTTGTCAGGCCCATGCAAACCTCATTAAATTCAACAGTGTAAGGCCAAGTGTAAGGTCCTGTCCATGGGTTGGAGCAGTCCCAAGCACAAATACAGGCCAGGCGGAGGATGGCTTGAGAGCAGCCCTGAGGAGAAGGGCTTGGGGGTGCTGGTTGATGAGAAGCTCAACATGAGTCAGCAATGTGTATCCTGGGATGCATCAAAAGAAGTGTGGCCAGCAGGTCAAGGGAAGTGATTCTGTCCCTCTATTCTGCTCTCATGAGACCCTACCTGCTCTGGGGCCCCCAGCGTAAGTACATGGACCTGTTGGAGCGGGTCTAGAGGAAGGCCACAAAGATGATGAGGGGGTGGAGCATCTCTTCTATGAAGACAGGCTGGGAGAGTTGGGGTTGTTCAGCCTGGAGAAGAAAAGGCTTCAGGGACACCTTATAGGAGCCTTCCAGTGCTGAAAGGGGCCTACAAAAAAGCTGGAGAGGGACTTTTTACAAGGGCATGTAGTGATAGGACGAGGGATGATGGCTTTAAACTGAAAGAGGGTAGATTTAGATGAGACATTAGGAAGAAATTCTCTACTGTGAGGGTGGTGAGTCACTGGAAGAGGTTGCCCAGAGAAGCTGTGGATGTCCCATCCCTGGAAGTGTTTGAGGCCAGGCTGAATGGGCCTTTGAGCAACCTGGTCTAGTGGGAGGTGTTCCCTGCCCAGGGCAGGAGGGTTGGAACTAGGTGATCTTTAAGGTTCCTTCCAACCTAAACCATTCTATGATTCCATGAAAAGCCATCATTATTTGATTTTACAGATGTGTTAATGAATAACAACATTCTAGGATCTCTCCTCACATCACATTAAGAGTGCTATGGGAGAAGCTTGGAGAATACCTGGGTGGAGTTGCAGTTGCAGATAAATTCAACTTTTTAAAATGTATTGGGAAAAAGCTAGCAGTGGTAAGTTATTTTTTTTCCTTTTGTGCTCTTCTGCTTTATAATATAAACCACAGGTTTAGTCTCTGCAGATTAGATAATATCACAAGAAAATAGAGTTAACTTTAGGAGCACTGTTAGCCTTTGTTTTTAAACGTGCTGGAGCATATGCTCTTGTCAGAGCACATCTGCTTCCCCAAATACAAAGGCACAGCTGTACAGGCATATTAGAAATATCCTTTAAAGCATCAGATGTAATTAGTTGCCATTCACTGAAAAGGTGCTAGTTTTGATAAGTCAATGGATTAAATAGGACAAATCTGGTTGCTTTAAAAAAAATCCTCCTAAGATCGTTATTACCAATACATGGTTGGGAATATGGTGCTTGAAGAATTTTCTGTGGAAGTCAGAGTTTCGCTAGTGGTTACTGCTGTGACCTGCCTAAAAGCCTTTAAAGATCAGTCTCTGAATGAAAACTTCTCTGGGTGTAGATTTGTGTTACACTAGTTCGTCCAATAGTACGGTGTGAGATTTATGTAATCAAAAACCTGCATCTCTGAACCATAACTTTTCCTCACATTGATTGTCTATGTATTTGTATCTTACAAACTACAGCTAAAGAGTAAATAAACTTCAAAATCAGTCCAACTGAAAGTTTGTTCGTGTAATACACAAAGACTTAAGTGATGTACATAAGTATAGAATTCTTTTTTTCACTTCTCATTTCACCTCTTTTTCTCGTGGATTTGGAAATTAGTTGCAAGCTGGAAATTTGGTGCTGTTCTGTATTTCATTTGTAGTTGAATTATCACTAAAATTGCCCACACAGAAGGGCAGAATAAATACTAAGTCATGTGCAAAAACTAGGTGGAAAAATCTGAAGACAAAATTAAAGATTGTTACACAATCTGAATCTGAAAATTTGCATATGTCTTCAGAGAACAAAGTTTTTTTAACTGCATCATAATAAGTAAAATGGGGTGTTTTCTTCCCCACTGATAGTTCGGAGATAAATGGAGACATTTTCCAGCTTCCTTTAGAATGTCAGGAATTCTATAAAATATTTTACTTTAATTTAGAATTAAAGATATTGGTACATACAAGTGGCAATTTTTGGTGACAAAGTAATAATTTTAATTTGGAGCATTTACTGTTGCTTGATATTTAACTTGATAACAAAGTGTAAAACAATAAACCAACTGGTTTATTTGTTGTTTAGGGTCATGGTAACCTCATTGAATTACATCTCAATGACAAAATATTTGTTCAGTGTTTCCCCTCACCCCTTAGTCTTCTGTTTCACAACAGTAACAATGTAAGCAGTAATAAGAGCTGTACCCTACTTGCAAGTAAGGGTTTTTAAATGAAAAATAAACCAAAATTGTCTTCATTTGCTCTTCCTTTACTTGCATATAGCCTGTGTCTCTAACAGTGAATCAGTGGCATTGCCTGGCCATTATTCAGAAAAGAATTTGGCCCAATGTTTAGTTCAATTTCATTATTTAAATGTAAGCTCAGCTTTTTTTTTTTCCCCCATTGGAGCACATCTTTCAAACATACAATGATTATCTGAAACTTTTTTAGGATGACTATTGAAACCTGAAAGTGTGTATCACACAAAGAATATCAAGACAAACAATAAATGCAAGAAGACATAGAGCAGTTAATATTTTTTCCTATATATGTTAAATATTGTATCAGGTGAACAGCAAAAATTATGTGAGACTTGGCATTTCTATGCAGATTTAGCTTGAAGGAACTTTTGGTAAAGATAGTCTAAGACTTTCTTCTGCTATGACTTTTGGATCAGGTCCTTTGAACGATAAGAGAAAGTGCAAAGGATGTAAAAAATTATACAGTACACCCATGTACTCTTGTGGGACTGATTGAGATTTTGAAAAATAGGCAAAGTTTTGTTGCCATGTCAGAAAACAGAAGAGTAGTCTGTGTTCCTTCTTCTGCATCAGGCTATTACAGAATATAGTGCTGGTTAAGAAAAAATGTAGTATGTAAAGATACAGAACAGTGTTGATAAAAAAAGTATTTTCTTGGTTATGCTTCCATTTTTTATCTTCCAAGGCAAAAGAAAAGCAAGAAAGAGAACTGGAACTGGAGTCATTTGCTCCTCCTTTTGTATGTATTGAATGGCTTTTAGGGTATCATTTTCAGAAACTTTTTACATTGCACATTTCCTCTTTTGTCCTGTCTGATGAATATACTGCATATTTTAGTCTCTTTACCCTGAACTATATTTGCTACCTGGAGTGGAATACTTTGAAGATGATCCGTTATCACCATCAACTGAACCAGGACATCACTTTAATGCAGAAGCTAATAGGTTTGGTCATGGATCAAGATTATCCAATCTTCCCAGCAAAAAAGAGCAAACAATTTTTAGAAATTATACAAAGCACTGATCAGCTGGAAAGTCAGGTAGTGCACAGTCCTGTGGAATGGGGTGAGAAAGAACCTGTGCCGGTTTTGTCCACAAAATGTGAGGAAGACGATAATAACAGGATTCAAGAAAAACAGATACAATTTAGAGAAAAAGGTAAGTTTAACCAATGTAGTGAAGAAGGATGATGAAAGAGAAGAATATATATTATTGTTAACAATTACAATAAGATAATATTTCTGTTTTCTAAGGCAGATCAAAGTGGATCCAGTGGAACTCTCTTCACACCAAGAAGTCATTCAAATCCTGCAGACTGGGAATCTGGAAAGAGTGATACGGTATTACAGACCCCTCAGCAAAATCATCTCATCCAGGATTAAAAGGAGCGTAACACTCCCACGTGGAATGACAAAGCCAAAGGAACTGCTCTTACTCTTCACATAAACCACAATGATGAACAAGCCCAGAATAACCAAACACCCCCAAATCACATCAGATATCGCAACGGTACTACTGTTCATTGTCATCTTCTTGCTAAAGCATACTTTTTAGAAAATTGGCAAAGTAAAGCTAAGTTTTAAGAAAACTGTTGTTAAAGCATGAGTTGGAATATTGCCATCTGAACAGTATTCTAATTTTTTAAATAATAATATCTTTCAAAGAACTGTAGATCTTAATTTGAGTCCTCCTTTATCATTTTGTACGGATATAGGGAAACATTTTACTATAGGTGATGTATTTGTCTCATCTTATTTATATGAAAAAAAAAATCACTAAGCATCTACTGTAAAGACTGGAAGTTAATGATTCCATAATTCAACAGCAGTTTTAAATGAAAAAAATCTTATCAGAATATCAGGGAAATCATTTATTTACTTCAAATTTCATTGTCCTGTTATCCATGGCTACATTACTACTGAAGAGGAAGTGTTTCCTCCACTGCCTCCCGTATATGTTTATGTGTATGCTATTGAACAGCGGCATTACTAAAACTGAGAGGTGAGAGAACTCCTTGAGCAGACTACAGTGAAGATAGTACAAAAGTATGAAGGGTTTTAAAGCACATATTAACTAGATAACAGTTCTGTGCCAAAATAGAAAACGTTGTTTGGAAGAGATATATTAACTACTACTTCCTTTAAAATGGGGTGTCTTAGGGATACTGAGGGCCATTAAGTCCCTGAAAGGTTATATAATGTTCTTAATATTCCTCATTTTTAGTGATTACCAAGAAATAAATGACTGACACATTTAAATTAGATTTGAATTACTACTGCTGTTTTAGCATCAACATTATAATATAAATTGTTTTTGAGGAAATACTTTGGAAAGATAAGTCTTAATGACTAGAATTTTACAGTTAATGTAAAAAAGATGACCTTTATTCTATCAAAAATTTTTAATGACTAGTTATAAAATGAGGCAATATTCAGTTTTTCATAGGTATAGGCACCTTACAGGTCCCAGTTAGAATTATTTTCTGGATATCCCATACTTTGAGTAATAAAACAAAAATCTGAATATGAGACATGTCTGGAGAGTGTACTAGGAAAGGCTTCTATGGATGACTTTTCAGTAATTTCAGTTTCTCGTCATAATCCATCAAACATAGCTTTGTCTCTCCATCATCACGTTAACTGATAATAAGTATGAGCCTGCCTAATATACAATATAAGTAAATAAATAACTGAAAAGTTTTCCATAACTTTATTTTGAATGATGAAATATGTAGGATTTTGTAGTAATAAAGGTGGTCTGTCAGTAATTTTCTTTTGAAATATTTATTATATATATTTTAAAGCAGATAATACTTATTTGTTAACATTTACATGCAAAACATTTTACTCTGAAAGGCAGAAATTATTAGATACAGAAATAGTTCAGGAAAGGTTAAATAATTAAGTGGTTTCCTTATCTGTGATAATGTTTCTTCTACCAGTTACCATGAATTAGTTAGATAGACATTCTCAAAACAAAAACAGGGTTTTTTCCCCCTTTATTTCTTTCCTCTGTTAGTCACACATTTCCAAACCCCAGACATAACATTATATTTTGATTGATTCACTGAATTTCTAATACAGGTTGGAAAGTCCAGACATTGACAGTCAAAACAGCTTGAATATTGTGAGTGTAATTTATGTATTTTGATCATCACTATCCTGTCACAGAACTAACAAGCATGGAAAATAATGACCACCAAAAAGATACCAAACTAAGAAGAAGCAGAACACAGGATGCCAAAATTCTTAAAATAATGGAAGACCAAACCACAGAATATGTACACAAAAAACAAAGGTTAGTAAATAATGATTCTGCTAAAATAATGGAATATTAATTCATAACTAGCAATTTATTCTACAGACTTCAAATAAATGAAACAAAATGGGGAAAACACCTGTTTCATTACATGACTTTTCACCTGCTTCTTTGATTTTTATCTTCAGCTTGAAGCAATACAGAACTAGCCAGTCTATATCTGATCCTGGGAAAAAACTGGATAATCAGGTGTGTTTTTCAAGGTATCATATTCTTAGTAATCTGAAGTAATAAACATAGTCCTCCACCTAGAAACAGTCTAATTTTATAAGACAGGTAACTCATTGGAAATATGAAATAGTCAATCCTTTAAAACATATGTAGGATATAGTATCAGAATAAGAACACATTTAGGAACACTCAGCACCCATGTGCAAGGATACAGCATAATAGCTGGCACTATTAACCTGTGAGCTCTGTGAGCTCTTGCGCGGAAGTGATTGTAGTGGAGTCTTATGAAAACAATAATGAAATTTATTATCTGCTACGATAAATTTTATTTTAGAAATTGTCGGTCCAGGCTTTGTAAACCATGAGCCAGATGGCAGTTTTAATGCCCATTATTCCTGGTCTTGCATGGGAGTGTCAGTAACTTGTGGGGTTATGGACATGGACAAGAACAATTAGCAATAGTCTGCATTTTTGTCTGTATGTTCTCTGTGATGTAAGTGTTCAGTGTTCTGATTTTATTTGCAGAGGTCCAGCTGTTTGTGATTTAGTCATCATCATTTGTACAGGTAACACAATCAAAAAACTTATATGCAGAATTCAAATTTAGCTCTCCCATTCACTCAGGCCACTTTCAGGGCGTATGTCTAATGTAACTATTAAGGATTATGAGTTATATACTTACAATTGTGTCTTCTGACTCTATAGGCAGATAAAAACAAGCAAAATCATATTTGTCCGAAATAATATATTTCACCTCCTAGTTCACCTTTTCTGGCACTTTCTGTAAATCCAGCTCAAGTTCCTGCAATTCAGGCAGTGAGTGAGTATATGATTCCAAGAAACTGAAGGGAAGTGAACATTTAATCAAGACTGAATAGTTAATGAAGATAGAAGTACCTACTTTATGAAAGAATTGGGACATACATTCCATAGTATTGTTACAAATTTTGATTTGTGGTTGGAAAATTCCAGGCATTTATAATTGCTTGGGCTGTTCATAGAGCATGGTAGGTTCCCAGTGCTAGCTAGAAAACCCAGTTTGTGGACTTGGGGATGGAAGGATGGAGATTGGATGAAATACTGCTGACTCGAGTGAGAACGTTGCAAAGAAAACCACTAGTAGTGTTGCTGAGGATCCTCCGCTGTGGTGGAGGAGGAGAGTAGGAAGATAAGTGATTGACCTATTGTTGCAGACTAATGAAAGTCCAAAATACTATCCTGCCTATGACCAGGGGGAGTTTAAGGCAAGATTTTGCTACATTTTACATCATAAAGTATTTTGAGCAGGAAATAGTCTTTTGGAGGCTTTTTTGGCTTCACGTGGCAAGAGTTTTCTATGTATGTGGTGCATATAGATCTTGAATGTACATTTTTAGTGATGCATTGTTTAGGCATATAAAAGGGTGCTTACTTGTTTGTGTGCCTGTATGAATGCCTGGATGCATGCCGGATTTCTCACTTTTTTCTAATGCACTAGCCATTTTGAAAAGCTAAAGGTAGTTTATTAAAATAAAATAATTTCTACTGCCTGTTCTGACAGAACTTTTGGCATGATTTATGATGGGTGCATTACAAAAATCTTGATTGATCCTACCTATTTACACTACCCAGATGCTTGCTAAATATAATATCTTTAGAAAACAATATGGTACAATTGCAACAAATGAAGAAAGACAGAAGGCACATGGAAAAAACTAGAGAAGAACTGATCAAAAGAGCTAAGGGGCTACTGGAACAAAATAAGCTGAGGAGATATCATGGTATACTTTTAGTTTATTCTGGAATTTAGAATGATTGAGAAATGACCAATTTTTGTCTCCTTGTCAGTGAGCTTAATTACAGAGAGAGAGCAGTTTGCTAACCAATAGCTCCAAGAAGGCTCATTTGTATAATAGCATGCTCTAAAGATTCAAGGTTGCAATGTTTCCTTCCATTTTTTCGTGGCAGTCTTATAAATCTAGAAATAACCTGGCTTTTATAAACCATTGACATTGTGTCCCGTGTACACATAGTACCCAGAGAGCTACTGCACACTGCATCACTGTTTGAGGCCCAGGACAGCTGACCATTCTAAACCTGAGTTTACTGTGTTGATAGGGCTTCTAGTGAAATTGCCAGCATAATACTTTTTCTTCATAGAATTCCTCCTATCATCTTCCTCCTATCTAATGGTATTCAGCTTATGGCATGGAAGTTACAAGCTTGTTGTGACAAGCTTAACAGACCTTGTTTTTTAACATTGTAAAAATTGCATCGAAATCCCACCCAAATTTTCTTTGTAAAATTATTTTCAAGTTTATACTTAAACTATCCTCCCTAAGTCACATTCCAGTTATACAGAGATGAGGTTTAATCACTTTGATGTTCTGAGAGCATTCTCTTTGTACTTAAATACAGCTAAATCACTAGAAGTGTCAACTATTATTAGTAGCTTTGTTGAAAGAAGAAAAGAAGACAGTTCTTCCAATTATTCTCCAAGGGCATGGCTTCACTCTGCAGCATGGTGAAGTTGTATTTTAAAAAAACCCAGACTTGGGTACTTGAAGCAGTGAATCTGTCATAGCATGAAGCTGCAAGGCAAGCTAATTTACCTTGATGAGATCAGCCCTAAATGGTTCCTGCATTGTCTTAAATTATGTTACCCAGCTGGGTAAAATAAAGGTTACTTCACAAGGATTCAGACAGCTTCTACAGGTCCTTTAAGAAGCATCTCTACCTCGGAATTATTTTTATCAGACCTGTAGAGTTTCATAAGTAAGTGCATTTGCAAATGTGTTTCTTCACAAGGCACAAAGGGAAGAGCATATTCTGTAGGAACAGTGATCCAGTCTATATTTAATATCCTCCTAAGATTGCCGTGCTGATAGCTACCCTAGTTACATAGCATACAGCCCTCCAACAGGTGGGTTCTTTTTGGTGAGTTTCTGAGAAGCAGTTATCCTGATTTCCTAAAATACGCCTTGAAAGCAGGAAACATTTAGGACACTTTGTAGACTAGTAGATGTGTGTCCATAAGCCTGCTACACTAGAAATGGGGAGATTTATGTGCCAGCTGTTGATAGCACAGTAACAGCATAGGAGGAATCACAGTTAAGTGCAAAGGTAAATAACTGTTTCCCATAATCTTTGGATTTCTGTATAGAACTAAACTGTTCAGAATCTCTGGGCCTGCAGAGCTCAAATTTTGCATAAATCTACAGTGCTAAATTTTCCATACCAGTCTTCAGAAGTCAGGAGCACTTATTGTGCAGCTGAAACCTGCAGAACAGCTAGGCTGAAATTGTGTGTTATATCTCGGTGGACAGAGAGCCCCTTTTGTTGCAGGTGATTGTGTGAAAATTGTTCCTCAGCACATTTATTGTCCCTTAGCACAGGAAAGTCATGGACCTGTTGGAGTGGGTCCAGAAGAGAGCCACAAAGATGATCAGAGGGATGAAACACCTATGAGGACAGGCTGAGAGAGTTAGGGTTGTTCAGCCTGGGGAAGAGAAGGCTCTGGGGAGACCTTATTGACAGCTTTCAGTGCTTAAAGGAGGCCTACAGGAAAGACGAGGACAAACTTTTTAGCAGGCCCTGTTGCGATAGGACAAGGGGTTATGGTTTTAAACTAAAAGAAGGTAGACTTATACTCGATATAAGGAAGACATTTTTACCATGAGGGTGGTGAAACACTGGAACAGGTTTCCCGGGGAAGTGGTAGATGCCCCATCCCTGGAAACATTCAAGGCCAGGTTGGACAGAGCTCTGAGCAGCCTGATCTAATTGAAAATGTCCCTGCTAGACTAGATGACCTTTGAAGATCTCTTCCAACCCAAACTATTCTATTATTCTATGAAAAGTCAGTTGCATTTATAGTGAATGTAATTTTAATGAAGATTTTCACTAATTGCTTTTTGTAAAGTAACCTGCTTCCATGTTTTAATGCACGTATTGACCAGCTGAATCTTGTGAGATCAGTTGGTCATTACTGTCTTCAATAGACCTCATGATAAGATGAATGAGACCAAACAATATTACTGTTTTCCTGTATAGTTCATAAGGAATGGAAAAAGAAGTACTTTGAAACTAAGAAAGCTACAGTTTCACTGGAGGATGCTTTAAACAAAGTGCAACAAGATTTAGAACTTTACCACCAGAAGTTACTCTTACAATTGGAAGCCAGAGGTAGCCGAAAATGACCAAACAATATGACAAACTCCAAGGTATTTGCTTGTATTATTTAATCTCTCTTTTTACACAGCATAGGTTGGTTTTGTTATAAAATATAAATTAAAGTAGCAAATTCAACACCAACCAATAACTTGTAAACTAGCTTTAACAGCCAAATATCCCTCAATGATCTGAGGTATAGAATTACTGCAGCCCATTAATCTCAGAAAGACTGAAGTGCTTGTGTCTGAGCATATGATTCTGTCATCTTTGTGTTCGTACAATACCTTCTCGTAACAAAATCCCCTTTTGTTCAGTATGATTAATGAATTGTTCACTTATATATTGTTCTCATTATCCCAAATTTCATGTACAGATGTAATGAATTCTAGTTGTGTTTTGAGGACAAGAAACGTCTCTGAGGCTGTTGGAATGGTTGTGCTTGAACTATTGTGCAACTGTGAGTCTCATGTTATGTTGTTAAGTGTCAGACCACGGGAAGTTCAGAGAGGAATTAAAAAAAGAAAATATTAAAGAAAAGGGGGAAACACCATTCCCAGTAGTTGTACCTGCTAATTTTCTAAATGGGTTAATGGAAGCAAGTCTGTTGGCAAATCTGAAGCTAGACTAGGGGGGAAAAAAGTCCATTTCTGGTATCTGAAAAGTGGGAGAGTGTATATACAATCTAAGGGTGTATATTATATACAAAGGTGTGTTATTTGAGCTATCTTAATATAAATACAATATAAAAATATTAATAGGGTTGATACTACATTATATAACTAGCTGTCTTCAGATATGTTACTGCTCCTTTTGGGGGTGATACCAGGTTTTTTTAGGTCTCTCTAGCTAGGCACAAAGAGGATATGAAGGATATGCACAACTTCAGGTGCATACAACAGTTGTTTCTTAATAGACAGCCAGGGTTTAATGAGTAATGAGGCTAAGAACTAGTGTGCTCTCCACTCCCTCGTCAGCTACGTGCTGTGTGAAGCTCCTTGGCTGGCTGGGCAGGCAGCCATCAGGCGGGAAGAGCTGGGATCGGGGGAACAGATCCCCCTGTTGCTGGTTGCCCCTCTTCCACCAGCTTTGTCCGCACTGGTGACTCAACAACACACTGATTCCTCAGTAGCTCCCAACTAGTCCAACAGCCCTGCGTGTTTTTATCTGGCATGACCGTGTGCCTTTTCTCCTTTCTCAGTGGTCGGAGCAGGGTTTCACAGCTGTGTGGTGTTGGAGCTGGCACTTGGACCCTTGTTTGCAGGCAGCTACACCCCCGGGTGGGGAGAAGCTTACAGCAGGAGCTCAGAGATGAGAGGCTACAGATGCCACTTAATGACTCCTTGTATGGGGAACTTTATCACATCATTTGCTTCAGCTGACACTTTATTATTATATTGTTATATTAACATCAAGAGATGACCGTGTACACACCCACCCCATCCCACAACATTACAGACTTCAAGGGACTATGGCTGATTTACATGAGCTGACTGTCAGAACCTACATTTTGCAAACATGATTTTTAGTTTTGTAGGTTAATTCAAAGGTAGGGCCACGCCCACCTGCTGCTGAAAAGATGTGCTGTATAATCAGGAGTTTATCTGCACTAAACATTACATGAGTGTAGCAATCTCATCAATAAATGTACTGTGATGAAGTGATGCTAAGCCTATGAAAGAAAAAAATATACGATTGGAAGTATGCCTTTTTATTATAAATCGGGAGTAGCCACAAAAGATAATTGCAAAACAATGCGTTGTTACTCAGGAGATCTGATCTGGACTAATGCTGCATGTAAAGTTTTGCTGTTGTTTCATACAGAATTACACAATTATCCAGTGCAGCATGAACTTGATCAACTGAGGAAGAAGCTGGATGATTCAAAAATGAAACTCATAATAGAAATTAAGGTATCCTGCCTTTTAATTAAAACTGTTGAAATGTTACTATATATAAAAAACCCTTAGATCTTCAGAAACATTAGATGATGTAAGTATTTGCTAAACAGTTCTTGTTTTATACTGTTAGTTTTATGGTGTTGTCATTGTAACTTTATTGCTTGAGCCAAATTACTCTAGAACACCAGGTTATTAGATGATTTTTGAATGTATGGCATTCAAGCAACTTAGATTTTCAAAGTACTATGTAAGGTAAGCGTCACAATCTCTTTCATAAAATTCGCATTTCACTCAAAAGGTAATTGAAGGAACATACTTGGTGGGGCACTGATCAGTAGTTGACCATAGCTAAGAAAAGAAAATGTATAAAGAAAGAAAAAAAAAAAAGACAATGGCTTTCCAAGCAGCTGGCAGTCCTCTTCATCTGCTTCATTCCATACCAGTGCTGCCTGTGGCTCCCTTTGGAAGGAAGGTGATGGTACGGGCCTTCACACTGGATAGCTTTTCAGCTTTTGTAGAATCATAGAATAGTTAGAATTGGCTGCTCTCAATCCATTCTCCACCCAGCCTATATTTGTGCTTGGGACTGCCCTGACCCACGTGCAGGCCTTGACACATGACACAAGGATGTCATGCAGGACAGTGCCAAATTCCCTCTACCAAAACCTTTTTTGCCATGCAAACCCAATGCATCTAGGGTGGATGTACTCATTATGCCTCCTCCATTGTGTAACAAAGAGTAGAAAGATAAATGAATTTCACAGTTGTCTCTTAAAAACACCAAGGCAAAGTACAGAACCCTAGTACCCTAGAACTGTGGTATCTAATTAGATATGTAAAATTTTAAAGATGAAAGATGTATCCTGTATCCATCCTGTATAAAATTTTGCATCTTAGTTATATAAACCCATACGCCTGTCAACTCCAAAAACTTCCTTAAATTGTAATTCCTTAAAGTACCAGTTCTTTTGCAGATGAGAAAGTAGTCAGCATCTGATTTACGAGCACTGAGAACAGAACTGACCCAGAAGAAGATTCATTCAGCTTTAATTCTCCGGTCCAGAAAATCAGGAATTTAAGAAGGTGACATGACTTTAACATCTGTAAAGTCTACAGAAGCTCTGTAATGTATATAGAAGCTCATAGTTTCAGAGCATTTGTTTCTATGTTCTTGAAGTTATCTTGTAAGAAGACATCAACTATATAAATGTTGTGGAATTTGTATACTAGGCTACTGAGGTACTGCAGCTCACTTTTTAAACCTCACTCTTACTATAAGATTAGCCAGCTACTTAAACATAGAGTTTAACCTAGTAACATGTCTAAAACAAAGCTAAGTTATTTTTAAAGTGCAAATTAGTGAATTGTGTAACATCACATTGGTATGCCGATGTTCTTTCATTTACAAATTACCTACTAAGCAAATAAACCTATAATCTATAACATCCTGTTCTTATTTCAGGCACACACATTACATTTTTGGAAAATGATTAAAATACATCTTGTGTAGCAGCAACGGTAATCCTTTATTTAGCTATTTACTGAAGTATATTTTTGTCATTTTAAGTATGTCTATCTATAAATTATCAATGTAATATTACCATATTATTATGAAGTATGAACAAAATCTCAACTAATCTCACCTTATTTCATATCTAGAGGTTTTTGTTCCCTCTCTTATTAGGAAAGACACATGGACATTAACCTTCGTCTCGGGTTAGTGAAGAGACAAGCTTTGTCTTGGACAAGCTGCAGTGATGATCCTGGACCAATTTATAATATTGTATACTCAGTTTTTCTTTAAATTCAAGCTCATGCACATGCTTAGATAACAATTCTCTGAAACCTCTTCTTGATAGTAATTTTTTCTAGCTCTACTATTTGCCTCTTTGCAGTGCTAGATGTTATAACATTAAGCAGAACAATAACATGCTAGGAATTAATGTAATCTAAAAACCTGACAAGGCTGTATTTATTACTGGAACTGAAATACTCATGGGAAAGAAGTAATCCAGTAACAAAATTATGCAACTCTCAAAAGGACTAACTTACAAATGTCTTGAGTCAAACCACCCATCATCCAATTTACTTTCTTAAAGATAGGATTTCACGAAGGTTTTAGTGCTAAAGTATTAAATTCATTATTAAAACTACAACCATTTTTTCTGAATTCAGGATTAAGTCCTACATCCTGTATTACAGAATTGTGTCTTATTTAAGACACAAGAACAGGCAACTAGCTACTGGAAAATCTGAATCTGAATTTAAAAATAAAATCAACTCATGATTCTTGACTGCTGCGGGAAAAAGAGTTTTATTATAAAGACATCCGGCCTTCAGTGAGGATTTTGTAGGTCAGATCATCCGATCCAGAAGATGTCTCAATTTCACAAATACCTATCTCATAGTATTTTAGCATATGAATATAAATAGTAATACAAATTCTGAAGTATCTGTATGGTAAATAAATTTATCAGTTTCTCCTAAAACCTACAGACCAGAGTTCTAGTGAAGTGCCCTGTGATTTTTCCAAGAGAATTTTTTGCTTTATGTGAGAGTAGCAGGCTTCACCTTCTGCTTTCCATCACCTGTAGCATCAAGCAGTCAGACACCCATATCACGTCTTCTAGCCTTCTCCTCAGTAGCATTATGGTAGTGCTGCTGTTATAACATGTTTTCCCAGTAACTATTCAGCCAGGGAAAAAACCAAACCAACCTAACAACTGACTAACAACAAAAACCCCACAACTGACTACATATATCTAATTTAATAAATTGTTTTAATTAATGGAGTCACTTAAGCAGGGCACAGTTGCACTTTAATCTGGTTGTGAAACAGTTCTGAGCAGCACTGTGGGCTGTAGGCAGTGGAACAAGTAAAGCATAACCAGACAACATTGTTTACCAATGTTTACCAGTTACTTAGTGAAGACAGGATTTTATTTTACAAAATAAATCCTGTAAACACCAGTCAATCTTTCCATCCCTACAGATATTTTAAAAAGTTATCTCAGAGGCAACACCACATAAAACAGGCTACTGAATGAATCTTAAAGTGTGTGGAAAAGTACATATGCAGTTCATTAAATAAGCTTCTGAGTTCTAGTTTTCAGGATGTAAAGAAGCTTGAAATGGAAGAAAACATCATCCAGGTCCTCTCCATATTAGTGTTCCCTCTTCAAGATAAGATCCAAGATTTTTGGATTTTGAAACCAAGGAATTTATGGGATACATAAACATGGTGAAACTGGAGTTTATTGAATTTGATAATGTCAGCTACTTCATGTTACATAATTTCTTCAGCCTATAAAATATTTAATCTCTGGAAGAGTAACCAAGTACAAGCACAGGCACAAGCTTCACCAAGTTGCACATAAGCACTGTTCTGTGTTTAATCTGATTCAGGAGTGACCTAGCTAAAATAGTGTGAAATCAGAAAGCTGAGACTGCACCATGCAACCCCAGAATGACTACTTGCTGCACCAGGCAGCTTTACCAGGCAGCTGCATTATTAGATTGCCCCTGTAAATCCACCACTTGGTCTTACTTGTTACCAGATACACACCAGGTTCAAGCTTTAACCAGCTTATGGTAGTTGTGAAAAATTAAGAAGATGAGCAGTCTTTTGAAAAAAACACTGTGAAAGCAACATTGGAACTTCTTGAAGAATGAAAATATGGCTTTGCATACAAAATAGCAAGATGAATTTGGTTAGTTCTCAAAGTTTTTGTAATCATGGTATATTTACGTAAAGTCAAAGTCTATGATAATATAAGCCATAATAAAAAAATAATAATTTTCATCCTAAATCAAGGGTTCACACCTTATGGTGTCAGGGCTTGCCACATTGCTTCAGTTTGTTTTTCTGCTACAGCTTCCCTGGAATAGTCAAGACTATTTCCATTCCACATGCCAATTCCCCTTAAACCTCGATTCTTCACATATGCTGCTTTTAGAGAGATGCTGTGAGGGTCATCATACCAGACTTGGTGGAAGCGACCAAGAGAATCCTAGAAAAACATTTAAACACTAGTGTCAGTATCTACCTATAAACATGATACAATAAAGTTCACTGAGTTTTGATTACATTTTCTGTTGAATGAAGTGAAGAAAACAGTTAAAAAATCATAGATACAAGCTATGTAGTTTTATATAATCATACTTTACTGATTTACAAATTATTTTTCACATAGGACAATTAGAAATTTTAAGTGAAACACAGCTATTTTTTTACTTCTAGAATCTGTTATAGAACAATGATACATTTTAACTGAAGTTAGATGAAAAGATTTAGCTAATTTGTATTTTAATAATTTCTTAAAATACAGCTAAAATCTCAGATACGTTATCTAACCTAACAGGTGAATTTAGTTACAGATTAAGTGCTTTTTTCAGCAATAAACAGTTTTAGAGGAGGTTATAGAATTTTTTCAAAGTTATGTTGCTTTTACCTGTCATTGCTTACAAAAAAGTAGAGAACACAAATGGAAGAAAATAACCCTGGAAACTTTATAATCAAAGAAATATGGTTCGTGAACATTTACTTCACAACATGGTGTCTTATAAATAGACACTTACCTTGTATTCATAAAATGGAGCTTTCTGTACCTCATCCCACAGCACCCCTGAAAAAGAACTGTTCACCTGCTTCATTATTGCTCCATAAGGCACCTGATGCCCTGCAGCATCACTGCAAGGAGCCCCACGGAAAGGTACTTTGGAAAGGGAACAAACATGATCCTGAAAAAAAAGCAGAAGACATGAGTTTCAGGTTACATAGATTTAGTGAACTCCAAACCAGCAGTACAGCCAAGAACAAAGTCACAAAAGACATTTGGGTCTCAAAAATCCCAAATCTTCAAGTATCTGTGGCAGATATACTATCTGTAGACAGAAGTAAATTAAAACAGTTAAATTTTGTTTACTCTATAGTAATAGAGGATTGGATGAACATCACTTAACTTACACAGTTGTCATCTTTTCCATTTTTAATTCACTCTTACATTTTTCATAAGTATAATATTTGAGACTCCATGATTTATCCATAAACTGCTATACTGTAACAGTCATAGGTCTGCTATGGTTTGTTGCACCTAGTCTTTAAACAGTGAGCTTAGTGACTGTGTTGAGAAGGCAGATACAAGTGTTGTAGTGCTTTTGGGCATCATCTCTCCTCATAAAGATAACATCTATAGCTCCTATGTCAAACATGGTGCTTGTGTATCACAGGGTTGCCTAGGGAGAGATAAAACACTTTGGTAACACGCTGCTCATCAGTTACCAGCCAAGCAAAAGACTCTATCTTGAGTCCCAGCTTTATGCTCTTGTCAATCAGACTGCAGTTATTTCCTAATCCAAAATCAGGATCACCAAAATGTAGCTGTCTCTTTCCAAGAAAAAAATTAACAGTATGATTGTAAATGAATAATCTTCATCTTACCATAGACAGGTTTTGGCAGACATAGTCATAGCCGTACCAAGGGACACCCATCACAAGCTTCTTTGGATCAATGCCCATAGTAATGTACTCTACATATCCTAGTTTTGAAGGAAATAAAAATTAAGATGCACTATTGCATTTTCACATGCTTTTTGTTAGAACTAATCTACAGCCAGAGCCAATACAGGACTTGCATGATCCCCAGAGGCTAAGCTGCAAGCTCTTCTTTACCGCCTACCTGCACAGTCCTACACTTGGCTCTATTCAGATCCTGTAACTGTTCAAGTTGCTCACACTTAAAACCAGCTGCCCTTAGCCAGCAGCTCACAAGGATGAGACAAATGTTTCAGGTCCTTTGCAAGCCCAGGCAGACACCATTGTTTTGGCTGCCATTTGCCATTCTAAAAGTGTTCTTCCCAATTGTGAGGACCAGATGATTACTTTACAAGTAACAACACACAACTGCTAAAGGTCTATCCATAGTGTTACAAGGATCTGGAATATTATTTTCACATTAGGACAACACACATTTGAGCAAACTCGAAAGCCTTAATGCAGCCAAAAACCTTGTCTAAGAAACAGCAATCTTTTCTATCCATGTGAAAAAATTGAAATGTTCTGACTCTGGGGAGGCGTTTTGTCCTCACCAACTAATGTCTGCAGGTAAGGAGCATTGGCCTTTGCAACACAGTCTGTCCAGATCTGGCTCTGTTCATCATATGACATCACAAATAAGAAGTCACAGGCATCTGCAATCCCAGTGTAGTTGTAGCACCTTTTATCTATGCATGCTGGAGACCAAGCCACATCAAATGTTACCTGAAGGAAAAATGCTCATGTTAGTATCGCGTATGGCACTCAGGCGCTCCAGTTTTCTCTTTAAAAAAAGCTGTAAGTTCTAAAGACAGTATTTCACAAATGTTGCACAGTGTTTAACACACGGTGATACTAATCAGCTACAGGAGAAACTGCTCATCTGATAAACATTAGATAATAAACAGTGAGTGCCCCTACTACTGAATTTAAAACACCAAAGAAATTAAAATACAACATGAAAATCATCTGATCAAAAATATGAAGCATGATGCAAATCCTTAAAACTTTAGTGATGGGTTTTGCAAAACACAGGCTTTTGCACCAGACGCCTGTATTTGCCCTACTTTCAAAGATTCATTAAGACATACTAATAACTTCCAGCTCACAGATGGCAGTAACGTTGCATCTACAAACCTCAGTGAATCCCTTTTTCCATTTAAACTCATACAGGTCAAAAAGAGCGATTCTTATGATAGCATATCATAGCTAACATTCATAATTAACCATTCATAAGAATATCATGCTTGAGGTCTGCATAATGTTTATCATATTCTTATGCAAAACAGCATTCTCAAAACTACCTGCATTTCATAATGTTGAACTTAACGTTTTTATAAAGAACATTATTATTACCTGTGATCCTGGAATTTCTCTGTGAAAAGCATCTGTAGTTTCTTTAACAAGCTCTGTTAATGCATAATACTCAGGGGAGGTTTCATTAACTTCTTGCTCTATATCTATATTAATTCCATCCATATACTGCCTTTTTGCAAGGTCCACCTGTTGGGATATCCACGTTGCTCTTTTAACAGGATCAACAATTTCCTTAAGAGGTACATCACCTAGACAAGAGTCCTTCAAGAGTTAACATGTATTTGCACCACAGTAACAGTCAGGAGGAAAGGTTTGTCTTTACAAGCCCAACTAACATAACCATAAAACTCCCCACACCCATACTGGCAAAATACAAAGGGGTTAACTTTTTTTCCAAGCATAATTTTTAGAACCCATGCCAGAAGAGCTTACCAACCTTCTTCGAGACAGTGGTGTTTGAAATTTGGTTCCTTTTGGATTTTTTTCCCTATCATTTTAATCTCCTTGCTTACTATTTTTTAGCCATTGTAAACTTCCTTTCTCAAAGTCAATTTATTTCAATTTACAGTCAATTTACAGTCAATTTACAGTAATTTCAGGGAGCCAGAGGGACTGTGTCTTACTGTTTTGATAAACATACTTTTACATTTAATTTTTGTTGTTTTCTACGTTGTGGTCTTGGATGACATTTTTGCCTCAACAGAGCCAAAACTTGACTACAGCATGTAAGCAGAGACTGACAAGATGGACTTTGTATTTCTAATCAGCATTTCTACCTACACAGAGTTCCCAAGTATCCATGTTTTAAAACTCAACTACTTCTTAATACAGAGGGACTGATTTAAGTGAAAAATAATATCAATTACTTGCAGTCCTTTCCCTTATGTTGTCTTTTGGGTACTGCGCATAACATCCAGAAAACAGACACAACCAGATACCTGCTACAGGCTTTTCCTCTCCTCCCTTGCTCCCTGTTTCACCATAGCCATGATGGAGAACTTTCATTTACATGTCACTGGAATAGTTCTGCTGTTACTGTGGCTGAACCCACTTCTGGTTTTCTTTTTAATACCCTGCATACCAGCACATGCATCCCCTTATTAATTAATCCTCTGATTTTTAATACTTTGCATAGAAGTAAATGTGAAATGTCAAGGTATGACAGCCCTATATACATTACATTCTTATTCAGGTATCACATAAGCATCCACATTTTCACAACACAACCAACCTTTCAGCACTATTCTGGAGCCTTTAGAGTGAGCATAGCACACAAGCTCGGGATTGTACTTTCCAAAAGCTGCCACAGTCGTAACTTTTGACCAGTCGTAGGATTTCCAGCTTTCCTTCCCCACATCAAACACAAAGACCTAGGAAAGAGGTAAAAAAGCACCCTCATTAGCCCCAAACACTTCTCAGCAGGATGATTATTTTCCAAGTGCCTCTTAGAAAGCTACATGACTTGTGGTCGCTTCTCTGCCCTCTCCCCAGCTTGCACCAACACCTCCCCGGGGCTGCGAGCGGTGTGCACCCTCAACACAGCTCTGCCGTTTCCCTGTAAATCACATGCACCTTTTTTTAAACAAAAAAACAGCTCGACTCTAATGCAGGCAATTAAAACACGTCAGCGCCGTACGGTGTGTTAACGGGCTGCAAACCGCGCAGGCCGCCCCGAGACCGGCCTCCCCCGGGCTGGGGACCCCAAAGCCGCCGGGGGACCCGCACCTCGAAGCTGCCGGTGCCCGTGACGGGGTGGCAGAGCCGCGGGTCCGAGCAGGGGCAGGCAGTGGCGGCAGGGCCGCCCAGCAGCTGCAGGAGGCCGAGCAGAAGCAGCCAGCGGCCCCACGGCCGCCCCATGGCCGGTCGCCGCTTCCGCCTCGGGGCCGGTGGGCGGGACGCGCTGGGGGCCGGCCCGCCCCGGGTAGACGCTGCTGTGTCGCCGCCGAGGGGCGGGCGTGGTCCTTGGGCCACCTCCTGGCCTGGGGGAGGGGTCGGAGCCTGGCCGGTGGTGCGGCCGCGGGTGGGGGCGGCGGGTCCGCTGGCGGCCCGCCTGCTGGGAACCGCTCGTTCAGAGAGAAATGATCACGACCGGCCACTTTTTACAGAGCAACGGTTTATTAAGGGACCAAAGCCCGCGAAAGGTGTCCAGAGTTATTTTCAAGATGTCAAATAACGAGAGAAAAGGGCTTTCATGAAGGGGAAGGGGCCTTGTCCGCCCTGCCCTGACCAGCCGAGCAGTGGGCCCCTGGCAGAAAGGAGGGGAGGCTGCAGAGCAGGGCATCAGGCCGGGCACAGCAGCTGTTGGCAGGAACACGCCATGTGAGCAGAAACCGTGCTCACGACGTCCTCGGATTTCTGGTCTAACCTAATCTGGCCTTCCAGGCTGAGAGTGGAGTCTAAATGAGAAGAAGAGGGAAAAAAGAGGTCATGTGAGGGGGGGCTTTATACATCGAGGTGCTCATGTGTTAGTACCGTCAACCTCACGGTCTTTCACAGAGTCGCAGTGGGACGCATAGGTTGTGTTGTGCTCAGGTACCCATTGTGCAGACTCACCTGCTGGCACACAGTGGAAGCCCACGGAGACGGGAACGGTCCTGGTGGCTGAACATCCTTCTATGCAGTGTAGGACTGGCTCCACGGAGAAGCATTTTGCTGCTGCCTTCTCAAATGCAACTGGCTTCTCAATTTTGACAAATTTGCGCTGCAGCTTACAAGCTATAAAACATGAATTCTCTTAAAGCACCTACAGAATTTACATAAATAACTTTTTAGACTAAATTTGTAGATTTAGCAACAACGAAGACTGATTAATGTATCAAGTGACAAAAGCTACATGAAACTAAATTGGTTGACGTCAGTTTTCTCTCAATGGCTTGGGCTGTGTGAGAATCGGGTATGTGGAGCGCATGTCCTGAGGACAGAGGCTTGCCAAATAGGATCTAGGTAGAACACAGGCATCCAAATCCAAAAAGATACATATGAAAACCTTCGTTAACTGACACTCAACTTCATCCAAACTTCATTTTGGGGCAGTAGTGGCTCCTGGACATTCATGCATACACTTCTGCACTGTGCCTAGCATCACACCTGCCTTGCCATGGCAGTATAGCTCAGTCCTTGAGCCTCTGTGGTTCAGGCTTTCCTGGACCGGTCCCCCAAGGGAAACTTGATCTAAGAATATATTCCAAAAATGCCACCACATGCCCAGAAGGGCTAGATTCCACACAAGATGTGATGCACCCTAATGTTATCAATAACTTCATGTTGTTGCTTTTATACAGGACCTGAATGGTAAGAAAAATCATTCCCAGGCTGAAGGCTTCATCTTCAGCCTGAGGAAATTAAAATAGTTATTTCCCATCTCAAATGCCCTCTAGTTTAATAGCCAGAGCTAGATTTTACTTTTTTTTTTTTTTTTTCCCCTGGGAAACTAAAAGCCTAGAAATAACAGGATGAAAACAAAGAATTAAACTATTAAGGGTGACATAAAAAGTCTTATGTCAACAGTCAAGCTACCTACTTTTCATACTAACTTAGCATCTTAGGGAGTTTTAAGTTTACAATTTTACCTGGAACACTCAAACTTCAGGTAACTACATAGTGCATAAGAAGTTGATATAAAAGTACAACAAAATCAGAACTTGCAGTGAGCTACCAAACTTAGGAAAAACAGATTTTTTTCCTTTGTCTATGGCCACTAATCACAAAAATTAAAATCTTAGTTAGATAAAAAGTTAGAATCTTAGTACCTCCAGCACAGGGGTCTTCTGGGATGATCCAGGACTGACCAAAACTCACTGCTTCTTTAGCTAAATATCCACTGGGCATTTGATATTCCCTTTCCTTCTCAGCATCATATTTTCCGCAAATACCACATGTTTTTCCAGCCATCCAGAAAGCAACCTGAATCTTTGTGGAAATAAAAAAATGATGCACTTAAATACTTCTCTTCTAAAAATAAACCCACTGAAAATAATTTGAAAAAATACCTCAAGTCTATGTCTATCATAATATAGTTTATCTATGCCATAATCCGGAGCTTTTAGTGACAACCCTTCCTTTTCCCTGCTGATCAGCATGCTTGCATCTGCAACAAAAAAGCAAAAAGAGATTTCTTTTAAAAGGAAGTTTGCGACGAGCAAGGGGAAGCAAGCAGTTGACTCAATATGAGTGATAAAGCAAGCTTCAAACTTTATTCAGATAGCTCAGGTTTTTATACACTTACAGTTAATTATGCCTACTTGTCAACTTATCATTGGCTAAGCTCTAAAAGTTACAATTTACATACTCCTCCTCCTTGCGGTTTCTAAGCTCAGGGTTCTTCCTCATTCCACGCTCTCACTTTCTCAAAGTTGTTTGTCTCTTTTCGTCAAGGTCGGCCTGACTTGCAATTCTTCTGCAGCCTACTACTGCTAACTACTACTACTTATGCTTACATGAGGATTGCTTGTACAACCAACTCCAAACTCATCTCCATGTCCCTTCTCATGCAGCCAGTCTGCAACAGAAGTTATTGTTTTAGGGTCTCACCTGAACCAGTTGTTAAATTCCTGGGGACTTAATGCAGGCTCTAATGCATCTTGAAAGAGATGGGGGAAATAAGACCATTTCCTGGTCTTGTCTCTGCCCTGGAAAAGGCCGAAGCCCTGTGACAAGGGTGGCTGTGGCCAGGGGGACATCTAGATGCTTGTTCTGTGGGTCTCTGTGATCAGCATAATGTACCACAGCCCTGCGTTACTTTGTTTGTGCAAAGATACACACGATGAACATCTCTTTCTTTGCTCGTCTTTCTTGCCAACCTCTATGAAAGCTAGCATGAAGGTATGTTAAAATCACCTAATTGTTTCTCATATTAGGGTGATCCTTATCTTGAAAGGTGTTTGCAGGATCACATCCACTCCTTCTTTAAAAGGTCAGAAAAGATTAAACAAAATATAAAGATGAGTCTCTTACCAAAATTAGATGTGTATGGAACATCTGTTGGGGCTTGAACACCATTAATCTTCAACTGGATGAGTCCATTGGAAACAAACATGTCAACCTCACTTTAAGTAAAGGAAAAGAGTATAAACAAATGCTTCTCCTTTGCCCTGCTCAGTTCACAATTCCTAGTCCTGGTAGAACCAACACTGCAGGACGCTCGTATCATTCTGGCATGAATCACCTGCAACCCTTTGGGAGGGATATTGAGAGAGCCCAGGAAAGCATGCCAGGAGGAGTGCTCACAATACACCTTTCCCTGGCTTTAATCCTCTCTGAGTGACTTGCGCCCACAGGCCAGGCAGGAAGACACCTGGCTACAGGGACACTTGCTGTGGGAGAATATCGTTGCTGCTATGTTGGCATAAATTGAAGGTGCTTTACATTTCAAAAGAAGATTGGATTCCCTATGGTGGTTCCCTTACAGCCTGACTAGACTATGTATTGTATTTTCTTCAGAGCAGTGTTTGCTCTAATGAAGAAATATGAAGCTCAAGCACATCAAAAGCACATCCATACAGTTGTGTGAAATGATACACTGACAAGGAATGTCTTTATCACAAAAGACAGAGTCTATAAAACAAGCATCCTTCTGTTCTTCCACAAAACAGGCAGGGAATACTCATTTCTCTCTGTTTCTCTAACATTATGGCACAGTTAGGCACACAATTTTCAGAAATAAATAATTACTTGTAATGAAACCTTACAGATCAAAGCCTGTTTATGTGCTTTGAGGAATACTCCCTACAATGATTTTGGTATGCATAATTCCATACAATTTAGAGGATCATACTATACTGTTAAAGGAAAACCTGTGATGGCAGAAGTGATTGCTCCAAGATGAAACAAAGTGTGTCTTAAATTAGAATCATAGAATCATAGGGTTGGAAGGGACCTTAGTAGATCATCTAGTCCAACCCCCCTGCCAGAGCAGGGCCACCTTAGAGCAGGTTACACAGGAACGCGTCCAGGCGGGTTTTGAATGTCTCCAGAGACGGAGACTCCACCACCTCCCTGGGCAGCTTGTTCCAGTGCTCTGGCACCCTCAAGGTAAAGAAGTTCCTCCTCATGTTTAGGTGGAACTTCCTATGCTCAAGTTTGTGCCCATTACCCCTTGTCCTATCACTGGGCACTACCGAAAAGAGCCTGTCCCCATCCTCCTGACACCCACCCTTCAAGTACTTATAAGTGTTGATAAGGTCCCCCCTCAGACGCCTCTTTTCCAGGCTAAAGAGACCTAATTCCCTTAGTCTATCTTCATAGGAGAGGTGTTCCAGTCCCCTAATCATCTTAGTAGCCCTATGCTGCACCCTCTCCAGCAATTCCTTGTCCCTCTTGAGCTGGGGAGCCCAGAACTGGACACAGTACTCCAGGTGGGGCCTCACCAAGGCAGAGTAGAGGGGGAGGATGACCTCCCTCGACCTGCTGGCCACACTCTTCTTGATGCACCCCAGGATGCCATTGGCCTTCTTGGCCACAAGGGCACATTGCTGGCTCATGGTCATCCTGTTGTCCACCAGGACTCCCAGGTCCCTTTCCTCAGAGCTGCTCTCCAGCAGGTCAGCTCCCAACCTGTACTGGTGCAGGGGGTTATTCCTCCCCAGGTGCAGCACCCTACACTTGCCCTTATTGAATTTCATGAGGTTCCTCTCCGCCCAGCTCTCCAGCCTGTCCAGGTCTCTCTGGATGGCGGCACAGCCTTCCGGGGTGTCAGCCACCCCTCCCAGCTTTGTGTCGTCAGCAAACTTGCTGAGGGTGCACTCTATCCCCTCATCCAGGTCATTGATGAATATATTGAAGAGGACTGGGCCCAGTACTGACCCCTGGGGAACACCACTCATCACTGACCTCCAGCTAGACTCCACGCCCCTAATCACAACCCTCTGGGCTCTGTCCTTCAACCAGTTCTCTATCCACCTCACTGTCCACTCATCTAACCCACTCTTCCTAAGCTTCCCTAGGAGGATGCTGTGGGAGACCGTGTCAAACGCCTTGCTGAAGTCAAGGTAGACCACATCTACCACTCTCCCCTCATCCATCCATCCAGTCACACCATCATAGAAGGGGATCAGATTAGTCAGGCATGATTTCCCCTTGGTGAATCCATGCTGAGTACTTCTGATGGCCTTCTTTTCCTCCATATGCCTAAATTAATTTCAAGTAGATTAGAACATTATGAACCAACTAAGGGATAACCTAAGAGAGTGCCTCTAATCTGGGGTAAGTAGATTTTAGCCATGTCCACTTCTCAGCATCTCTGCTGAGATGATTGTGGGTGCTAATTAGTTCTAATTAGCTTAGTGTTGGAGACCAGACTAAATGATTACAATAGTCCCTTTTGGATTTGTAGTTTATGTGTCTACCTAATTACTAAGAACTGAAATGAGATGGTTAAATGCTAACAAATTAATGAAGAATTTTGGGGAGTATAGACTTTAGGTTACCGTGAGCCTCAGATATATTTCAGAAGTGCTTTTGAAAGACAAAGTCCCAAATCACAGTGACATTCCTAGAAATCTTTCCACTGACATCGGTAATTTTCGCATGAGTCTTATGCTAGTACCAATCTGCCTTTCACATTTCTAGCATATTCAGCTTAACATCTGTTTGTCATTAAGTTTCTATTACTTACTGGCTGGCAAGTTTGATGTTTATTGCTGTGAGGTCAGCAGACTCTTCAAGTCGTTTCATCACCACCAGGAATTTCAGTTCTGGACTACAGTCCTGCACCAAGACATGGTAGCAATTTGTAGGCATTGAATAGTTAAATTCAACTCCATTGAAGGTTGTGATCGTATTTTGGAAAACTGAACAACGAGCTGAAAAAAAAATCAGTCAAAACAAGACTTTTATACTTTATATAAGACAGTTACTCTATTTTAAATTTGTGATTTAAAAATAAATAAATAAATAGACCATTTTCTGGTTTTACTTATTCCCATGTAAAAGCAAAATTATTCCTTCTGATGAAATACTGGATTGGTGGTAACATGAAAGCAAAACTTTGCCAGTCCTCAGACAGCAGTGCAACCCACCCATGATTCAATCATTGTTTGAGATAAATTCTGCTCATGGCAACTCTCTGTCGCCTTTTGGCTTTTGTAACTTTGTTGTAGTGAAAAGAATTTCTCAAATATTGTTAACAATTCACATATCATTAGTTCTAGAGGAAATTCACTAAAATGCTGCTACCATTATTGAGTCATAAAGTCATAAACAGGATTAGAAATAGTTAGAAGATGGTGTGGAAAAATAGACACACTAGAGCAGAATTCTTCCTTTTTCACTGTAGTGATATTTTGTTGGAAACCCTACTGTCTCTGATTAGAAATTATTTTACAGCAATTTAAATTATTATGGACTAGTGCTGGTGTTTACCAAAGAAATATGCATAGGTATGATATTAGCCCACTGGTTTCAAGCAAAATGTGACTCCTTATTCCAAGATTACATAAAGCTTTTTGACTTAAAATTTACCGTAAGTATAATGCAATTAGCTCTTAATACAGCATTAATGAAATAATAATCCCTTCAAAATCAAACACAAGAGGTGAAATTAATGGGTATAATTTTGAAGCTGTTTTAGCTTCTCCATAACAGCACTAAGCAAGCAGAGCGCCCCAAATCTGAAGTAACGTAGATATCCCTCACATAAATTTTGTAGTGCTTTATTCTTCACAAGCAATCTCTGCAATGAAGCTGAAAAGGAAGAATTTGGGAATGGATGCATTTGGAATCACTATTTGGCATGGAAATGCATATTTACTCTTACTAATGTAAATTTTCTTTTCTTTACATCTTTGCAGCCTTGCAATTTTCATACAGATGCATTTATTTCTATCTGACTGGCTTTTAAAGTGAATGAAAAATAATTTCAAGTTATGTCAAAAGTACAAATTATATTTACAAAATCTGGAAAGTCAATCAATGCTTGTGCTGATAGTTAATTGCTGACCTTTAAGGTTTTCAATGACTGAAAGTGTTGCTTGGGAAAAGACATTCCGGTCAGGGGATAGTCGTGTTGAAATCGGTGTACCTGGACTTGAAGGGAATGGCAGGGGAAGCCTGATGGCTCTGTCGTAAATCATGAGCTGAAAATCAGTCAGAAAAGAAACTTGAATGTGAATGCAAAACACAATGTAGAGATGAGATGGCATTTTCCTATACTGTTCAAAGTGCACTTCACCGACTGAATCTAAATTAGAATCTAGATTTAGGTCAGAGATAAATCACATCCTCTGTCTACAGTATGAAATAGCTCTACCTCTACAGTTTGACACATCTGCAATCTGTAGAATAGCGGTGCTATAAATGAAATTTGATATTCACCAATTTGCATCTTCTGGGGGAGTTGTACATCACATTTGCTCACTGTCCAAACAGTTTCCTTAGCCAAGATGCACTCCCTCTCCTTGCCTATATGTTGAGGGCTGCTTTTTGGACATCATGCTTCTCTACAGCCTGGTTTTGTTATCTTTTCCAAGACACAGGAAAACCTATTATCTTCCTGAAGATTTGGGGAGGAGTGGCCTATTTAATAAGTTATTGTTAATGTGCTATCAATCATTATGGTTGTTTTATAAACTGTTTCTTATTTCATGTGTTTACACGCTACATGAGGAAGAGAAATGTGTTCTAAGATATTTTCATAACAGAACCAGCTGCATGAATATAATGGCCTTGTGATGGGAGCTTGTTTATAGTTTAATAAATATTTTTTAAAAAACAGTGGGTAAAAAAAGCTATTAGCTTTTGATTTCATAAGTACTTAATGCCCCAGGATAGAAGTTAGTGGAAATAGTTACCTCAGGTAGTTTGAGGACTACATCGCAGGTTCTTGGAGATGTCAGAGCCATAACCAAGGTTGCCTGGTGAGAGGGACTATGCTGTTGCCTTTGGGAATATCCAAGCACATATGCAGCTCGTGGAAGAAATGAGTAGAACCTGGAAAAGAAGTAAATTATTAAAATGATCCATCTTTAAAATAAAAGGTTATCTTTTGTTCAGACTAAAATACCCCCAAGCAATAAGCATTCTGTGTTAGCCACATTTTATATGGGGTTTGGTAATACATGGTGTTGTATATGGGAGGAGATGCAGGCAGATTTTAACTGTTAATGGGTGAAACAGTCTTCAAGAGACTGGGTGGGAGAGTGATGTGAAAAGAAAAGCATAGTCAACTTGTTTTAAGCACATTCAGTGTTAAAAAGTAGGCACTGGTTACATGAAAACTGAAGTACTAAAATGCTAAAAAATAAGTGACCTCATATTCACGTGTCTGTCCTGCAGTGGTAAATTTTAGAAAGGACCTTTCACCCACTAAAACTGTCAGTGGGTTGACAGAAGGATCTCTGTGATTCCCTTGCAGGCTTGGGACTCAAATAGAGAAATACAGAAAATACTCCTTTAAAAAAAGTCATAGTCTCAGAGCAGAACAAAGATAAGTTCTATGGCTTTGCACCAGGATAGTGAATTGGATGGTTTCATTGCCTATAGTGAGGGCAGATAACAACACTTCAGGTAATTCAATCTAAACTAAAGAATTATCCTCTTCAGTAGACATCTATTAACCAAATCACCTGTATCCCTTTAACATGAAAGCTTGTGTTACACGCTTATTTATGTAAGTGAGCTGTTGTATGTGTCTGTATTTTGATAGCACTATGAAAAAAGATTAGGCTTTGGTATGGATCTCTATGTTATTGTGGGCAAATATATGTATGAATACAATGAATAGATGCTATATGTACATGGATAGAAACATATGTGAACTGAATCCAACAGTTACAGTTTTCTTACACTGCCACATAACATTTGTTATTTAGTGTGCCATAAGCCTTATAGGAAGTATTTGTATCACTTCCTTCAGAAGCTGGAGATAAGGTGCCTGTGTTAGAAAATTACTCTCCCCGTACAGTCAGCATAGGACAGACTCCTTCAGAGAACCAAAGTTAGGCTTCTGCTCTGAGCCTCCATCAATTAAGAAGCATTAGGATACCAATTTCCTAATTAAGGCACTTTAAACTAAAAGTCTACAATTGGTGAATCCCATCATCCCCTTTGTTTCAAGTGGTTTTCCCGCAAACTGAAATGCAGTATGCTTTGAGGGAATGAATACACAGAAAAAAGAGAGACATGTAATCTGATTTTATAATATCATATTGACTAAGGGGAATTTTCCCAGCCCAGAAATTGCAGAACTGAATCTTTAAGTATCTAGAGTATTTACACATGTGATTTTTTTAAAAAACTAAAGTAAAATCTCACCATTTTGCAGTTGTTCGGACTGTTGAAGGTACTTTTGGCCACTCCAGCTTCATCTGCACAGCTGGATAAGCAGCAAATTGTCCTGTTGCAATCTGAGTAGCAATCTGGTAGTCCTGGCAATCTTTACCCCATTTAAGAGAACCCTAGTAGAGTGGAATATATATATTTTTGTATAAAACATAGTCAGATAGTTATATTTCATTTATGTTTGAGCTGATCATTATTTTAAAGTTACCAGTACTTTACGGGAATTTATTACTGAAGCATCAGCACAGAGTTTCCATCTACTTGATCCTGTGATGCTTGAAACAAACATCTGTATCCTTGGTCTTGTGGGTTGTGTGTCCGTGTACAGTACAAGCTGTAAACCTGTCGGCTGCTCATTTCTGTGGATGGCACGAAGGACTGCAGCCAGTACTGGTGACTTGCTGTCTCCCAGGAATTTAAGCTTAAAACAGTAGAGAGGAAATAGAGACCAAAGACATAAACAAAGCATTAAAATTACTATATCAAAACCACAGATAAAAGGTATTTGCAAAGGAAAAGTTTCATTCAGAAAGTCTTTTTATGTAAAGTATGGGACAGCATCATAGATCATCGCTCGATCTATTCAGTTCGTATGTAGTTTTAACACAGTCTTTCAAGGGAGAGCTGTCACAACCTATGTAAGTAAAACAATAGTATTGGGAATCTTCTTGTAAAGTAATTTCAGTGTAACAAAAGGAAGTTCGGAGTAGGACCCTGCTGTATAAAGAACAAATATTACCAATCTTACCAATCTCTAGGTTAGTTAATAGTCTTTTTGATAAAATTCATTTAGCTATCTATAATTTGTGTTGACAGAGGGATCTGTTCAGTACAGTCCAAAGTGTGGTACTTGCACAAAATCCCGTTCAGAGATGAAGCCTTGTGCCTGGCAGCAGCATCTGCCCTGACTGTGATTGCCCTACCTGAGCCATGGGGCAGGAGTTCCCACCTGGCCAGGAGAGAGGAGTGGGATGAGCTATGGGACAGCGGGTCCTCCCCATGCTGCCAGTTCTGAGTGACAGAGACCCACAGAAAGATTAGGTGAGACAGAGCTGGTGAGGGCTTAGGGAGAAGTGGGGAAGGAGCAAAGCTGTGGCTAAGGAGGAAGGTGTATGTGGTAAGAGCATTGGGGAAGACTGGGAAGAGTTCAGGGAAGTAGTAAAGTGGTGAAAAGATTGACAAGAGAGGTGAATTCAAGTTACACGGGAACAGGTGAAGGAGAAGGTAGATGTGGTTGCCTTTTTTCCACAAGCTACTTGCATTAACGACTAAGAGCTGCTGGTGCAGAGGGGCTGCCCCAGCAAGGTAAGGTTTACTATTTTGTAGGCATGTAGGTATTGTCTGAAACGTGTGAAATTTTCCTTTAGTGAAATCCGTTCACATTCCATGAGTTCTTAAAATAGTTCTTACAGAAGGATCAGGTACCATTAACTGTGTACTATGCAGTCATTCCTAAATAAACACCTGGATTGCTCTGTAAGCTGGAGCCTTACTGCAAAATCAAGGGCTTATCAAAGGCCTTGTATGGTCCTGCTAATATGAACAGAAGTACTTGGCAGTGAAGACCTGAACTTTTTCAGAGAGAACTTTCAGACCTGAACTTTTTCTCATTTTTATAGTGAATTATTTACTGAATAACACAAATTTCAGCATATACATTCCAGTTTCATTAATTACAATATTGAGTTAATCTTAAAAAAACATTAAATGGCTATCTAATGTGCTCACCTTTATAAAACAAGAAACGATTCATTTTATTTATAGATATTATCTACTATTCTAAATTACCATATTTTTCCTATTCTGTTATAAATACACAATAACTGGAAGTCCAAAGTAAATGGGTTTTATTTCTTGTAGATTAAGACACTGACCTGAGATATGGCTCCAGAGATGCCTTCATCACTAGCTGAAGAAGAGGAGGAGCTGATGCTGCTGTTCAGGACTTCCCTTCCTGGGTCCTGCAAAAACAGAGAATCACCTTGAAGCAAGTTGTTTACCATTGGAAGTTGTTGCAGAATTAATTTCTCATATTTTCATTCTCAGAGAACTAAGCTGTAATTGCAGCAAAGTTAGCGAGAGCAGCTGTAGGCCCTGCTCACAGTTCTGCTGCTGGCTTGAACCAAAGCTGGTAAACAGGTAGATATGCCTGTGAAAATAGATAGGGTCATCAGCCCCCATCTCTCTAAAACCTCCTTTCAGGTAGTTGTAGAGGGTGATGAGGTCCAGCCTCCTCTTCTCCAGGCTGAACAACCCCAGTTCCCTCAGTCGTTCCTCTTAAGGTTNGATCCCTGGGGGACACCACTTGTGACCGGACACCAACTGGATTTAACTCCATTTACCACCACTCTCTGGGCACGGCCATCCAGCCAGTTCTTTACCCAGCGAAGAGTGCATCTGTCCAGGCCACGAGCAGCCAGTTTCTCCATGAGAAGGCTGTGGGAAACGGTGTCAAAAGCTTTGCAAAAATCCAGGTAGAGAACATCCACAGCTTTTCCCTCATCCACTAAGTGGGTCACCTTATCATAGAAGGAGATCAGGTCTGACAGGCATGACCTGCCTTTCATGAACCCGTGCTGACTGGGCCTGATCACCCTCTTCTCCTGCATGTGCCGTGTCATGGCACTGGGGATGAGCTGTTCCATGACATTCCCAGGCACTGAGGTCAGCCTGACTGGCCTGTAGTTCCCTGGATCCTCCTTCCAGCCCTTCTTGTGGATGGGTGTCACATTTGGCAACCTCCAGTCAGCTGGGACCTCCCCAGTTATCCAGGACTGCTCATAAATGATGCAAAGTGGCCTGGTGAGCACTTCCGCCAGCTCCTTCAGTACCCTTGGGTGGATCCCATCCGGCCCCATAGATCAGTGCACCTCCAGGTGCTGAAGCAAGTCCACTTCCCTTTGGATTACAGGGGCTTCATTCTGCTCCCCATCCCTGTCTTCTAGCTTAGGGATCTGGATGCTCAGGTACTCAAGAAGATCTAAGACAAAGAACTAACTTTTGACGAACACATTAAAAAGTTCAGTATTGAATATGGAAAAAAGGCAAAAGAAAATTAATTTTTTTAAACATTTTAGACTGAAATCTTCTGAAATGTGAAACTTCTGAACTGAAATGCTTCAGAGAACCAGAGAGGTTAAAAAAGGCAGAAAAGCTCTGCTAGGTGGTCACCTTGTCCATCCTGCAGCAACCAACCGCCCTCTACAGACTGTTTTCTCTTTCTTCAGCCCATGCTCGATGGGCACAATTTCCCGATGTACAAAAACATTCACTACAAGAAATATAAAAATTTCCTACTTGGGTGAATTACCTGTTGGTTGGAATAATCACTGTCCCCCCTGCAGTGCCTGTCTCCAGAGTGGTCTTGGCTGCTGCTGCAGATTTTACTGCTAGCAGAGCTGACACTGCTGCTGCTACTGCTTCTCCTACCACTGCTGCTGCTGCTGCTGCTCCTGCTGCTGCCCCGCTTCTTCCCAGATTGCCTTATTTCATCTTTCTGATGTTCATTTCCAGGCTCTTTGCCATCAGCAGAGGAAGCAGTGAAAGAAGAGGATGAGCTGGAGAAGGATGTTGCACTGGGCATTGCCCAGAGGTCTGTAACTTCAGTCTTTTCTTCTCTGTGAATCTGTTTCTTACGGCACCGTGTTTTATTTGTGACCTCCAAAAACAGTTCAAAGCATTATGAATTTATAGCTCTTTCTATAACATTACTCTGGGTGTCAGGCAAGCTGCTCACCACAGGCTTTCAAGGAAATACAACTTCCTGGCCCCGCACACTGCAGAAGCTGCACAGAACTCACCTAGACCCATTCCTCCCAGCCAAAATCCTTGTTTTCCCATGCCAGTTTTCTGCACTGGAAACCCCTGGCTTCATTTATAGGAAATATGTCCCTCTGATGCTCAGAGTTTCTTACCTTAAGTACATTTTCAATGCCTAGAATCTTCTTCAGTTTAGCTTGTATGTCCTTGTACAGAGATGTCTCATCCTCTTCCTTAGAACCTGAGCTTGCTACATCCATTATTTTGGAAGCTGCTTTGGATCCTGCCTGAATTTCCAGTTGTATTTTGTCAATATCAGCATCTGTGTGAACTAAAGTCAAGATACTTATGTTCCATGGTTGTGCTGCTTGAGCAGCATTCACAGAGATTGACAGAAAAGCTTGTTGTCATGACTGTACCTGGCTTCAAAATTATTTTGGTTTCAAGTTCTCCAGCTAATTTGTGCAGATACGTTTTTCTTAAGAGAGCAGAATTTTGTGACTTTAGGCTGAGACAAGCAGAACATCCCAAACACTCAAATTTTCTGCAGAAGACGCGGGTGTAAAATCTTCCTCCTACACTGTGATGATGTGCCTCTTCTGAACCTTGCTGGTATCCTTTGGATATCACACTAGGAATGTTGCTTTGCTGCATTAAACAAAAATATGGCAAATAAAGATATTTTCCACAAAAAAATTGTCACAGCTCCTAAAATCTTTCCTCCTATTAGTGAAGAGAATGATGACAGTCCTGCCTAAGTAAGGAAGCACTACTTAAACTTAGAGATTTGAGCACTGGAAGCAGTGAGGTTTCCTCCACAGTGCCCTGTGGAAGAGGACATCTCTCCTGCCGAGTCTTTCCCAGGCAGTGTTTCACAAACACACTTCCCAATGAGAACCTGCTGGGCTCTTTGGAGGGCCTGTTTCTCTGCATCAGCTTGAGGCTGCTAGTCCTCCTGTTTCCCATGCCAGCGTCAGAAGCTGAAGAAGCATAAGAGAACAGGCTTCTGCACTCCAGTGTAGGGATTACTCAGGATTTGGGAAGGAAAAAGTCTATATCCTACCCAAGGGCCATGTTTTCCACATTGCTCTGGCTGTGAAGAAAAGAGGGATATTGTACAAAGGCTATGACTTTCTCACCCTCCCTGTGGCTGTAAAGAAGTAGAAAGACATGCTGTCAGAGCAGCCCTACCTGCATGAGATGATGTGAGTGAGCAGACTGAATGATCATGTCTTGAACCCACTGGGACTTACGTTAGGCTTGGTTTGGGATATGTCAGGCACCTGTTGAATCTCACAGCTTCTGTATGTGTGATCTGGTGAGCCAGCTGCTGTGTTGGGGGTGCTCAGCCCCTCTGAGGACTTGTCTGTTCTCTACCTGTCTGCAGTACAGATGGTGAGAGGCCTCCTTACCTTCCAGCCACCAGGTCTTGAAGATCTTTCTGATGAATGAAATGGCTGGTCAGAGATACTTGGTACTTCTCCTTTGTGGAGAAGCTGGGATTTCTTTTCAGAATCTACTTTTCCCATGTTCCTTGAAACAGCAAAAACTTCACTCCTGTGGAGGTGATAAATGGCACACAAGTAGCATCTGATTTTGCTTACCCTTCTTTGCTGGTGCGAAAAAGAAAATACTAAGCTTTATGTGGCTGCCAAGGTACAGCAGAGCCTAGCAAAGAATTGAATGTTCATGATTTTGTAACAAGGAGCTCCCAGTCAGTAACACATAACAAGCAAAATGCAATAAGCTCTTCCGTACCTCACAGCCATGAGCTCAACCTCCTGGCAGCAGGGAGGCATTTCAATCTTCAGATTTTTCTCTTTCATATTTATCCTGGCATCAAATTTCATTGTAGTGTTGGCACTGAACTCTGCATGAAATTCAAGACCACTCTGAAAGTATTGTGTATTAATCCCCATCATTGCAATCATATGAAAATATGCCCTGAAAGAGTGGAAATAAAAACATGCATAATGACAGATTAATGTGCACGTATTTAACTTTGAAATGCAAAATTGTATTTTCATGCTGTTCATTTCATTGTAAGAGGCACTACTGATGGATAGATATAACATGATAAAAAAAAAGCTGGAGTGCCACTGGAAAAGGCGAAGGGATTTATCTGGTAAACAAAGCTGACATGGACCCTCTCACTGCTCTGTCACTGATACATTGCTTGAGGAAAAGCTAATGCCAGAATCTCTTCTGCTTTCAGATTGTGCCTAGTTGTTTATTAATATTGTCACTATTATTATGATAATTATTACTATTACTGTTATTAGTACTGTTATTCGCTTTTGTGGATCCAGAAGCATTTCCCTTTACCTCCTCAGATCCCCCCAGCTTGTACTTGGCAGCGATGCGATTCTATGTTGAACTTGTAAAAACCTTTTTGTACCTGAGTAAATACATCTTTACAGCTTAGTATCTTTAGTCACTGAACAGATACAAAAGTGAGCATTTTTGGCAAAGGCAGAGCAGTGCAGCATCCTGTGGGATACAGTGCACGTTGCTATGTTTGCAGGGTCATAAAGCATCAGGGACTGTGTTACTTTCACACACCTTCACTGCTCTGGACTGGCACAGCCATCCCAAGTCTGGGACAAGCAAGACCCCTATGTAATAACATACAATCACATATCTATTTCAAATATAAATATAAATGCTTGTGTGTATACGTGAAACTATATGTCATTTTTACTTTGGCTTGATGTCAGCATGAATATCCATGTTGGTTTCCAACAACTGTGAAGGTCTAAAATTGTCAGGTAATGCTGATGACATCTCTATATCCACTGCAAAAGACAAACAGGAGTTGTATGAACAGAGAAGCAGTAAATTCTGGAGATAAAGTGTTTTCAAGAAGCATAGCAGTTAACACATGGGCACTGCTTTTACAGTTTGAAATACTTTACGTGATAATTTAAAGATGGCTACTCCAAACCAGCGTTATACAAATATGTCCAAGGTGAAACATGCTAATTACTTCTCAAACTCTTTGGAGATAGCTGAACACTGATGTTTCCACATTACAAGAGTATTTTTCAAGTTTATAGAGAGATTTAATTTCAGACCCACAATTACTGAACTGTTCAGTTTGACATCCCAAGCTCACCATCTGCTGCAGCCCGGGCCAGCATGGCGCCACACAGATTGAGTTCCAGCGGCACACCAACCACCATGGGGACAATGTGCCGCAGCTCGGCCACCATCACTGGGAGGGTCCATTGGCCTGAAATGCCTCGCTGGACCTCTTCCACCACTTTTTTCATTACTGGCTGCCAGTTTGATGATCCAGTTAGACTCTGAAAACAGAGAAATAGGTTAGGTAGGAAGGTAAGAAGAGACAGGGAAGGGAAGTTATTCAGCATCACAGAACAAAAGACAACAGATGTGTCAGTACCATCATGGTCTGCTGAATGGCATCTTTATCAATGTCAATAAAGGCAATTTCTTGGCCCAATACTTTGATATAAGCAGAAACCAGAGGGTCTTCAGGAGGCAGTTCTTTCCATCCCAGAAGCTGCGGTGTTAAGGAGAGATGGGGAGAAAGAAAAGCAGCAGATAATGTTACTTCAAATACTGTAATGTATCAGCAAAGAGTAGATCTCATCTGAAGGATGCTAACCATGGTTCCTTAGCCAAAAATTAATAGACATTGTACCAATGCTGCAATGGTTCTGAATTGGTCTGAACCAATGTGACCTTTCTTATGTTGCATAACTGACTTCAGTGGGAATTTTCCCACATAAGGGATGAGCTGAGGACCTGATAATTTCTGCTGCTCTAAGTAGTAGGTGACACCTAAGGACTCATAGACAAAAATCTTATTCAAGAATCATTTTAAAAGAGAAGAGCAACAACTTGTAAAACACATGGATTTTGGCTACCAGCTTCCTCACCATCTTTTGTACTGTATGTTAAGGGCTGACACATGTTGAATGAAAAAGTAGCATCTGTGGACAGCATAAGTACAATGTAAGTACATCTTTTCATGACTAAACAGGATGACTGACTCCTTTCTCACTGAAACATCAAAGGGATAGTAGGTGGGTAGGTGATGCAACCCCAGCGCTGGTGGGAGCTGTGTATTACAAACAGGTCAGAAGGGTGTGTAGATGCATACCGTTTTACTGAGTTCCTTCAGTGTCTTGTATGTATCATACTCGTCAAAGGGAATATTCTGCTTCCTGATAAGCTTGGTCAGGCTTTGCGACTGGAGAGCCACCTGTCCGAAACAAAGTCAAGTGTCACAGCCTAGGTAGAAGAGAGCCCAGGAAAACCTTTGTGCCTAGTATTACATACACTGAGGCTGCTCTAAATACATACTTCATGAAGCCATTGCACTTATAAGGCTGTGTCTACCTGGCAGGTGGCTGCGGGCTATGGCTGCAGATGCTGAGGAAGTGCTAAGACAGCTTTAAATTAGTCATCAGGGATAATTTTAGGGCAGCACAGAGCTCATCCCAGGCTGCAAAGCTTGTCAAAGAAGCCTGCATGCTGTTACATGGAGCTTCATGCTGCCTCGGCTGCACTGGTGGCTGAAATTTAATTTCAGATACTATTTCCCTGTACTTATGCAAAATACCCTATATGCTATGCAACTTTAAGTAGGCAGATGAATGTTCTGCTGCATAAGCTTTCCTCTGCTCTCCTAGATTTTTATGCCTATACTAAATATGTTCATTGATGACAGTATGTGTCAAGAAGCCCAAATAAAAGAAGAAGCCTAAGTAAAATCCTAATAACTATCTAAATTTTCTCTTCCACATCCACCCACACAGCCAGAGTTGGAGTTAAACACTATAGTCCAAATGGCTTAAAAAGTAATACTATCTGTAGCTGGCTTGGATCTAGCTGGCTGTTTTAATGAAATACTTACCTCAATAATATCTGTTGCAGTATTTGCATAATATCCTCTTACTTTTGTGATTATATCAGATGGAAACATGGTGCCAGGACTGTTCATTAGATAGACCCTCCAAATGGCACCAGCTTGGTACTCAGCTATCACAGGAATAAAAAGCAGAGATTTTGGTTAGGGTCTCAAGGTTTCTGGTGCACCTAGGCCACCTCAGGTACATGCTGTAGCAGATCACAAGGTGTTTTGCCAGGATTCAGTCCCACAAGTCCTCAAGTTTGCAACCTTAAGAGGAGAACTTTGTTCTTGTGCAGAGTCAACATCACCACAGTGACTGAAGGAGGAGGCCTAAATCCATCTGCAGGCTCTGCTTTCCCCAGCAGATACCCAGAGAGCAGTAGGACACCCTCAGGGTATTTTACATCTTAGAAGGCTCTTGTGCTTTTTCTATTTCATGAATGCACTAAAATCACAGCCCGTGATTGGATTTTGGATGAAAATCACAGAACAAAATAGAGGTATTTGGCTACATAGGCTGAAGCAGCGAACAGGGCACCTAGTACTCACAGGAATAATCGCCGACATGAATGACCTTGCTGTAACGATAGCTCAGCCTGTCAAGTCTGGGGCTCAGTAGTTTAATGGCAATGTTGCAAGCAGCAGATCTGAGTGAAAAAGTATTAAGTCATATGAAGATAGTTGACTGTGACCAAATTCTAAGAAAACTGCAAGAAAAAAATATGACTATTTGCTACTAAAAAATGTACTTCTTCCTCTACTTACAGATTATAGAGCTGTGGGATCCTGCCTGCTGCCAAAGCCTTCATATGTGAATATGTGAAACTGGCTACTTGTAAGCTGGGCTCCGTCAGCAGCGAGCTGGCCATAGCTGTTACAGTTGGAAGAGCAGGCTTAGTTTCGAAGAGAACAACACAAGCCACCATTCGGACGTTAGGAGCAAGCGTGTTGTCCATAAAGACCTGGAGGGAGATCTCCCTTACCTAGAGGAGGAGGATACAACCTGTGAGTACCTCATAACTTCTCAGTAAGAAGTGATTCCTAAAGAATGCACGTGTGATCTGCAGTGAATGGAGAACAAAACCCAAAACAAAGACTTGAGCATGGGACCTGTCACTGAAAATGAAGATATGGCTGGGTGCACAACGAGCAGGGCTGGAAGAAACAGTCATTAGTAATGGGCCCAGTGTTAAAATGACTAAAGCAACCTCTTTCCCAGGATATCAGCAGGTATGGGGTGATGTCAGGAATTTGTAGTGTGGGGAAGAGGAAGACCGGTAAACTGAGAAATCTGCTCAGAGTTGCTAACTTTACCTGATGGCTTTATTATTCCTGAATCACTAAATCAACCCAAAGCATACTCTCTAAGACATCTTTTAAATAAAAATTTCAGTTACTTTTGCAGGGTCTTTTCTGGCAATTTTCCTCAAGGCCAACACAGCATCAACATGAATTCTGCTTGGTAATGAAGCTGCAGCCAGGGAAAATGTTGGCAAAAACTTCAGGATGCGTTTGATACTGGCCGGCTCTCCTGCATTGCCGATGGCTTTCAGGGCCAAGGCCATGTCTTTGGCATCACCTTTGCTGGTGGCTTCAGTAGCAAGGTCGTGGAGTGGCTGAAAACAGAGCAGGGTGTGTTAATCTTATCAGGTAAGAATTTTGTAGTAATGCATAAACCAATAGGTTGCCATAGCGAGCAAAACAACTACTGATGCAGAGCCCTGAGCAAGTTATTCAGATTTTTCTCCCAGGAAGAATCTTACCATCATTATCACGATGCCAAAGATGGAACATACAGGCAAACTTGGTTTTCTCCTTACACAGTGTGGTAATTGATTTTAAATTGTGCCTGAGCCCAAGCATAAGAGATAATCCTATGTGGATGCCTGCACCAGAGAGTGTTTCAAGTTGAAGAGCAGCCCTGAGCTGACGCTGGGTTCAGTGGTTCCCTGGGGAACCTCCACCAGCCCTGCCAGCCTGCAGCCCCGCCAGCCTGCAGCCCCCAGCATCTGCACAGCTGCAGGATTACACTTGTGTATTTTTCACTTCCTATAGTGATAGGAAGTTTACTTAAAGAGTTTTGCCATTCTGAGGGGACCCTTCTGGTGGCTTGGCTTTGTTTTGCTCTTTTTTGGAAGATTTAAAGGCACATCAAACACCAGCAGGCCATCTTGGTGCTGTGGTCCTTCTGAGAAAGGAGCCAGAGCTGCATAGTCCCAGGACAACGTCCTGAATATTTCTGACAGTGATATGTAATTATGTAGCAGGGCCTCTTTGTAAGACCTAACCTATGATATATCTGGAGCTTTGCTTATGTTCACACTTTAGTGCCCTTTAAGTACACTCTACTTAATGTAAAAGCAGAGGGAAGAATCATAACTATTTTGCTTTAATCCTAAATTTGTCATACCAAAACTCAGTTTCAGGTTGTTTACAGGATCCATTTTCCCCATGGGTTTCTACTACTTACATTTGAAATTCTGAACTGTTAAGACCAGATTTTTCAAAGGCATCAGCTCAGTGTTTCATTCTCTTTACAATTTTGCAGGCAATCACAGCTAAGAGTGAGGCATGTAAACAGTGAGTTACCTAATTGACAGCATTGTGAGAGCTAAATTAGAGGCATTTTTACAAATTTCACCCCTTATGAATAAGAAATGAGAGTCACCTACCTGAAGAAGTTCATTTGGACAAAGTGAAGTCTGAGCACAGTACTTATTTACCATGCTACCATATCCCAGGTAAACAAATATTCGATGCATTGATGCTTTCTGGATTTGGGGACAGGTCAGAAAAGTCTGCAGAACAAAAAAAGTAGCAGTCTTTAATGTTTCTAGTGATTAGAGCTGGTATTTAGTGGAAATTACATTTGAGAAATATGTAGATAAAATTGCTTTGGATTTTTCCTAAATATTTTCAGAAGTTAAATCTAATGCTAGTCATTCATCTACAAAAAAGTAAATAGACTCACTCCAGTTGTACTGTATGTACTTTAGATTTTGTTTACATTGTATGCTTCTTTAGTTTGTGTATTTAATTTTTTAAAATTTTTATTTAGTAAAAAAAAAATAATAGAAATTTTCTTAGGATTTGTGGGGTTTAACATCAAATATCAAAGCCATTAAAAGATTTTGGCAACAAGGGTTTGGAAGAATTTTCTAAAGCATTTTCCATTTTTTGTTAATACCTTGCATTTTACAAATTTAGAAGGAAATAGGTTGCATCTTTCACTTACAATCTTGTGAATTCACCTTTCAAAAGGAGTGAGAGGGAAACAGAAGGAAGAATGATCTGTACTCACTGAGGCAACTTCTAGGGTTTTCTTGTTGGGTGTAACAAAATGGAAGGCGAGAGGGAGAGCCACAGCTGCTTCCCAGAAGTTCAGCTTCTCATCATGAATTTTTTGCTTCAGGAATCTGAATGTGTCAGTAGCTCCAGCAGCACAGATGGCACTCAGGAACGAGCGCCTGCCAGGGAGAGGAGGATTCATTATCCCTATTGCCCAGTATGCCTCTGATCAGAAATACTGGCTGAAGGCAATACAGTTACCTGTAGGGAAGGTCATTGGCAAACTGCACCCACAAAGACTCAATTTGTTCAAAGGTCACTATGCGAAAAAGCTGGACCATTTGTAAGAACTTGGCTGAAGCTTCTTTAGTGGCTCCTTCCTCATTACTCTGAACTAATTGCCGCAGTGTTTCTGTTAACTGTGGTGAAAAAAAAAACAGTCAGTTGGAAGGATCTACATCTAAAACAATTATGTGATAATCTATTAACCTTATAAATAATGAAAGAGTATGAAAAGCAAGCCTCTGATACCTGTAAAACTGGATTTTTAATCCTTATTAGAGGAATCGGCATCTGGACTAGCTCTCCTGCGAAGTGATAACGAAGACTCCCCTGGTTTTGCAGCTGAGGTTTTGGTGCATTGATGGAAGTCCTTTTAATGTCGACCAAAGACAGTTCTTGTCTTAAAGAGAAAGAAGGAAATGAATCATTAGCCTTTAAACACATTGTGTGTGTGGAGGACACCTACAGTGGTTGGAGCAGACTGAGGGGTGCCCAGCAGGACCCTTGCCTTGACCACAAACAGACTGTGCACTTCTACATTTATGCATTGCTTGGGATTACCTGGAAATGTCACAGGACTGGCAAGAGCTTTTGTTAGAGTTTGCCAAAATCTCTGAGAAGTTGAACAAATGTTTCAGGTGCCTCAGCAAAACCCACAGATGGCAGGACATGGGACCTGGCTGGGCATCCCAAGGGACGTACAGTGCCTTGGCCCTTTGCAGCCCACAGGCCAGATGCTTCTTGTTAGCTCACAAATCAACAGCAAATGTGTTTAAGGCATCTTCTCCTGGCTGTGATAATCACAGCTATGCTAAGGATGTGCATGGTGCCTACCTTGCCTCCATGGCTGCTGCCCCGTTGGGTTCGTTGGAGGGCGAGATCTGGTACACCTGCTTGGATGTAGCAGACGTCATCAAGGCCCCGCTGTCATCATACTTCATCTTGTAAGTGAACGTCACCATGCCCTTAATGTTTCTGGCTTTCTAGAAGTGTAAAGAGACCCACTCAGAAATATGAACAAGTGATAGTTATTAGCACAAATGAGCCAAATTCCCTACTAGCACCAGTGTGATACAGGAGCATTTAGCAGCGGCTTATACCCAAGCATGGCATTAGGGCTCCGTGCTGCTCCTACCAGGGTGCAGGTGGGGCAGGGGCGGATGTACGCCATTCCCATGTTCTTCACTGCTTTCTCCTGGCAGTCCATCAGGTCCTTGCTTTTGAAAACAGTGGCACGGTTATTCGTGCTGTCATCCTGGATAACGTATCTGGTTTGGCAGATGCCTTCAATCCCAGCCTGTGAGTGTTGATTAAAAACTATGAACATTCCACTTGAAACAGCAATAAATAAGTCAAAGAAAGTTGCCTGGGAAGCATATGTACAGGCAAGTTACTATGTAACAGTAAAGTGAGAACAAAAGTAAAATCAGAATGGAAAACACAAACCTCCTGTAGTTCATACACATTCTGTGACTTTTTGATGGTCATCTGCATCATGTTCAGAATCCCTCTCACGAGGTTAGTGCACAGGATGGGAGAGTCCTCAGGGGCAAAAATGCTTCCAACCCTCCCCTCAGTGTATTCAAACCTAAAGGCTTGGCTGAAACATGCAGCAATGGTGTCTGTGAGTCTCGGAGATGGAGTGAAGGGGTCTGTGGGCCAGAAGCCATTGAATTCCTCCAGCTTTGGTGATCGAATCTGTGAACAAAATTAGGAAAGCATTCATCCTGTTCACCATCAGTTTGAAATAGTGCAATAACAGCGAAACTGGGCACTTCCAATCCATGGCCAGACACAAGCCACTTGTCCAACACCACAGGAACCATTTTCCTCCTTGGACTTCTGTACTGGGCCTAGGAAGCATCCTTGGAAATGCAATTTCCATGAAGGATTTCTGCCAGAAAAATTAGATTGTGCAAGCAGTATTCAAAACTTCAGCAGGTTTGGTGGAGCTTGCTGGGTGAGTGAAAAACACCAGCTGCCGGCAATCTGTACAGAAAAGGTACTCGTCCGTTTTCCCCCCAGGTGCCCAGTGAGATCTCCTGTCAGTCTGCAAGGCAGCCAAGCCATTGCTCAAGCTGCCTGCCTAAACACATGGGGACTATTTTGGTTCCGCTGCTCTGGGTCCAGCACATCCCGGAGCACCAAAGCTGTGGCACAGCTGATGGGGAAGCAGAGATGACCACAGGACCTCACATGGGAGATGGCACAGCAGGAGCTATGTCTCTTTCTTTGGAAGCGGCTGTCATCATTTTGCACTTATCAAGCTGTAAAGCTTACACTGTGTCCTTGACTGCTACCTAGTGGGAAATGCGTGCCTGCTTGCATATATGTATCTAGTCATATATGCATACACGCACACCTCCCACTCTCGTGCATAAAAGTACATGTTCTTGTGTAGAGGGAAGTGGTGTGGGTTTAGTGCTCTGTTTTATTTTAGGCATTGATAATCAATGCTGCAAGGGTGGCTTGCCTGTGGTCACATTTTCTGAAATTAAATCCTACTCAAGACTACTATCTGCAATTGCTAAAGTTACAGCAGGTCTAGCGAGGCTACACAGAGCCTACAATTGCAGCAGTGTGTAAAGTTTGATAATAGTATTCCTTCATGCTGTCTCAGTAATATCTGCACAGGATTACAGATTAAGTAGACTCCTAGGATGAATGCTAAGTGCCCTCTTACAGCTTCCTCCCCACATGGTGTCTCCTAACTCCCTTTTCTATGGTCTTTTGTTCCATGCCAGTGGTTTAAGCTGTTTGGTTCCATCTTTTTTGCTTCCAGATCTGGTATCATTATGCTAAACACAAGCATTACCATTAGAATTCTTCACGTATGAAGAATATCAAAAGGAAAATAATGGAGACAGATGGGACTTTCTCATGTCCCATATCTGAATTCAAGAGCTGAGCTTTTCTCAGGCAATGGACCAGGTTGAAAAAAATGGACATTTCATGCTTGAATTATCATTTTCATACTCAAGCTTAGTGTAAAAGAACATTTCTTTAAAGCAGCTGCCTGCCATATTTCCGCATGATGAACCTAAGGCAGCTTTAGTCAAGGGGGCTCAGGTATCGAGGGTAGCAGAACTGGAGCAGCTCTGTCTCCCTCCCGCAGAAGTATGGGCTGCGAGGGAGCCAGTGGTGCTGTCTGTAGGTCACTACCTGTAACTCAAAACAATTTGTCTACAGTTGCAGACACCCCAGCACTGCCCTCGGTTTCCCCCCAGCACGGCGTGGGGGTACAGGGTGCAGAGCTCAGTGCCCATGCCTCTGCCTTCGATGGGGAAATCATCACTACCCAAGTGAAGCTGCTTGGTCTGACATTGGGCTTATGGGGGTCATCTCAGCACCCGGGGGGGGGGTCCTAACCTTGTGCATGGGCTCTGCATTCTTTCGTCGTTTATTTTACCAGCCCTGGAGATACAGACTGAATGTTTGTCCCTATCTAATGCAGGCAGACAGGTGGGTTTCCATGCCCATGGTGATTTACCTGGAGAAGGTGGTCACTGTGAGACACACGGCTGATCTCCACCTTGCAGGTCAGCCTCACCCCTGCCATCGCCAGGCCTCTGCTGGGCAGCCCATGCAGGATGAAGCTCTCGTAGCCATACAGGTAGGTCTTGCCAGTATGGAAAACAGGCTCTACTGAAAAAAAATATATAACAGAAACACTGCCTTTGCTATGACTGTTGTGATGATACTCACAAGAACCACTCCAGCAAAGAAGGGTGAGGCTGCTACTGCCAAAAGAATAGGTGCAAGCAGTGGGAAGGCATGGCCATGGGGGAGGGCAGCGTGGGGGAGCCCAGTGGGGATGGAGCACACTTACCAAGGTCCTGCTTCTGGCCCCCTGCGTGGTAGGAAAGAGTAGCATGCGTGAGAAACACTCCATCTCTGTGGGCACTTTACATTTATTATTCATTTACTCAGTGTGCTAATGGTTGGCAACCAACCAGTAATGGGCTCGCAGGGTGCACCCCACATTCCTGGGACACCAAGCCCATGCCAGCCCCGCTCCCTAGTTGTTGTTTACTCAGTTTTTCCCCTGCTGCTAAGCTTAGGCACAGAAATCTAATAGTTTACAGGCAAAGTCATAAAAGGGCTTCAGTAAATTGAGCTGTAAATATCCCTGAAAGTCCCCAAGGAGATGCAATTTCCTCAGGGCTGCAATGGCCATCAACAGCTCAGCGGTGCTGGTAAAGCTTTGACTTACCCACAAGGGTGAGCACCAGGGCCAGGATGAGTCCCCTCATGCTAAAGCGACTGAAGACTGCAGGGGAAAATGTGCGGCTTTTATAGAAGAATTATTAACAGGCACAGCGAATTTTGTTGATTTATCAACTTTTTATCAACCACTCAAACCCTTTGAGGGAGAGGGGGCTGGGGACAAGGCACTAGATGTTATTGCTGAGCCAAAACCATCACAACTATTTTTGTTCTCATTTCACCAACTGAATGCACTTTTGAAACAAGTGCTTTAAAGTATTAAAATGTAGTAAAAGCCAAAATACTTATTGTGTAAGAAAAGCTACTAATTATCCCTATTCACTGGAAGCACCTGGTGGTATTGCAGTCTGTGCTGACTTTGCCCAGGTTATCCTGACCTGACCATAAGGCACACAGCTTATCTAACTGATAGTGCCCCAGGAGGATTGTGCAAAGCCCCTGGGCAGCCCTCCTGTGACACTGCGCTGACACTCGCCCTGCTGCCAGCAGAATGGGCTGTCACTCACAGCACTGCTCTCTGGGGACAGGGACTTTACCCGCTAACACAAACCTCCCATCATTGTCCCAAAAGCCATAGCCAAATGCTGCTGATATTCATACTTCCCTTGCCTGCCTTCTCTTACAGGCTAACACATCAGCCCCTTTCACCGGCATGGTTAGCCATAGAGGGTTGTGGGTGGGGGTTGCCCCCATGAGGTGGGACGGGTGAGGCTATTAACAGACACAAACTTCTGGGTTTACAAGGGTGTACAAAGTGTGGTTCACTCAAACTCATTTCACATCACGCAACAAGGGGCAGCATCTTCACCCCAGGGTGGAGCCCCCTTCTCCCACCTGAAGGTGTTTCCCTTGTCCCTTTGGAGGCAGTCCCACAGGTCCCTCAGGCTGCCCTTGGCTCCAGGGTTTGGCTTGGTCCCATGGTCCCCCACCACTGGGGCATGGAGCTGAGCTCAGCTGGAACAGATAGAGCCATCCACACTCTTTCCATCACAAACCTGCACAAGGAGGTTATGGCAGCCCCAGGACCAAGGGGTTCATGTTGGTGCCTCATGGACACCGTTTGTCCACCAACCTTCTGCTCCACAGGTGGGGAACCAAAGCTACTGCGCAGCTCACTATGGGAAGGGACTGGATTCAGTTTCTCAGCAACACATCAGCAGCTCCTATCCAAGGCAATTTAGTTTTCATAAAGCTCTTCAGCTGATGTTTTCTATAATTGGCAGTTGGGTTGTAATGTATAATGTCTGCAAAACTGTGGATTTTGTTCCTAGATCAGAGATTGCACCTGTAGGGTAAAAAAAAACGAATTTTGAAGCATGGCGAATACTCCACTGTATTTCTACTGGCACTGTGTTCTGTTCCTGTTTGGTTTAACCCCTTCCCTTGTGAAACTGATGGCACATGATAGCAGAGCCAGGCCAGTCACTACTGAGTTGTGTCATGTCCTTGGAGATTTGGTAAATGTAGCTAAAGGGTTTGAGTATGCAGCTACTGGTGGGCTCAAAAGCAAATATATTATAGCATAACTATATGCAACTGCACAGTTTTTTTGAAAAACAGCAGCAACAACAAACCACCTTGCAGGCAGCAAGGACTTGGGGTCAGTGGCAGCACAATCAGAATAGCGCTGCCATGACAGCAGATTAAATTCAACAAGGCTTGTATTCAGTATCTCAAAATTCTAACACTATATTGCTAAAACACCACACTGTAACAGTGGCACCACAAACCATAACACTCCTCAAAATAAGGGTCCTCTGGGGGCCTGTACAGGCTGTGCCCAGCTGCAAGGGCAGGGTCTCCCCAAAACCTCCAGGCCCCCAGCCCAGGGCTTGCAGCATCTCACCCCCATCCTCACTGCTTTGGGCAGCAAATGCTGCATCCCTAGCCACCGTGGCCGTGCCGCTGCCAAGGGCTGGGATCCTCTATATTTCTGATCCAGGTGCAGGCAAAACCTGATGGTGAGGGCTTTGCCTTTGGGGGTTTCTTTACAGAATGGAGCCCTCTTATTCTCTATACCATTTCTCCAGTATGTCACGAACAATTTCAACTCCCAGCCTGCCCCCTCAGAAACTCACAGACCTTTCATACTTCATATTTCTCTGAATCCGAATTAAAACCAGAAAGGATAAAAAAAGTCCTAAGAAAATTGTAAGAGTGACGAATGCCCAGGACAACATTTCCTTGGAGCTGTGCTTGGCTCTCTCCACAGTGGCAGTGGGGGAGAGCGACAGAGGCTGGCTGAGGCCCCTCCAGAACACTTTGCGAGGTGGACACCCAGAGATCACATGCCCCTGCAGTCCCACAAGTGCTCTGGCTGCCGTGGTGGTTGAGCTATGCTCACCCATGGGTCTCCTGCCATCGCACCCCTTGCACCTGAGCATGGAGGCTGGAAGACANAGCCTTGGCAGGCTGGGAAGAGAGGAACTCAGGGGCTGGCACAACCGGAGCTGGGAGATCATGCCAGAGCCTCCCATGGAGCCCAGACCATGCAAAGCCCCAGCTTCTGGTGGATTCTGCCTCAGGGGTTACCTGGGAAGTCTATGATGTTTCCCATCACTGCTCCGTGTAACATCCAGGCAAGCAGCAAACCTACCAGCTCACTGCTTTGCTGCTGCTGCCAGGTAGTGCCCAAGAACTGCCTGCCCTCAACTCCCCATCGCTTGCAGCACAAGGTACTGTGACAGCATTTAAACTGTATATAACTGCATATTTGTGCCTATCTTTCAAACCCACTCCTTTTGGTACTAAGGACAATACCTTTCCAAACTATAAAACTCACATCCAAACAACAAAACTTACATACATGCATCCATTGTAGGAACTAAAGCTGCTGGGGAAAGAAAAACAACACAATTTCTGCAGAATGTTCTCAGGTGTTTTCCAAAACTAGCCAGTGGTTACCTCTCCACTCCATGTGACGATAGGTAAGTGCCATTTTTCTTCATTGGTTTCTACTGATTTTAAGAAACAAATAACTTGCTTCTCCTTTAATTAGTTTACTGAAGATCTATGTTTTTAACAATTCAGTAGGATCACATTCTCCTTTGCATTAACAAGCTTCAATGGGAAAAATGAATGCGTGTTCAGTCAGTAATAAAAATGGCTGTATGTATGTGTATCAATTGGGAGAACTCTGATGAATTAAGGCAGATACACTTAAGAAAGTACAATACCATTTCTATTGAAATTTGTGCAAAACTCATCACGCCAACAATCTCATCGACATTGATGGTTATGTCTACACCATCTCCTAAGGCAATTCTCTGAATAAAAAAATCACCAGCTATGCACATTTGGCCTGGAAGCGCAGCCTTAGGGAAAAACAGAAGACATCTTCCAGATCTGCTGGAATCCTTTAGGCTCCAGCAGATGCGCACATGCCTCGCTGTGCCCATGCAGACCTGCAGCAGGTAGGCAGGAGGCTGATGGTGGCCACAGCAAGGGCGCATACTGAGCACAGAGGCTGGGGCATCTCACTCAAAGTGCAATGGTCCGTCTCTGCTTGGGACCCATTGGCAGGTGATGTACGAGGGTAACTCCACCATGTCCTGTTCAAAGACCCCTGATTCCCACTAGCTTCTCATGTGGTGCATCAGGAACATAACATGTTCTTGACTCCTTCAGAGCAGCCTTGTCCAGAGGCACGAGATTCAGCCTTATTCCCTGATCGTGCTGTTCCCTATGGCAGCGCTGGCCCATCAGGCAGCTATTGGGGGCACCACAGCTGCATTGCTGCTGCAGAGGGGGCTGCATCACTCAGAGGGGATCAGTTCCTGCTCCAGGTGAGCAGGATCCCAGCACCAGGGAAGAAAGCGCTGGGAGAAACACGCTTGGTACCACAGCTACCCAACCCATATCCTCCATGAGGCCTGATATGGACACCTGCCTGGTGCACAGGACAGTCACAGACTCAAGAAGTCTATGAAATGGGGAGTGAGGAGAAGCAGCACAGACCTCCTCTTTCCCTGACCAGTGAAATAAGGAAGCGTCACAACTTTTTCCATGCATGGATTTATTATGAAATCAGATATTTATGGACAATCATAATAGTTTCTACAATAATAAATTTTAATACTTAAATTACTTGTGAAGATTCCACACATCCTTAAACACTTAATTTAGTATCCCTATTATTCCTTAAGATGAGTTTTCTTACACCACATAATAAAAACATTCAAGTGTTTCTGTTTTCTCCTGTGCTGCGAAGTACAGCTTCATGCACTGCAGTCTTCGTTCTCACAAGAACATGCTATGTGTGCATCAACAGTGTCCTGCATATCCTCTGACTTCTGGTCGAACTTTGTCTGTTTGTCCATCAGGATGGTAGCTGAATCTGATGGGAAATAAGAAAATGAAAAGTAAAGAGTATACTTCAGAAGTAGTTTTGCAAGGTACAGCATTTACCATGCAGTAGTCATTAATTATAGCAGGCTTGGCTTCTCCTCGCTAGCTTAAATATTTATATTTGTCTAAGTCAGGCAGAGATGTTCCAGGAAGCCCACTTAATTAATAAGCCAGCTCTACCTTGAAAACTACTGCTTCCATATAGAATTTTATTAATAATACATTTAGGAAATTATATTTTGGTCTTAGAGGAAAAACAAACTTGGAAAATAAGCATGAACCCATCACCGATATAATCTCTATCTATCTAATCTAATACCTTAGAACCAACTATATACCTGTAAAAAAGACATCCTCCTACATCACTGCACCTATGTGTAGGAATTCCAACCACACCTGCCCTTCTATTGCCTAAATCAGCTCAGTGAAACAGGAACATGCCCAAAGGCACTGATATATAAAGATATACAGGGAGAGGATCCCCGTTTCAGGGTGCTGCACATGATCAGATGTGCCTGAATCCTCACCGGCTGCAATACACAGGTTTTCAGCTGAATCACAATGTTGACTGTGCTGTTACCCAGCCCTTACCTTGTTAGCATAAAGGGAGTTCAGGTTAGATTTGAAATTCTGGTACAATGGAAAACATAGGTTAGATTTGAAATTCTGGTACAATGGAAAACATAGTGAAATTACAACAGAAAAACATCTCTCTCACTAAAGAGAGTTTTACATATTAATTAAAACAGTGAAAGGTCAATACCACAGTAAAGTCCATCCCTACCTGAGGGTATGATAGACTATTTCAATTGGAATAACCAAGTCAAGGCACAATCCATTTAGACTTTTGTGCAGCTGCTGTTCAGTAAGATTTCTGTTAACTCACCAGCTGGGAGACAGTGGAAACCAACAGTGACTGGAGTAGTCTTTGTGGCGGAGCATCCTTTCATACAGCGCAGCACAGGCTCTGTAGAATAGCACTTGGAGTCCACACCCGCAAGCTGAACCGTCTTCTCAAGCTTCACAAAGGAGCGTCGCAGTTTGCAGGCTGTAACACAATAGTTGGTGACAATTTACATACTTACATTCAAAATTTTCAGATCTCCCCAGAAGGACCCATCTGTCAACACTGCCAATTTGCAAACAACTTCCTTCTGTGAAAACTATTTTTTGACCAGGAGTGAAGCATCATCACTGACTGATAGGCTTTTCAAATCAGCTAATTAGATATGGAGCTATGGAAAGCTAATTTCAAATGCAACTGTCTTATTTCTAGATTAGCACATAGAAACATAGTTTGATGTACTTTCTAATAAACATTTTTCAAAGTAAACTGGCTTTCTGAACAGCTGCAAAAACACATTCAAAATTGTTGAATACTAAGCGCTGGAAATAAAGGGGGATTTCTTACCAAATAAAAATAATCACTAAAGAATGACATTATTACCACCTTTATTCGGACAGAATTGCTGCAGAGAGAGACCAAAAGTCATTGCTGCCAGCCAGTATTGATGTCATTTTGTATTCCCAGCACAAGCAGATACAAGTCTGTGAGAAGCTAAATGGACCACAATTTATTCCTGACTATGAGCTTTAATCTCTAGAATTCCAGCCATTTCCACCATATATTAAATGGAAACACAATATGTGGTCACTGTTAATCATGGGAATACATGATGTCACTATTAATCATGGGAATACATGGGTGCACATGCATGCGGACTCCATATCCATATCTATCTAAAGCAAGTCCTACCCAGCAGAACAAGTCTTCTTTACAAAGGCAACGTGCCTGTTCTCCATGCAGCACTCTGGTTTGCTGTTGCATCATAACCTCAGCTGAGAGCACTGAGCACACCGTAAGATCCTAATCTACTGAAAAACTTAAATTTTTTTTTTTTTATTTCAACTGTGTAATTAGGTCCCTGGATCTGCTCATGCGCTTGAGTGCTCTGCTTGGCAGGTTGCACTGGTTCAAATACTGGCTGGAAAATGCTGTTGTGCTTAAATCAAACTGTTGTGTGTGAACTTATACTTTTTTTTTTCTGATCATCTTCTAAAACACTTCAAAACTGAAATAAAAATTGTGTTTCAGCTTGGTTATTTGATTTCAATTGACTTTTGTTTTTTGGCTCGTTTGCTGAACTTGTAATTTCTTATTCCTTTCTAAACTGACAAATACCTTTAATACTTAATATAACTTAATAATGAGCCCTTTTAAAATGCTTTCTTCAAAATGTTTATGGATTTTAAATGTCCTAAATAAATTCTACATTTTCTATACAACTGTAGAAATATTATATTAAATGTGTTAGAGCTTGCATACCTCCTGTACACGGCTTTTCTTCCAAAATCCAAGAATGCCCAAAGCTCACTGCGTCTTTAGCTAGATATCCATTGGGCATCCGATATTCCTCTTCACATTCTGCATCGTATTTTCCACATATTCCACACATTTTCCCTGCCATCCATAAAGCAACTTGAATCTTCAAGAAAAAATAACAAAACCATTTCAAGTTAAAAAAAATAAAAGTGCTTATGGAACAGATTTTTGTTATGTAGGTCTCTTTCAGTATAAGCTAATGCACAAACATTTAAAATATCTTTGCTAAGAATTCAAAAGGGTCTGACAGTCAGATGCTAAACTCCTGTGGTGCTGAATTCTTTTTAGCTGTTAAAGCCTTTAAAACCTGCTGTGCTAGTCTAGTAGTTTATTAATAGTCTATATTATTAATATAGTCTAACTTTTGTCTGATGTGTGTTTTCATAGTATAGGTGATAGGTACAGTATGGTTTACCAAGTTTCTGACGTTTTCATTTCATACTGTTTTTAGTGCAGCCCTTAAAAGAATGGCTGCGTTTGTGCTAATTTAAAGCATTATAGAGCTGCAAGAACAGTGGAGAGGAGCTGGAAACTAATTTTTCTTGCAAATGCACCGCTGGCTCAGTGTGTGTATGCCCACAGGCACATTTCCTAACACACACCTGTCCTGCAAGAATAAGGTATTTTTGTCAGTCACTTCCACTCAGAAATAAAGAGCAGGACTGTGTAATCTGGTAGTTTCATCTTCCCTTTGGGGTTTTTTGGGCCCTGCACAGATTTGGTTTTGACACTGCACTCACACATACAGATTTAAGGGAATCCTATGGCACTTTCTCCACACCCAAGCATATGAAGAGGAAGCACTATACCCTGAATGTGTATCCATCAAAGTACAGTTTATCAATGCCATAGGCTGGGGCAACAAGTACAAGCCCTTGCTTTTCACTGTGGATCCACAGAGAAGCACCTAGAAAGAAAACAAAGTAAAGCAAAGCAAATCCAAAACCAAACCAGGCCCAACCTAGCTCCTTTAAGAAAGGAAATAATAACCGTCATGTTTCTAAAATGTTCTTTCCTTGAAATTCCTCAATTGTTCTATTAAAGAAACAAAACACACAGCAAAACAATGTAGAAATGTGTACGTTGTGCAGATATACAAGGCTCTGAGTACACTGTATTGGAGTAAGGAAATACAAAGAACACCATGACTCTCACTGGAGCCGTTTCTAGCACAATTATCACTTCTCAAGTATGTAACAAATAGGACAGAGCTCAGCACTGGCAGATGCTAACCCAATTTCAGCAAGATCTAGCCTGATTCGTACATAACAGCTCTACAGTCAGGAAATACCTGCATTGTTTATAGCCTCTGACTGCATAGCACAGAATGAAACAAGGTTCTCCTGTAGCTTTCACAGAAAATAAACTATTCCTGCTTTGAGAGAAGCAAGCAAGTTGTTCTTCCAGTTCTCCATATATTATTCCTAGCGCATTTCAGAATGCTAGCCAAGTCTATACCTACAAATCAAATTAGGAAAAACAGTGATATACAAGTGCAGTGAAATTTAGAAAAGCTCTACTTCAAAAAGTTTTAATCAAGCAAAATTTTGTACTATACCCAAAACACTTCTCGAATGTGGAACTCAGCAGGAGCTGCAGTAATATATGAAAAGGAGGGATCTTCATGTTAGTTGCATCTTGCTTAGTTTTGCCACTTCAAGAGCTTCACACTCTAATCAGTCTTTCTAAATGTTCCTATGCAAGTTGGTAAGATACATGTTCTTAAATATTAACCTTGCAACCCAAGGTAGGAATACTTACTGAATACAAACAGATACATAATTTTTTTCCTTTCTTTCTCCTAAAATGTATGTGAAAATTAAACAACAGATGTTGTATCACTTACCAGCAGATATGTATGAAACATTCGTGGTGGGGCTTTCCACCCCATCTACCAGCAGTTTCACCTGTCCCTTCACAGGATGTATATCAATGTCACTGTTAAGGAGAAGAGCGTTCATAGCCCGTTTGTAGCCCATTCACACACATACAGCAACAAAGGCATTTTCCTGCTCACTCAACATCACTGATCACAGCATAAGCTCTTTTCAACTACTTAAATTACATCAGGGGTATTCTTGTCACCTAAAATGCTGGGGAACATCGTCAGCATCACATCCCATATGCATGGAAAGCAAATAAGGGAAATGCTGAAATCCCGTGGGCTGCTAGTGGTTGCCGTAAAGCTCAGATCTACGCTCCTCTCATGGCAAATGGGGACGGTATAGTCCCTCACGCTCCCTGCATCTGGCAGGAGTTACTTACTGACTGCCAAGCTTAATGTTGATAGCTTTCAGGCTCGCGGCTTCTTCAGCATTCCTCATCATCACCAGGAACTTTAGGTCAGAGCTGCAATCCTGAGCCAAGATGTGGTAGCAGTTTGCCGGCATTGTGTAGTTAAACTGAACATCGTTAAAGGTTGTGATCTTGTTGCGGGAAACGGAGCAGCGAGCTGGTTAAATAAAATGCCAGTGAGTATTTGCTTTTCCAGAAAAGAAAGTCATTAAATGGCATATTTTAATTTTAATGCTATACAATTTTAGCTTTGTATTTTTCCACTGTGATATTTTTGTATGGATTACAGGGGCTTCCAGCTACTGAGCATCCATAAATTCTAAAAAAGGCATGAAAAATACACTCCTCTATCTAACAAAAAGTAGTTGCCAGAAATTTCAAATTTCAATTTCAAATTGGCATCCTGATCCCCGAAATGCTGATGATTTCTGTACTACATGCACAATATTCTCTCTCAGATGAACCATCCTCATGTAATTACAGCACATTTGCTAATTAACTGGAGACAGATAATCCCAGAAAAATTCAGAAAGTGTTCAAGTAACTCCGGACACTGAGGACGTCAAGTTTCTGAAACCGATTAGTCCCTGACCTTTCAAATTCTCGAGCACTGCGGAGGGGGCTTCAGCAAAGACATTCCAGATGGGAGGCTGCAGCTCAGAAGCTGGTATCCTTGGACCTACAGGGAGTGACAGGGGAAGCCTCATGGCTTTTTCATAGAGGATCATCTGAAAAGGAATTCAAGAGCACGTTCAAAATACACTTGTGGCAGGTATTCACAGCAAACAGCTGAGATCCTACTTTTTTTTCCTCCTATTTGGAATTTGATTCCAATTTCTTCTACTTTGATTGACAAAGACTTTATAAGCAAACAGCTTTTCCAACTCACTGTTCATGAGGTCTTCTGCCTACAGTTTTCTCTCGTGGTGTGGCTCATCATTCAGGTGTTACTTGGGAGAGAAGGAATTACTCCCCTTCAAAAGCGGTTAGGTGAACACTTAAGGGGCTACTACAGATGGAAACGCGTGTCATTAGGAGTACCCACGGCACTCTATTTTTCCATCAGAAAAATCAGTCTATGAATATTCTTGGATATCATATAAAAAGGTTGAAAATAAACAAAAGTTGTTTTTATCATTGCACCCAAACTGATGCTTACTTAATTTTTCTTTCACAGAATTGACCCACTGTAATTAAAATGCAACAATCTCACTTTTCTACTAGGAAAAAATAGGAGAGTAATAATAATAATTAATAATTACATCAGGAAGCTTGATAACAATATCACATGTCCTTGGAGAAGTTAGAGCCACGATCACTCTGGCTTGTCTAGAAGGATTCTTGTCCATTTTTTCAGAGAACCCCAGCATAAATGCAGCCCCAGGGACAAAGTTGTAAAACCTTCAGAAATTCAAATCAGAAAGATCTCGTGAAACAGAGAAGCAAAAAGCAACACACATCCCAACAAGGCTGTCTCACATCTGTGTGTAAGCAGCATACAGAGTCTTCAGGATCACTGACTAGGTCCTCATGACCACTCTCTGCTTTACTGGTCAAATGTTCAGTGAAAAGCAGGATCTGTGCCTCAGTTTTCAGTAATTATGTCCAGTATAAAGAATTACTGTACATTACAAAGGGTGGCCATGATCTCCCACTCAGCTTTTATGTCCGAAGGCAGTGCTCAGACAGATCAGAGAATAAAATAATAGCTGGTACTTTAACCATGGGTGGATGCTGATTTTTCCCAGTTGAATGATATTATGAACGAGTGTCACTAAAGGCTAAAACCTCACCATTCTGCTATGGATCTGACAATTGAAGGAACTTTAGGCCACTCCAGTTTCACTTGTGCAGCAGGGTGGGCAGCAAACCGCCCAGTTACCAGCTCAGTCGAAATCTTGTAGTCCTGGCAATTCCGGCCCCATTTCAGGTAAGCCTTTATTGGAGAGAGGAATGGTCCATTGTAAAATGTGTGGAATGTGGTTTTCCATGCTGATGCATACAGCTGTATATAACTATTTTTGAGCCTTACCGCTGCCTTGTGAGCATTGAGGACTGAAGCATCAGCACAGAACTTCCATTTGCTTGAATCTGTGAGGTTTGACACAAATACCTGCACCCAAGGCCTGATGGAGTCAATATCTGCATATACCACAAGCTGGAGGCTTCCTATCTTCTTATTGTTACGAATGCCATGTAGAAAACCAGCTAATACTGGCGTTTTAACATCTCCCAAAAACTTAGGCTAAGAAGGAGGAGGAGAAAGTATGCAAGGAATATAATTATAAAAGAGTTACCATAGAACATTTTAGATGTAAGACCTAGCCAGATAAATGAAAAATAAGCAACTGAACTGCAAATATAAACCAGCATATGTACCACACATATATACACACCTATAAACTCTCATGCGTTTGTCTTTAGTGTGCGTGTGCTTCTGCATGCACAGATGGATTTTATCACTGTATTTTATATAAATCAAAATTTGTAACATTTCCTGAGCTACCATTGATATTGTGGGAATATTCATATCATTAGGATACAGTAATGACTATATGAATTCGGCTTTGTTGTCAATACCTATATATATTTGCCGGTGAATGAAAGTGGTTCAATTTGACCAGCAGCATCAGCTGTCAGTTGTATTCATCACTCATTCTCACAACGATAACATCCCCTAGCTGGTGTCCTCCTGTTTATCTGTCTGGTTGGTCTGTTGGCTTTCATCTCACATTTCAGCTATGAGCTCTGTGGGGCAGGCAAGTTTTGTGTTTGCACAGCACCCTGGCACAAAATGTAATCCAGGACGTTGTCTTCAACATCAAGAACTTCCCCCTTTGACAGCAGGGCCTTAAGCACTCTATGGCTGCAATTCCTTCACTCCATCATTAGACTTAACTTCATCACTTGCTCCAGAGAGCAAACCTGCATATGTGACACTGGGTGGTGGTGAGAAGCGAAGGTGCTACATGTCACCTCTGGAGCATGCCTGCTGCTGAGGCTCCTCTTAGCCTCAGCCTCCACCACCAAAGTCCTTGCACTGTCACTGCAGCATCTCAATCCTCCTGGTTGCAGAGGTCACGAGGTCAGTCTCTGCAGGCATTTGTTGGGTGGGATTCCCATGAGGGAAGGGTCCTGGTGCACATAAGAAGGACTCTCACCTCACTGCAGAGGAAAGTGTGTGTGTGAACTATGGTGCATGCCCCTCTCGATTGATATCTGAGACTTGAGAGTATTTCTCTCTTCCCATTATCCTAGTTGTACAACTACTGCAAGTGCGTGGCCACTCTGCCATTCTTACAAGCTGTTGAAAACCCCTAAAAATGATGCAACTGACCCGGGAAGCAGCTCGAGATGAGGCATGACTGGATCTAGTAGAGGAGTACGTGCTGCTAAGTCGGTCAGCTGGGAGTTTCCTTTTTGGGAACTGCAAGAAGAAAACACATCATGCTCAAGAGGGTAACTTTAAAGCATGCTTGAAGAAATAGCACTGGGTAGTGCTGCAGAATGCACTGTGTCACGGCACTTGGTGTTGGTAAACTCGCATTCCAACCCCGAGCACCTCCATGACTTACGATATGCTTTTTCCTGCTTAGTACATGCGATCTAGCTCTGAAAAATCTTGTTTACCCAAATGTATCTGATCCTTCAGAAGAGACAAATAAGGAACAAGTCTAGATGAGAATTCCCTGTGTGAAAAAACAACGGACCAGAGCAAGTCTAATTGAACCAGCCTCTCAATTCAATGTGAAAGACCAAACTGATTCATTTTACTTCTGGAAGACCCTGATCAACTGAAGGGCACTGAATGGACCAAATGAACGGAAAGGATCAACTGAACGGACACACACAGCTGAACTTTTTACTTTTTGATGAACACTAATATCACGTACACTGCTCCTGGCTGGCTCATGTCCTAGTAAGAATATTCTGATGAACTAAAGTACCATCCTGGTGTGTATCAACAGTGATTACAATCCAAGAAATCAAGTGATCAAAGCAAGTCAAATGAACCAAGATCTTGATGGTAAGGTCTTTTTTCCTCCAAAGTGTGTGTCCCCAGTCTCTTGTACTGCTTTGGTAGAGGTTTGCATCCACTTTGCAGAGCCACAAATGGCATCACATGCACAACACAAAGAACATAGCTTTCCATCTTTACACATCTCAGAAGAACAATCACAATTGATTTGGTAGTCTAAATGTTATCAGTACTGTAATTTTCCTCAACATAGACAAGAAGTTGCCTTTAACGTTTCCATTTGACTCATGACATATTCCATACTTAATTTACTGATGAAAGAGAAACTCACCTCTTGTCTATGTGCTGATTTAAAGCGATACTGATAAATCTCATGATCACCCTTTGAAAATGATAAAAACAAGAAGATTAAAAGTCTCAGAAGAAATGTTGCAATATCATTGAGAACTGAGCACTGTGAATTAAGTGAGGATTTTACTAATTATCATTCATGCATAGTTCTGTATGCCTAGTCACAAGCACATAATGCAAGACTTGAAGTAGCTTATATAAATGCATTAATGCTTCTACTGCAAAATTAAGGCAGAAACATGCAATGTGTATTAACAGAAAGTAGTAAATTGGCAAAAAATTGTTCCCTGCCTATAACAAAAGTTTCAACAAACTTGTGGAAACTTTTGAGATGCTTTGAAGTAGATATCTGAGCCAATGATTGCAGGTGTGTTTGCAGAATAAAACTTGCGATTTTGTGTTGCTAAAATTTACTATGTCAACTCATACTTTTCTGATTTATGATGCAAAGCCAGCTGCCGTCAGGAGTGTGATTGATGCCCATTAGCAGCATCAATCAATTTACTGGCAAAGTTACCCATATTTTGGAACATGTGCCGCCGCTGCTGCTGCTGCTGCTGCCACCTTCCAGATGTCCTGAGTGATGCCCATGGCTATGATGACCCAGTGATTTCCTGCTGCTGCTGCTCCTACTGCTCCTATTGCTACCTTTGCTACTGCTGCTGCTGCTGCTACCTTTGCTACTGATGCTGCTGCTGCTGCTCTTGCTACTACTGCTGCTGCTTTTGCTGCCACTATTGCTACTGCTACTGCTCTTGCTTCTTGCATCTTTAGTTCTTGCTTGCTGTCCGTGGTCATTCTCATCTTCATCTGTGGCCATTTTAGGATCAGGAGAAGCAGCAGCTGATGAGGAAGAAGAGGAGACTGCTGAGGAGGCAGAAGATAAGATGGAGGGATTTTTTGCATTGGGGTCTGTCCCAAGCTCTGTTAGCATAGTGTTTCCTTTCTTAGAATGCTGCTTCTTCTGGTGTCGTGTTTTATTTGCAACCTGCAAAAACAGTTCAAAGAGAATTGCAAGAGAGTGGTCCATCAGGTTCTGAATTTACAAAGTAAAGCTTCTTTGAATGTCAGTAAGCTGCTCACATCAGCCTTTCAAGGAACAACAACTTCCTTGCCTCACCTTCTGCAGAAGCTGCAGAACTCCCTTAGATCCACTGCACCCAGCTGAAATACAGCCTGGCATGGAGGACCAGTCCCAGCTGGGTGCACCCTGTAGGATCAGTCCTGCTAGATATGGCATTGACAGTTTTCAATAGCCCCATCCTTACTTTCCCATGCCAGCTTTCCTCATTGAACTTCAAATTCTTGGCTTCATTTATGGCAAATTATTCCCCCCTCCCATGCTCTAAGTCTCTTACCTTGAACACATTTTCAATGCCTAGAATCTTCTTCAGTTTAGCCTGAATGTCCTCATATGGAGACGACTCATCCTCTTCCTCAGACTCTGAGTTTACCACATGAATTATTTTGGAAGCTGCTCTGGATCCTGCCTGAATCTCCAGCTGAATTTTGTCAGTATTGGCATCTGTTTGAACTACACACCAATTGCACACATTAGAAGGTTATACTGCCTCAAATAGCACCAACAAACCTACGATGACAAGGCTTGTGCTCAATATTGTACCTGGCATCAAGACTATTTTAGCTTCATGTTCTCCAATTAGTCTGTGCAAATATGTATTTTTTAGGAAACTGGCATCTTGTGACCTTCTGGAAAAGCAGAGCTGACAACCAAGATGATGCAGTTTGACGCAAATGTCTTGTTTATTATATTTTCTTCCTGTGCCATGGCGAAGATCCTCTAGAGAGCTATAGGCATGTTTCCTTGGCTTGCTGTCAGCTCCTTGCTGCATTGGAGATGAGAATGTGAATGCCACTGGGAGCATATCATAGGCAAGAATAAAACTACAGATGTGCAGCATGGAGAGGGTAAATATTACTATATAAGCAAAAAGGAATGGGTTACCATTGTGAAACCTTCACCGGAAGCTCTCTCTGATGGTTTGAAAGGTTCTTCCACAATATTTGATGAAGCATCTCCTGGGAGAATTGAGGTCCTCTTTTCAACACCTAGTTCTCCGATATTTCTTGATACAGCAAAAGCGTTGTGTCTGTTCAGATATGTGCAAAAAATGGTAAATTATTCCAACCCCTTGTCTTTGGATTAAATTAAGTACGTCCCTGTCAGTATCATGTGACAGCACAGAGATATGTTGTTTGAACAGAGGGTTTGCATATGCAACTATATACATTATTAAAGACAAATAAGAGTTCATGACAGACATCAGTTCCTTATATCACAGGAAGTTTTCAAAATCTGGATATATTTTTTAAAATTTACAAAACATGGAAGGCATTTGTTTAAAAATAAAAAATTAAAAATCCTCAAAGACAATAAAATTATAAACAAATAAAAATTAAAATCACAAATTAATAAATTACAATAAAGATCAAACTCCTAAATAATTTAGGCTTTTGACTTTTAACTCCTCTATTTCTCTTCATGATCTTCATCCCAAACAGTCTGCTACACACTGAAAAGCCACTCTGTCTATCTAGAAACCTCTGTAGGAGGTCAGTGAATAGTGAACTTCGTAAGGTTTCAGCAATGGAAGTATTCTGAAGTAACACTACTATACCTTCCAACCACTATCTCAGTTTCCTCGTGGCATGGATTTGTTTCAATCTTAACATTTTTCAATTTCATGTCTATCTTGGCATCAAACTTCATTGGCACTCTTGTCAGGATCTTGCCTCGAATCTCAACAGCATGTTGAAAGTATTCTGTGTTGACACCCATCATTGCCACTGTATGTACATATAAGCTGAAACAGAGTGGTGGTCAAATGTAAGAAATGTGCTGGTTTTTAACATGTGGTTCTGCTTTTTCATTAAAAAACCTCCATCATGTGTAAAGACTTAAAAACCTGCCATACCTTGGGTTTACATCAGACCGAATCTGCATGGTGGATTCAAGCAACTGGGAAGGTCTAAAATCTCCAGTTAAAGGGGAGGTTATTTTTCCATCAACTGCAAACAAGAGAAGAACATTTAAACACAGTAAAAGTGAAAGAAGGGATTTGAATTTAAGCAAGACACAATTTTCAGGAAGAGATAATATTTTTGTTAATACAACAAACATAGCTGGAAAATAAGACAGACCTTGGGGTACATGAGATCTTTTATGAGTCTGAAAAATACTGAAAATATACATACAGGTTCTGATGCAACATATTGAAAATAGAAATAAAAATACAGTAAGAAAATAAAGAGCTGGCTGAAAAGTTTGTTAATTAGTATAACATTAAAATTTCAGAAACACGAGGAGCCAGAAGACAGAGTGAATGGTGAGCAACCAGGCTAAACAAACCCTGCTCTCCAGTCTTTTCTCACATCAAATACGAACATCTTTCTTGTACTGTGGACCCGAAACTGGACATTATACTCCAGATGCAGCCTTAGATGTGCTAAATAGAGGCGGGAAAAAACTTTCATGCTAGCTTGGCTCTTGCTATTGCAGCCAATGATGCAGTTGGCCTTTGTCACTGCAAGAGCACACTGCTGGTTCGCTATACCAGGTTGTCCTCCAGGCCTCCCTGGCCCTTTTCTGCAAAGATGCTCTCTGTCTGGGTGATGCCCAGCCTGTACACTTGCATGAGTTACTCCACCCCAGGTGGAGGACTTTGCATTGCCTTTGTCAAATTTCATTGCACTTCTGTCAGGGTCCCCTGTGACTGCTCCCAACCATTTCTGTCATCATTGACACAGATTTGCTGAGGATACCATCTGTTCTGAAGTTCAAATTGTTAAAAGAGAGAATGAACAAGTGCTAATGACAGAGGAACATTGGTCATAACAAGCCACCAATTAGACTTTCATCCGGTGACTACTCCAACATGGCTACAAGGATGTTATTTAAAACAAAACAAAAAAACCCAAAATAAAAAACACCCAAAAAACAAGGGGCAGGGGTTCAAAGATGTTATTAAAACAAACAAACAAACCAAAAACCAAGAGCAGCAAAGAGTGGGCACATACAAGACTTCTATAAAGAGCTCAAGTGCATGTACTTCACTCTCCATTCCTTATGTAGTGTCACGAGAAGGAAGGGTCAGTTTTGCCGAAATTAAAAGTCTGCTGCACCACAACCATATGATCACTGAATTAACTCCTTGATAAGTATTCATACTTGCATATTTATTCTTTAAAAACATAGCTCTCTGTTTTCACAAGCCCTCTTCTCTTCCTGCCTTCTTTAACATTACTATTTCTTCTCTGTTTAAATCACCATTGAATCCCGCTTAGTCTGTGTGTGCATCCCTCAGGAGCCACCTCCTTCTGCCCATGTCTGTGTCAGCTCCCCAGGCAGCTCTTGTGTTTTCTGGCCTTGAATGTTGTGGCTTTTTCTCTCTGGTTTCCCAGGTCCTCACTTCTCTTTCTCTGTCCTCAGTCCATTCAAAGATGAGGCAGAAATCAACTGTGTCCAGCTTCTCTTCCAACACTTTCACTACCTCCCCTCCACTACAAAAAGTAGTTCTTTTTCTAACTTCCTGTTTTTCCACTTTTTTCTCCAGCCCCTCTCAGCCTGGCCCTCTCATCCCCTGCTCAGAGCTCCCACACCTGATCTCGTCCTTCCCAACTCACTGTTGACTGCCGCACGTGCCAGAGCAGTGGTGTAGGACCCGTACTCCAGTGGCAGACCAGTGCAGGTGGGAACAATGTATCGCAGCTCTCCCAGCCACACCGGCTGTGACCACTGTCCTGCAATGCCATTACGGATTTGGCTGGTGATTCTTTTTATCACTGCATTCCTGTCAGCGGGTTCTAGCACAGTCTGCAATCAAAACAGAGATCCAAGTTGTTGGGATATAAAAGTAGAATGTTGTCAAATTTTGCAAAGACAAGTAGGGTCCCTGGTACCTTCATAACCTGATGCAGGACTTCCTTATTGATGTTGATGTAGGCCAGCTCTTGGCCAAATAGTTTCAAGTAGACTGATATCAAGGGGGCTTCTGTTGGCAGCTCCTTCCATCCCAGCATCTAGGGAACAGGTAAAGAAACAAGCAAAGCTCCTTAATGCAACACTTTACAAACAGTAATTCAGCAAGGTGATCAAACCCATCCCTGACCAATTTGCAATTTTCCATTGCTGCTTGCATTTCTTTGCCGCTTTGTAAATAGCACAGTGTCGCTAATTCAGACTTGCTCCCCGTCACTGAGATGCCCCTGGATAGCCTCCTGTCTGGTGTTTTGTATTCCGGTGCAATAACATTTTCACGGAGGGTCTGGGCCATTAGTACCACTAAACCCAGTTTGAAAGCACAGCAACAAATCACCTTTTCTCCTGAAGACAAAGGTATATTCTTGCAAAATGCCCGCCTCCTCCCTCTCCTCCGCAGGGCAGAGCAAGGGTTTGCAGAAACTATCTCAACCATCCCAGGAGGGATGCCCCCTACAGTCCCACTGCGGGTCTCTTTTTCACAGAAATACTCAAGCTGGCTGATAGGCAGGTAGTTTACCTTCTGAGACAGGGCTTAACTAGCACAAGAAGCCTCACTAAATACCCCTTTCGTATAACCCACATATTGCATTACTGAAAATACCTACCGCTTTTCCAATCTCCTTTATCTTTTTGTATGTGGGATATTCAGCAAATGGGATATTTCGCTTCCTAATTACCTCTGTGAGGCCTTCCACACGCACACCAGCCTATCAAAAGAGCATGAGAAGGAGCAGTCTGAAACATACTTACGGAGATGAAACTTTGTGGTCAGTTTTAATTTTAATTTGTTTTATTATTGATTTAGGTAAATATTTACCTCCACCAAGTCAGCCACCGACCCTGCAGTATATGCCATCAGCTTGGAAATTATGGCCGATGGGAACATCGTTCCTGGGCTGTTCATAACAAAGACATCTCCAGCAGCACCAACTTTATAGTTATCTATGGCAGAAATAAACACAGGACATATACTTTTTCTAACTATTCTCCTTATCATTCAAGATCATGTTTCTGCAGCTTTTTTCATTGCCAACTCTAAGATATATAATTACATAAATTTTAACTGTTTAGGCCCAAATTAATAAAAGGTTACTCATGCACTCTTAAATATGTGACTGTCACATTTAATTCAATTTCTTATTGAGACATGAATGACATATTTCTCGAAAGGACTGAATGTCTCTTCAGAATGGATTTCTGAAGTGAAAATTTCCTTGCTGATTAAATGCTTTTACTCACCAAAGTAACCATCAATACGTATGACCTTGCTATACCGATAGCTCAGCCTGTCCAGTTTGGGGGCCAGCAGCTTAAGGGCGATATTGCAAGCTGAAGATCTAAAGAAAATGAGAAAGGTAATCATATCCTGAAATAAGTTGCACCCTGTCAGAATATAAACTGAATTCAATTTGTCAGCACACGCAGTGCTCACTAACAGGAATGTAATAGAATGCATTAGAATCATAGAATCATAGATCATAGAATATGTTGGGTTGGAAAGGACCTTTAAAGGTCATCTAGTCCAACCCCTCTGCAGTAAGCAGGGACATCTTCAACTAGATCAGGTTGTTTGGAGCCTCATCAAGTCTGGCCTCCAGTCTCCAGGGATGGGCCTCCACCACCTCTCTGGGCAACCTGTTCCAGTGCCTCACCATGTTCATTGTAAAGAACTTCTTCCTAACATCTAATCTAAACCTACCCTGTTCCAGTTTAAAACCATTGCCCCTCGTCCTCTCACTACATGCCCTTGCAAACAGCCCCTCCCCAGCTTTCCTGTAGGTCCCCTTCGGGTACTGGAAGGCTGCTATAAGGTCTCCCCAGAGCCTTCTCTTCTCCAGGCTGAACAACCCCAACTCTCTCAGCCTGTACACACAGGAGAGGTGCTTCAGCCCTTTGTTCCTGTCTCTACTTACATGTTGTACATGTACGGCAACATGCTCTTCGACAAAGCCTTCATGTGGGAATACACAAAACTGGCCACTTGCAAATTGCTCTCCTTCATTGCCACATTAGCTATCGTTGTTATTAAAGGAAGGGCAGGCCTTGTCTCAAATATAGCAGCACAAGCCATCATTCGCACTTCAGGGGGAAGCGACTGGTCTGCAAGGATCTGAATGAGATATCCCTGCACCTGCAGAGAGGAAACAGTGTCTTGAATTACCAATAATTGAGACTTTTTTTGCAGACTAGATCCACACATAACTGGCAAGAAATATGGGAGAGAGGGACATTGTCCTATAGAAAGGTTTTCTGATCTTTTTTACTGCATGGCTCCCCATTGCTTTATTAAGACAATTGAAGGGGCCATGGAGGCAGAGCCCCATAGAGAAGGGCAGCACTGAATGTGAAACAAGTGTCCAGGTATCAGTGTATTGGGTCAACCCACCAGAAACAAGATACCAGCGTAGCTTTTTCCATTACTGACATTCAAAGACTGGTAAATAACTTTGAATGAAACAATGGTAGATAATAAGATAAATCCATTCTTTGGAGTATCCCCACTGACTTGGTGAGCATGCTTCGCTATTTTAGACCACTTCTAAAAGGGGAGCTTCAGCAGCTCACCAAAGACAGTCTGAGTGGATGCTGTCTCCTATATCTAAACTGTCTGAAAGGCAGGAGTCTTGGCTATGCTCACTGCACCAGCAACCTCAGCAGTAGGTCAGCAGTGACTCATCCAGCCCCAAGGGAAGGATCTAAAAGAGGCAGAGCAATGTTGACATTTTGCCTAGGAGATCAATCGAAAGTGTGTCTCTCTCTCCTCTTGACTATCGAGGCAGGTTAAATTATTTGTCTGACTTTTAGGTGGCTAAATTTCCACCATATATAACTAGCACAGGACTTAAATGGTTATGACAGATGACTAAAGAAACACTGCTGATATCCTTCTGGAAGCTTCCTACTGACTAACAATTATTACAGTTTAGCATAAGACATCAGCTGAAATATAAAATTGTATTGTGTTGTTCTTACAAATAATCTTTTTTTTTTAAAAACATGCCAAATCCACAGACATGGTACCATTAAATTCATTACCCTTTACAGTATACATTCCCTAATTCTCTAAGTAAAGAAATCTCTGACAGATCATACTTACTGTCTTGGGGTCCTTCCGAGCTATTTTTCTCAAGGCCATTATGGCATCAATCTGAATGTGGGTGGGGATATCAGAAGCACTGGATGAAGATATGGGCAGGAACTTCAGGATGCGCTTGATGCTGGCTGGTTCTCCCATGTTACCAATGCACTTAAGGGCTAGTTTCATTTTGTCTTCAAGGCCCCTGCTAATTGCATCATCTACCAGGTCATGGATGGGCTATAGGCAAAGCACAGTTCAGTCTTATCTTCATAATGTAGAGGCTGGACTCAGTGTTCCCCTCACCCACTGCAAAACCTATCGCAATAAACCAACTGGTTTTAATAAAATTACTCAGAAATGGCTTCTCTCAGGATTTTACCTTCCAATGTGAAAGCTGTGGTTTCAAGGATGAAGCCATTATCTATCTCAGTAAAAGGATTCATTGCCTTTGTTCTGAAGGAGACCTATGAAATGTGTATTTCTAAGCCAAATTGCCATTTTTATACTGTATCTTAAAAGAATTAAGCTAATGTAATGAACATTACTAAGCTATTAAGAACAACCCAAGAAAAAAACACCCACCTGAAGAGCTTCTTTTGGACAAGCTGAGATCTGAGAACAATATCTGTTGATGACAGAACTGTATCCCAAGCAGGCAACTTGCTGAAGCATGGGACTTTTCTGAATTCGAGAACTGGTCATTAAATCCTGTGGAGAAAAAAAGGGGAAATAATTTATTTAGTATTTAATACAGTGCTCAACATAGCTTTCAGACTAGGAAAATCATCAGAGCTTATATGAGGAGAGCAGTTTCAGAATGATTATTGTTCACTTCCAAAAAAATTAAATCAGCTTGGAGACGTTTTATTTGCAAGTTTCACTTAGGAGCTTAGCTCCCCACTAGTTTCAATATAAATAAGCATATATATAAAGTTTACATAACACCACTTTGATTTTCCTCAACTGAGCATAACACTGAAAATACAGACATTATGGGTAAACATCAGCGTATAAGTATCCTTAAAACAATGTGTAACTCAATTATATTAATGATGCATTCTCACATCACATCCTTTTTTTTCTTATTTGAGAAGAAGAATATTGACTAAAGATGGGGGCACTCCTGTTCAGAATAATTTATTCATTATAGTGTCAAAATATTTGAAGTTTTTACTAATACTTTCACTTGCAGCACTTTACAGTTTATAGGAATAGTTGTAATTAAAAGAGCTGTTCAAATGACATAACACAAAAATCACCATTTGTTTCGGAAGTAAAAGATTGAAGTGGATGAATTTTTGTCTGTAGAAGGCATGACAAGTGATCCCAGCAAACAAAAATGGGAATTGCTCTCAGATGCTGTTACAGGTGAATGGCTTCTATATCCATGTAACAAAAGGAAGCCACAGGACTATGTCTCCTCTCATGTATGCAATGACAAAAGAAATTTCTGGTTCAACATTTGCACAAAATTAGTATATATGAGAGGAGAATCCAGTCTCTAATGTACTTTATAATCAAAGGTTGTCATTAATTATAATTCCTTTTGTTATCAGATGGGAAAGATTCACACAGATATACTCACTGCTGCAATTGGAACAGTGTCTTCATCAGTTTTCATTAAATGGAGAGCAAAAGAAACACTTAGAAGAGTCTGAATGTAGTTAATGTCATCATTGCGAATTCTGCTCTTAATGAATTTGAGTGCTTCTGTAGTGCCGGCAGCAGAAACTGCACTCAGCAGCCATCGCCTGTAACCAGGGTAAAAAAAAAATTCCTTAATTTTAGCTCTCCAAAAATGGAAAAGTTTCTTATAAGCGGGTACAATAAAATACCTGTAGTGGGGTTTATCTGAAGATTGCCTCCAGATGGACTCAAGAGTATCAGCGCTTGTTACCCGGCAGAATTGGACGACCTCCAAGAATCTGTATGGAACATCATTGTGGAAATCTTGTTGGTTATTCTGGACTATGTGTTGCAGTGTTTCTACTATCTGTTACAAAACGTGAGAGACAGAGATAGAGTGCATATGTAATTAAATCCTTTGGGATTTATGATCATTACTCTTTTATTGTTGGGTGTTTCTTTTATTAGGAAAACAATTTGAAGACCTAAAAATACTATACCTTTTGCTCAGGGTTTTTCGTCTTGATTAGCTGCAGTGGCATCTGTGGCAATACAGATGGGAACTGGTAACGAAGGCTTCTGTAGTTCTGCATGGAAATGTCTGCGGCACTCCCCCGTTCGCTCCTCACTTCAAGCAAGGTGAGCTGTTGTCTGTCAAGAGACGAGCGTCACAGGAAGAACGAATTAGCTCTCTTCCTTCTTGGCTGTTTGTTGGTTCAGTGATACTGTGATGGTAGCAGTTTTATTCTTTAATCATTTTTCTTATAACAGTAAAATCTTAGTTTCCTAATGCATAAAGCCTTCAAATTGGAACAAAATAGTATTAGAGTTATCTGCAATGAAATAGTTTCTGAGGAGCTAAACTGCTGTCTTCTGAATGAGAGTTATTGACAGTGTAACCAATGATCTTATTTCTATGTGCACCATCTTCCTCCTGACACTATTAATTATCCCTTTCTCAGGGCAGAATAGTGAAGTTGCATTCTTATGGTATAAGCAAGCAAAAGAGCTTTTATCCTTCTTTTCCACATAATTGTAGTGCCAGGTTTACCAGGGTACAAATAAAGAATGGTTCAGTGAATTTTTAGGAGTGTGGAAACCCCAAGCATGAGTGCTCACAGCTTTACCCAACTGCTGTGGAGCTCAATTCCCATTTCACTTCAATTGGAGCTGAAAGGGACTGCTGGAATCTATAATTATAATCACTTTGTGAAGCAAGCCCAAGTCCCACCTACCTTGCTTCCATGACAGCAACACCAGTAGGTTCACTGAGTGGTGAGATCTGATACACCTGCTGCGACACCACTTCTGTGATCAGGGTGCCACTGTCTGACTGCTTCAGTTTGTAGGAGAAAGCTGTGGTCCCTTTTATGAGCCTTCCCTTCTGGAGGAGGACAGAGAGACTCAAAGAGTGAATGGGAACAGAATGGCCAAGCCTGTAGTTAGGATGATCTTTTCACATCTCACATACCATCATGTCGACAGGACAAGGGTAGACGTAAGCCATTCCAACACTCTTCATCACTTTTTCCTGGCAGTTATTTTGGTCTACTGTTTTGGTAACAGAGACTCGGCTGTTCTTCCTGTCTTCCTGGATGATATACCTTGTATGGCAAACACCTCCAATGCCAGCCTGTGCGCATCAATAGGGATAATGAGACATCCCAGTTATATCAGGATTTTACTGCGTGAGAAGTTTTATTGAATGAAGATTCTGAAGGAGCAGTAGGAAGGTAAGGATCTACTGAACAGTCTTAATTATATTTTGAAACCTGTTACCATTACACACAACTAATCCTATTGAACTAAAAAATAGACATGTGAACACTACTCAGTCAGGGGACTGAGTTTAAAATGAAAAAGTAATCAATTAATAATTATCAACAATGAACAAATAAAATGGATCAGGCAGCTGTATAACAAGGAAGCCATATAACAAAGACAGATATAGCTAATAATTCTTTTTTCTTCAAAGAGCTGCATGTAAACCCTTAAAGACACATGTCTTAAAGAGAATCCAGCTCAGATGATTCATTCAACACATTCACAAGCGGTTTCTTCTATGTGAATGAACACTGTCTTTTTTTGATGAACATTTCAAAGTAGATGCAAATAAAGAGAAACTTGAAGGAAAAGCACTTGAAGAGAACACATCCTTTCAATAAAGTAATTTTAGAATAGAATAAACAAACCTCTTGCAATTCATACACATTCTGTGACTTTTTAATGGTTATCTGCATCATGTTCAGTATTCCTCTCACTATGTTAATACACATATCAGAGCAGTCTTCTGGGCCATAGATGTTTCCAATACGTCCGTTATTGTATTCAAACTTGAAGGGCCGGGTAAAACATGAAGAAACTGCCTGGGTGATTTTGGAAGATCGAGTAAATGGGTCCCTGGGCCAGATGCCATTGTACTCCTCGAATTGTGGAGAACGGATCTGGGAGGAAATTAAGAAAGGATACTTATGTGAATAAAATTACTTTAGTACTAAATATGCAAACAGATTGGAAAAAATCAACATAATCACTAGTTATATACTCTTTCCTTCCAAATGTAGGCTCAAAAATTCATACAGCAGTTTATTTCTTTGTCTACTCCTTAAGCTGTTGTAAAACCAATACAAAACCTGTGGGCTCAGCAATTTTCTTTTATCTTACAGAAGCAGTTAGCATATTGCTATTATCTCCCAGGGACACTTTAAACATTTTACTTGCATTAATTCTATAGAAGAAAGGTTGATTCAAAAAGTAAAAAAAATCAAATAAAAATTCTCTTTATTTTTTCAGCCTTAAAATAAATATTCTGCTTTAGGTGAAATTCAGCATTTTAAAAGTTTATATCATTCTGAATGTCAAAAAAATATAGTTTTAGAATGTTTAATTTTAACTCATAGCCTTCCAATTTATTTTTTTTACTAAACTAGTTGGTATATTTGATTCATATTTGTGAATTGCTGAAATCGATCTATTTTTTAAAAATAATGAGCANCAATTTCAGTAACTTTGGCAAAGTCAGTGCCAGTTTAGGTGCCTCAGCACAGCATGGTGCACACTATATAAGAATTTCAGGATGAAGACTACAGTGTGAATTCAAGTCCTAGCCCATAGTTTTGACACCTTGCCTTCATCAACGAGAGAAGATCTACAGCTCGACTACAACCAGTGAGAGCTCCATCACTAAACTCAATGCCCAAAAAAAACAGCTCTGATTCGTAACTAAACGGACAAATAAAAGTATTTTTCTGAAACATCCTTATTTCAGATGGGTCAGGTCCTATCTCTATTGATGTAAGCAGAGGCATGATTTCATACCTACAGATCTTTTACTGCATTACCCAAACACTAAATATCATTACATGCTCCTTGTCAAAGCCTTTTATTTTTTAGTCTTTCTTTTATCACTCATCATTTTTTATCTTTAGCTTTTATCACTTTCTAGGTCTACGTTTATTACTTGCCTGCATGACAATGATTTTTACATACCCAGGTCCTGGCTTCCCACAGAAGTTGGGACTGTGTGTTGAGATTAGAATCAAATGTTAAACTTGGAGCAGGCTTGGGTTAACAATAACCATTTTCTAACAGAACCCCTGATTTTGGCACCTCTATTTTCGACACAAAGTCCTGAGGAACACCTGCTAGGAAAAATTTCCACAAAAAATGCTCAGAAGCAACTGGATGCCAAATCACTCATCGCTTCTGAAACTTCAGGTTGCAGATCATTCTCTGACATCTACAGCACTGAGTCTCCAGTTGTGTTTCCTACAGCTTTCCTAAACCACATATTACTCAGATGCGATTATGACTGTGATTTATAGTTCACTGTCACATGCTAGGTTTGGAAGGAGGCACAGTACCTTGAGGAGGTAAGTGTTCTCTGACAGCCCACTGATCTCTAGTTTGCTGGTCAAGCGCACGCCAGCTTTGGCTAAACTTTTTTCTTGAAGGCCATTCAACACCCAGCCCTCATAGCTGTACAAGTGGCTCTTTCTGCTGCTGAATCCAGGGTCTGTGGGGAATAATGACCATTTTCACAATACTCACAAGCATGTTCTCCTAAGTAGAAATCACAACAAAGTCACTGAAAGAAGGTTATAGAAGGAAACTTACTTACCAATGTCAAACTTCTGGCTACCTGCAAAAGGAGATGGAAAACCAGATGAGTAACATTTGGTCTAGATTCAATTGTTACCACGGAACTTAGGGAAATTTGGGGAAAAAGAGACGAAGAAGGGAGATGCAGGCTTACCTACGAGGGTGAGCGCTAGTGCAAGTGTGATTCCCCTCATAGTGAAGGCGAATGGGGCTCTGCTGGACATCGTGAGACTTTTATGGAAGAAAGCTCAGGAACACGTGGCTGTGTTCTGCTGAATTCTCATTTTTTTTTATCAGTTTATGTAAACACTTCCCTTTTTGCAATCATACTTTCTCTTCAGATGAAATAAAGGAAATCAAGCCACACCTTGTCATCCCACCCATAAGCACTTTGCTGGATTGTTTAAAAGTTTCTACTTATCCTAGGAAAACACTTTTACTAGGTCATTTACAATAAACATATTACTTAATTTCGTAGATCATGTCATGAGTGGCTGCTCGTATTTGGTCCTGCCACAGATAAGGTTGATTTTGCCCAGGTTATGCTGACCTGGCATCTGACCCAAACTGTTATTTCACTGACAGTGACCCAATTAACAAAGCACAGTCAGTGTCACACGTGTCAACAGTGTTCTTTCTCTTCTTTCAGCACTGGTTTACAGCCACTCCCGTAGACAGGAGACAAGAACAGATAAATCCTTGCTATTCTTGTATGTGCACCAAAGCACATTTAACATCCTACTGAAGACCTATATATATGGAAAATATATATTTCTTTAAATAAATCAGGGGACCAGGGTCCTTTCAGCTCTGGTCACACTGACCAGGAATATTTTTTTAAATGAACAAAGATTTCATAAGCAATCTGTAAATATTTTATCTTCCAAGGTAAATGACAGCTAAACGCGAACAATTAAAACCCACAGAGACTCTTAGCAGCCAAGCAGGGGGGATGGAAGTGCAGGTTAGCTAGAACTTTTGCATTTCCTAAGGAGCCAAATACAAAATGCAGCCAAGTACCTGAGCCAGTGTAGGTTTGCAGCCAGCTTCATCGTTGATTTACATCGAGAGCCCAGGAATGCATTCACGCAAGTGGTCTGTTCTAGAAATATTGGGGGCATGAAGGCAAGGGGAGATGCACAAAACACACTTGCCCTTTCGGAGCATAGTGATAGATTGATAATCACAAAAAAGGAGGAATGACTTCTGGTCAGCCCCCAGAAAATGTTAGAGTCTTCCAAAGTGAGCTTGGTGGCAACTGGATCAACAAAACCAAAAAGCAAGAAAAATGCACAGGGGCTTCTGAGGGTATGTCTGGAGGGGTAACTTCAGGCAATAAAATAAACTGTGGGCTTTAAGTCACACAAAAAGTGAATCCAATTCTAATTTGCCATCTTGATGTACTGGTTGTTCAGTCACTTTATTCCTGTTCCCACAATACCTGTGGTTATAAGATTAACCACAGGAATGCAATTTTTGGCAAATGCTATTTTAACAATCACAAATGACTATTTATGTTTTATTCCAGCAGTTTCTAGAGTCTCCCTCTAGCAATTGCTCTTCCTGGTTTTCAGGCACACGGGTCTTGACTTTTTCAAACAGTTTTCATCTAGGCTGTATATCCACCTAGGGCTGTGCAACCTCTATTTTGGGAGCCATCATCCAGCTCACTGCAGAAGACTACATTTTGGAGGGGGAAACACTAGCAAGAAAGGTCTCTTATCAGTCTATTATTACATTCAAGGAAACAAGCATGTTTTGTGCCTCAGGTGACAAATTTTTCGCTATGATGTTGGCAAACTCTTCCATACAGTTGTAATTAATTTTTTTAGCATCGAACTTTTCTTTGAAACAAGCTTACCTGTTACGCATTCCAGTTGTACATCCTGTACAACTCAAAACTTGAATAAAGGAACACGAGTACTGTGTCAGAGTGAAAACTACAACACAGTGTTGGGGTTTCTGAATTTTTTTTTTTTTTAATTACAGTTCAACTGCTGGGCGTGGTGAACATTAGAGATTAGATGTATTGTCTGAAAGTAATAAATACATCACCAGATAACTTGAAAATTTCTGGATCCAACTATAAGCCTTCATATCTTGTCATCGACTTCTCTTGCAAATTAGATGGGGGGTGGAAGAGAAGAAACTAAAAGCAAGATGTCTTACATGTCTTCAGATGCAAAAGCTTTGTTGTTACTACAAAATAAACTAAAAAAACCCAGCACAAGTAGTAGCTAAGCTAATTCAACATACACAGCATTGCCATTAACCTGTAAATACTTCTATTTTCCTTTCAAGAATAACCTGTTTAAATTGATATTGTCTTGGGGATTTATTAGTTACCTTGTCCCAGCTGAAGTGTACATAGAATAATCCAAAGCCAGGATATGGTCTGATTTTTTTCATACACATAGGAATATTTTTGTTCTGCTGCAACTGAAATAAATCAAGTCTGCAGAACCTGGCGGAAGCAATTCTTCAAATTCTGAAGAGGGCTGTTTTGTAGGGAGAAAATATCCTTAAGAAAAGTTTTCAGTTATTAATTTTTGCTATCCAATCTGTTGGATAAAGCTATGTTCTATCATCCTCAACCACTGGGGATTGAAAGGGAAAAAAATTTAACAGCTGTAATCTAATCCTGGAAAGTGAGTTCTCATACCTAATCAGACTGGCATTTATCATAAAAGCACTCTCTCATCTTGTAGACTGAAAAATAAGCAATGCGTCTTATATTTAAAGATTCTGTGAAATTAAACACTGTAGTTAAAGAGACCCACTCATCTTTCCAATGTCATGCATAGGTGGCTATCAAGAACTGGATGCTGATCAGTCACCGGTAGTCAGTACTTCTTGTTCCTCCTCAAGCAGGGCTCCAATGCACCTGTGTGCAGTGACACCCCTCAATCACCTCCCTGCCAGCAGTCACCCTCCTCACTTTTCACAACAGCCTCCGAATAAGAAAGATCCTGGTTTCCAACCCAGTGAAGTATTACAATGTCACCCCCCTACCAACCAGACGATTCGCAGAATGCATACCATTATTAGCAGCAGCTTCAGATTTAAAGCTCCCTGATCACTGCATATAGAACAACCTATAAACTCCAGGCATATTTTCTTTCCCTACAGGGACAGGACCGAATCTGTACCCCAGACTTCCAGACAAAGTCTAAGAGGTCATCTCAGGACTCAACTGCACACACGTTTCTACCACTGCTGGGTCTTCCATGGAGACATTCAAATGAATTTCCACCTCTATAAAATGAGTTACAGAATGTTGAAGCAAAGTTAGTACAGAATGTTTATTAATTGCTAGGCATTCAATGGATTAAATTAGGTAAATTATTTTGTTCTTCAAAGGCATTATTATCCTAAAAATTACTGTCATTAAGAAAAAAATGTCTAGTAACAAAGTCCAATTAAAGTGAATGGATTGAAGTGTCCCAGGAAAGCACCAGTGAGCGCACCATAATTACTTCAGCACAGCAGCAGCCCCTAGTGGCACACTGATACTGCCTCATCTATGGCCTTCTAGGCCTGGACTAACCTACCAGCTTGGAAATAAGAAACCTACATGTAAACTACTGCTCTCCCTCTTATTAGGACATATTAAATTTTTCATTTTACATCTTTCAATATTTTTTAATATGTATTTTTATTCTTCCATAACTAAAATTCAGGCAAAAGCTGTCCCACCTGTTGTGGGGAAGGTGCAAGCCTAACAGTAACGACGCACTGCTAAACCCTTTCAGCAGGTCACATGACTGATCACCCATTTATTGAGGAGGAATGGGAGAAATAAATTAAAAAAATAAATAGGATGTTATTTGTATTGCCTTTCCAATCTGACCACCTATGCAGCAGAAAGCTGAGCAATATACACTTCTACTTCTTTAAGCATGCTGGGGAAGAACCACACAACAAGCACCATCTGCAGCTTACACTGAGATGAAGTAGTAGCCAATGCACTGAACTAATCAGCAGAAACTGCATTTTTTTTCTTAGCTTCTTTGGAAAGAGAAAACACTGCAGTTCTCCATGTTATTCTATTGCTATTTTTCCAGGTAGTTCAATCACTCTGCTACATCCAGTTCTGAAAATAATGGGCAGAGCAGCAATGAATATTCAGGGAAGGATTCTAAGCTTCAGAGTTAATTTCCTTCCTATGACCCTGAGAATGGCAGAAGATTCTTAGACATCTTTCAAAAAGTCAGTTACACCAGGATCAGATCTACACACAAGCGTTCACAGATGGATGAAAACCCAACAAGAGATGAAACGGATTTGTAGTGGGCAAGGAAAACTGCATACTCTGAGTCAGGAGAAGGACGCTTTAAAACATCTTACCTCTACTTGGCTATTTTAACACTGTAAACAAAACCAATTTCCCAAAGGTTACACCAAAAAAGATTCTGGAGTCAACTGAAAGGAAAAACTAACAAAATACAAAACCAGGATCAGATTTGTTGACATAGTGTACAGCCCTACAACCACGATAGCTTATGAAGGTTAGCACACACGAAACACAGAACCAGGGTTTCTTAGAATAGAATTACACATTTATTGTTCACATTTGAAATAATGCGGTTCCTGACTGAACCGTTGTAAGTCCTAATGCATCTGTAAACTGAGTATCACTATAAAACAATTTAAAATGCCATGTAAAATAGTATCATGTATGCATGTATTTCATTTCATGGTTTCTCAGCATAATCACTTTGTCTATTTACAAATATATAAAGATTTTTCACTTTAAGTAATCTGAGATATCAAAGAGGTATTTTCAAATCACACAATAAATATAGAACTTGTTTTATTAAAAATCTACAGTATACTGTACATTCAAGTTGAGGCAAAAGAAGTTTTAACGCCAGTTACACTTGAGACATAAATGAATGTTTCCAATATTTAGACCATTTCTAAAAGTGCTATTTCTGCCTGTGATGAAAGGTAATAATAGGATCCAGTATTTCGTTACAGTCAAAGTTTCAGACCATTGCTTCATTCACAGAATCAGAGCTTGTGTTACTAGAAAAACATCAAAGCTTTTATATATTTTTTAAATCATCTTCTTGCAAGAAAAAGAGGCAAAAAATGGCCTAAAAAATAAAAGCCATGTGCACGCACATACACACACGCCACAATTCAGATCACCACATAATCCTCTAGAAGAATGATCAAACTCACAGCATTCTGTTTCACTTGAGAATGATAGCTTTATGAACTAATCTCTAACAAAAACCCCAGCAGGCAATCCTAGGAAGTCTAAGGCAGTTCTATGTGCAAGTTTCTACATAGCAGAGTGCCAGCTCTGGAGTCTTCCCAGGACTGTGCATTACTCTGTTTCTTCTTTGTCACTCTCCACCCACTGATTTGGCTTGCTATCTCCAGCAGGTTTTTTCGATGCAGCACTAGAACTGTGAAAAAGAATTTTACAACGCAAATAAATTACGCTTTGGATAGAATCACAGTACTGTTTTTATTATATGATGTTTACTATGTTTGGCTACATAGCAATCATAAGTCTTAGATTAGGCTTTCTGTAAGTTACCACAACTTACAGTTGCTCTACATAGAGTTTAGCACTATAAAAATAACTGTCTGCGACATCATTTCAGATACCTGTTATGTATAATATACTGAGATGTCTGGCAAGGCTCTGCTGAAGCAGGACCACTTAACATGCAGTGAGGTTTTCTTTGCTGAGATGCAGATTTCACTAATCGATTGTCTTGGTCAGAACCTAGAAGATACATGTATCACCAGTTAAACTACAAGGCAACCAAAAACATTTGAAGGATTTGCTGCTTTATGTCTTTTGCTTTAAAAAACCTACACCAAACATCTTACAGCATGTCTATAATAATAAACCTTTTGTTATAGCTCTGTGATAAAAATTTGTAAGTACACTTAATGCTATTGAATGAAATTATGTTAAATTTAGGATTCTAAATTTGAAAATGAAGCATTTACATACACAACCACCGCTGCAAGTAATCATATTAAAGTCAAGTTTAAAGTCACTCAAACGTAAAGTTTCTTACTTAACAATTGATAAAGCTTTTTTACTCCTTAAGTAAAAACCTCATCAGCATGCATATATAGCAATTAACACCAACAAGAGAACTTGCAAACTTGACAGAGTATAGGAAAAAAAAGAAAGCGGTAAGTTAGATGCCTTAGCATTTATGTGAGCTTAACCACCAGTGAAGTCAACAGAAAGACACGGCCAAACTTGGCAGGGCCAGATCAATCCCCACTAACTCTTCTTCACATTTAGATTTCAACACTTTCATATGAAGTGGAAAAGAACAGAATGATTCTGTATTCTACAGTATTCATCATAGCACTACAGAATTAAGAGCTTTTGGACAAGTGTTGTGAAAAAGGAAAATTTAACATTAAAACAATTCTAATGATAACCTGTGGAGTAATACCCAAATGGAGTATGGAGTATCATCCTCTGTGTGGCAGACATATTTTTGTTCTTACTACTGTTATCCAGTAGCTTAATATTAGGATATATAAGATCGAAGAACACCATTTAGAAGAGAAAACATAGCATTAATACACATCCAGAAACACTAGAATTTGGAAAAAAGGTGATTACAAGTCAAAAGCATAACAATGAACGTTAAGCAGCTATCAAGTTGCTCACAGACCACCAAATCATGTCATTCTTCATGAGCAACAGCCAATCTCAGTTCTGTTCCTAAAAGTAAAAGTTTTCCTACTGTGGAAGATCACTTCATTTCACAGCTACAGAAGTGCTACAGGAATTGCACAAGGAGAACCCAGGACACATGAGGCAGGCTACTTTATCTAACAAGAATACAAATTCAAGCTATCTTTACTTGCCAGGTGTTTCAGACTTATCTTTAAATGTGGGCTGCCACAACAAGAACCTATTTAACAGATATTGTTACGTCCCTCCACCCCGTCAGAAAGTACTGAAGACTCAGTGGTGAAGACCAAAACACTGCACATGCACATTCAGGCATGAGAGGATGGGAAATAAACTTACCAACTTGAATGAAAAAAAAATCACAGAAGAAAGGAAGTAAAAAATACTTTCAATAAAAACAATAATCCTAACTGTATGTCATATAGCTATAGTTTCATTATCTTTTCTGAACAAATTATTCCTTTATGAAGACTCTAATCTTAAAATTCAATTTTTTAATACTCAACTTTATTTTCATTATCATTATGCTCTTTTCACTATTTCTTTTTCCAAAGGATTCTTTTTTTACTGAATATGTATGTGTGCGCACATTTAATATTACCTCATCTCAAATAATTAATGCTGCTATCTCCATACTACGATGCTCCTGTTCCAAAACGTGTTTCTGCTCTGTACAGATCTCCATAAACCATGATTTCTTCAACTGCCTTAGCAATTAATATGCTCACATTTAATTTAATTTAGTAATTCTAAGAGTTTTCCATTCTTAACAGCTATGCTGTCAGGTACTTGATATTCACCAGACTGCTTCACAAATATAAATTAATTATATAAGTAATTATTAGGGAGGGGGTTATCACAACTCCCTTTTTAAAAGGGGATTTTGAACCATCAGTTACCCTGACAGGAAGGGGCATACAGGTATCTGGTAAAATTTGTCTTCAGAAGTTTCGGGGTTTTAATAGTTTTGTTCATATTTGCATCTTCTAGTTGAAAGGGGGAAAGAGAAACACATTACAAGAATGTAATTTGAACCAAATACTTGCTTCCTAAGAAGGCACTTGGAGTTGTCACATTTTCAGAGTGCTTGTAATCAGTAGACATACTTAAGAACTGTTGCTTCAGCCATGCTCCTCTATCTTCTTCAAATGCCTTTCTCTAGGAAAAGAAATGACAGTTTACACATATGACCACAGGATCAAACTTAGTGCACGTTAGATTGATGCTATTCTATCTAAGAAAGCAAAAGTCCATGTCCATGTAATTAAGGAGAGCCAGCAATTTAAAACAGAATTAAAGTCATGTGAGCAAGCTTTTGAATCCAACAAGGATTAGCCGAGAAGGTATTTATTTACAAGCCCAAGCCCATGGTTTGTTTCAGAGAAGTCTGACTAATCCTTTCATTTTACTGTTCTCCACTCCAGTGACACAATCTCCTACCACTGCCTCCCATGCTCCCCTTCCCTCTCAGTGTAGCACCTCTTGGAGGTAGCTCTCATTTCTGGCAGCTGCCAATAAGGATTACTGCTTAAACCTCAACCCTGAGCCTTCTCCTAAACAGATAAAAACAACATTGAAAATAGCACTGATTACTTCCATCCAAAACTGGGGCAGAAAAAAAGGGATTGTTTCCAATCACTCTGAGCACAGAAAAGGAAAATAACGGCTAAAAGACAGCCTCCAAAAGATCCAATGGCTCTGGAATCAAGCAACAAGTTATTTCATCTCCAAAACCCATCAGTGAAACTGGACATCCCTTCCCATTATATAAAATTATTTCTACTATGTCAGTAAAAAATAGAGCAAGCTGAACTCCAATGCAAACTGTCACAAACACCTACAAAGCTTAGAGCATCCCTTCTCTTTTCGTACTTAAGCATCTCAACAAGCAGAAGCATGGGTAATTATGCTTATGCTTCAATGTAGTCCTAAACATTTCTGGACTAACAATTATCATTTATTATCACTGAAGACTTTTAAAGCCGAATTCAAGGTCCAACGTGGAATTAACAAACTCATTAAAATGTAATTAAAATTAAATTTAAAAGTTGAAGAATACATATCTATATGTGGTGATCTTTGTCATTGTTTGTCACAGTGTGAGCTACTGTGCCAGTATCTCAAGCAAAATCTGAAGTATTTTATGTTCCTTACAATAAATTTTACAGCATAAGAAAAAAGTAGCTGTCTTGTCAGACAAGTTGTCTATCTAGCTCAGTCATCTGTCTCCATCATGACTTCCTTTCCCTGCTAAACTTGTAAATCCCTTTATGTTCTTGGCCCTAACTATTGGCTGGACGAAAGGACACATATGCTACAGCTCATTTAGAGACACATCTACCCTGCCTGCCTTCCAGTATGCATGCTTACTGGACAGCCCAACTACAAGAACAGAACAGACAAGGACCCTACTAATGGGAAGGCAGCAATTACTCTGGGTTTCTGCAATAGTCATTGGTTTTCACAAAAGATTAGGAATCAAGGACCTTTGAGAATTCAATCGTGCAGCCAAATCTGACAAATTTGCATAGGGCTTGCTTTTGTAGGAAACCAAACAAGCAGCATCTAATAAAGGATTTAGCGAATAATCGGACCAATTTTTGGAAGTACTTAAAATATTTCAAAAGCCGAAACAAGAACAGGTCATTCCATTTGCAGCAACTGTATTTTCCAATGCACACAAAAAACCTGGATTTTTTGAAAAGCCAACAGAAGGACCTCCTACATATCCTCCAAGGATATGTTTCATACAGTATGGGAATGATCTTTCCTATAGATGTTAGCAAAAAAGATATTGTTAGATGGCTGCACTTTAGCATATGTAACAGTAAAGCTACTTAACAATCATCTTCCATAGGAGTTCCTTTTTCTAACACCTTTCCGCTTTGCTAATACCTCAAGTCCTAATCTAATGGCAGCTTCTGTAAAACTTCTTCGTTCCTTCTCAAAGTTCTTTTTTTGTTCTCGAAATAGTGTCCATTCTTCCTGAAGACGCTCTCTTTCTTCCAACAAATAGCAGTCCTGTAGTAACAGAGTGGTGTCATCGTCACATGGAGACATAAGCTGTTGCTGCAGATATAAAGCAACGAGACAAAAACATCAGTTTGGGAGTGACTGTTAAGAGGGGCAATTTCTCTACAGGTTCAGTTTTATCAGAAAAATGGTTGACGTTTAATGTGAAAACAATGCAGTAAGTATCAAGTTGGTGGCTAGTGGGGCCAGAGTTTCAGATGGCAAGCAAAATGTCTCTGTTCAGGCAGCTGACTACATCAGCACTCCTCACCTTTGCTTATTCCCAAAAATTATTCCTACTAGGATTACAAACTCATTAAATTACTAACCAATTTACTAGCACACCTATACTTGGACCAACCATTAAAATATTTTATTTTAAAAGTGCTATCAAAAAATGCAGAAAGGCTCAGAGGTGAGAAAAGCGGCACATTAAAGAACAGAAAAGCTTAGATTCTGTTGAGAAAAATAAGAAAAATTAAACCATACTACCTGTAAGAGCTGTTGCTGAGTTTTAATCATTTCTTTACATTGCTGAATCTCTAACTCTAGCTTTTCAGTTTGCAGCTCATGGTCTTCTCTTGAAATGACATCTTTTTCATTCAAAGCTCCTGAATGTACACATGACANGGGTCTGGGGGCTTTTCTTAAAAACAAAACAAAAAAAATCCCTCGCATCAAGGACTCATAGCAAGAGCAAAAGGTTTTGCTGTATTTGTCTCATCCTGAAAGACAGATACACAGTGTATTCAAAAGCACTTTTATCAGAGACGAAAGATCCAGGATTGGTGCTACACTTGTAATTATGCATAAAATACAGTTCAGGGGAAAAAAAGGCAATGAAAACATAACTGTTTCACATTCCCCAAGCATCTGCAGTGCAATACAAGTGTCACACAAAAAACCCCACTTGTTTCAGAAGTTATTTAAATGAAAAAAAACCAAGAAAACCAAAGGCTTCTTTTCACTGACATGCTGTTAGCCTGTTCTTCTGAACCCATTTTTGAAGGGCTTGTGTGTTCATAAAAATATGACAGTAACTATATTTTATCACAGATATAAAAATAAAGCCTTTTCCTTCAAGTCCTACGAAGGAGAAACAGAGCTAACAGAACATTGTGTGTGCATTTTCATCCCAGTAAGGGAATGAATTAGAGAGAAATAAACTGTATTTCATGAAATTACCATCACTGTGATAGCTATATATGAAATTAAATAAAGCAATATGTAATCAGCCAAGTTATGATCTCCTGTTGCCAGTGCTGGAAAATTAATTGAATCCCTGAAGGACTAGACTATGGTCATCTCTATAAATCCAGAAAACAAAAAGGTGACTCCGAGAGAATAGCAAATACTTAAAACATTCATCCTGATGCTTACCTATTTCTTCAGTTAGTTACACCAAATCAAGTATTCCTCAGAACAAGTGTTCTTAAAATTCTTTCTATGGTATAAACATATTCTCATAGACAGTCTGCTCTTTTATTCGCAACTGCATCCGTGACCTTCTCAGCCTTACTCTTGACTGCAAACATCCCTGTGGTAGCAGCAGCATTTGCTTGCATGGGAAAATAATACTAGGAAAGAATTTTATATATTTTTAGCTGTCTTCTAATGTTGTTTAACAACTGGAAATGAGGAGAGTCCAGCACCATACCATAAGCCAGTTCACTCTAGAATGCTACAAGCAGCCTCAGAGGTGTGGATGTCGCAAGCCTATACTCTTGAGAAGGATTTACATATTTTGCATTCAATTTCTTCAAGTTGTTACATCTGCATTACTTGAAAATCTCAAAAAGGTGAGGAAAGGCAACAAACATTACTACAGGGCATATACTTTTAAAAGAAAAATAATTATTTCTTTAAAAAGTTCTTTACTGTATCAAACTATAATCGTGTCCTTTCTCATGATCACAGGCTTGGTATGCAACTGCTTTCCTAACTACCTACTATTAAAACTCACACAGAAAAATGCCAATCACAAGCCCTTTCAGGAAGTCTGCCAGGTGACAATTCCTTCCATTTTAGCTTTCTTTTAGCTTAGACAGTCAGTAAAGTAAAATTTAAAAGCATACCAAATGGGATTATTAGTAGCATTTTGAGTTTACATGTAATACAGTTAAACGTCACCTTGGGTATCCAGCTTTTCAACATGATTTTTCAACATTCTCCATTGTTTTCTAATGTTGTTGGTAAGCTGCTCTCGCACAGTTTCACAAGACAGTTCCCACATATTCTCTTTATTTAACTCTCCGATATCTTCCTCCAGGTCTGACAGCACCTGTTGAAGCAGAAACAGGAGTCTACTGCAAGCCACGCCACCACTCCAAATACACGTTTATTTATTTAAATATGTATATAGGTTTAGTTTACTGAAGAGAAGGAAATCCCTTACATAGAGGAAAGATTTTTCTATCTAGGGAAGTTTGTCTGTCAGGGAGTTGAGTTCCCTGATGGTCTAATGCTGAAGAGACAGAAGTCTCGTGGCAGTCCCCAGAACCCCACCACAGAGAGAGTGTGGCAAGACTCACTCTCATACTAGAAAAGCTCAGACTGCTGACTTCTGCTGTCAAACATACACAGTAGCTGCCCGTTAACTCACTATGCAGCATGAACAGGATTTAAAACAAATATTCTCTCCTGTTAGGAATAAAGTAATTTATCCCTGCCTTATTTTTCTCCATGATAACAAAAACCCCACAATACACTGAAGGTAGAGTGGAACTAGCACTTCCCTTTTCCACTTGCATTTTACACTATGGTTCAAACATCAAACCTGGATGCTATCTGGAAGATATAGAAGTCTAAATGGTCAAGACTAGACCAGGACAATTCAGTAGATTTAAACTGAAAAGCTACAGCTGTTTGACTATCTGGCATGAATATTCCACTCTTCTCAAGCATCTAACCCACTCTCTACAGTCCTCTATCTAAAAATAGATGAGGAAAGTAGAATGGGAAGTACAAACCCAAGAAGTTCAAAGGCATCAAAGTAATTAATTTACATATACAGAAAGTTTTTTCTTGTAAACCTGGATCA
>VXBO01003872.1:223-140957 GCA_013400135.1 Rhinoptilus africanus | reverse complement strand
GCTCCTTCCTGCAGGTGCTACCCCTCTACGTTCTTCCTCTTCCACTTATCCAACTTGGGACATAACAAAGTGAGCTGACCTTGGTTGTTATGGCAATAAGTACAAGCAAGGGTATCTCTGTGTACCATTCTTTGGTATTCCCTATAAACATCAGGTCTTATCACTCTGGAAGCAAACACCATCTAAAGAATATGCCATTAATTTCAGAAAGTGCAGTTAGTTAGAAGTGACTTAGCTGAAAAGTAAAACTACTGAAAAGAAAAATAGTCCTGTTTTTTACCTCAAACCAGGACATTCCACCCCTTATTCCATACCATTTGTGTCACTCTCTGATCACTACTGGTTTTGTTTCTTCAAATATATACACAACATATTTATTCTATTTTTAGTAGTATTGTTGAGTTGCATGCTGCACTCTTGTTCTTCAGAACAGTTTTCTGTCATGTGTGCCAGACTGAACATTGACAGGCCATAGACCTAGTTATGTTCTACTCTCACTATAAATTAAAACGTGTGAATTGGCTACATTTGGAAGGGTTATCTTTTAGAACAGGTTTAAAACATAAGGCATATTTCAATGAAAAATCTTCATGGTTTTGAGTGGTACAACTTGAGTTTTTGACCTTTTTCTCTTTAGAATTACTATATGTTTATGTGCTTTTGAGAAAGGTTTCATCTACGTTTTACCTGCGTAACCACAAAGATGATTTATTCCTTTTTTTGAAAATGATTTATTACCTGTTATCCTTAAGTGCTCAATGGAAGATACACCTGGCAATAATAGAGATGCTGATTATAGCAGCTGGGAGAACTCTTTAAGATGTCTTTAGAACTACTGAGTTTCTTTGTACAAGCCCAAAGCATTAGTATGAAGATTTATTTATAACTCGGAAAATGCTTTTCAGCAATTAAAAATGGGATTTCTGCTGGATTGGGCATGTGTTTTCTCATGGAGGCTTGCCAGGCTGCTACATAAACATCCTTTGGCTCAAAATACTCCATCTCGGCTAGGTTTCTCCACTTGGAGAAATATTCTTGGAGTATTCTACATAAGTGTTCTTCTGGGAGTGAACAATGGAGCATTTTATTTATAATCAGCGGACCAGATCCTGAAGTACTTATTAATGAAAGTTTTAGCAATGGATGAGTGAAAATGAAGCGATACCTTTTACATTAACCAGTTTCAGAAATCCTCTTGCATCTTACAAGCCATCGAATGTTTCTGTTAATGATACTGTGTTGTTATCAAAACTTTTTCTTATGAAATGAATTTAAAACCTCTCCAACTAAGTGAACATGAACTTAGAAGCAGCCCTACACTGACAGCATTGGGTACAGAAATCCTGTATCTGTCTTACATTGCTGTGCATGATAAATAATACCTGTGCCTTTATCACTACCTTGTAATGCTGTTCCCAAACGGGATATTCCATTCAGAGAAAGCAGAGTCCAGTTCCTGGCCTGTTTTACGTTTTGGCTTCCACAGAAGAAATTGTAAGCACGGACTCCTGTTAAGGGGTTGATTATGATTAAATGGTGTCACCCATTTTCATTATCATTTTTTATATGAGTGCTGTCAATGGTTTTGGATCGGGATATGGCAGAAACTCAGCAGCATGTTGATTTAAGCCACCCAGAGTTGGGGCAATGAATGCAGAGGCCAGGAGGAGCTGGTAACTAGAAATTTATTTTAGCTTGACATTAAATAATTGATATGGGCTTTTATGTATGGTTATCGATAATCACGGGTCTTTGGAAAGATTCAAATGAAAAAAAAGGGTAGTGCTTTTGGTACAGAGGGCAAGAATTCTTCAGAGGCCTTTGAAATAATGTGCTTGCAGTAAGACCGGTGTGATAATTTTTGGGGGGCAGTGATGGTGGTGGAAATACTAATTTAAATGGAAAAAGCCATTTTAAAGGAGGTTGCCACTATCACAAGTTTAAATTCAGAAAACGGTTTTCATTGTAAAACTGAGCACGCTTATAGCTACATTAGTTTCTCTATTATTCAACTTATGTTAAAGCAATATTTTTCCTTAGATATTGTATACCTTTTGTTTTAGGGAAAAAAATCAGTTTAGCTTGGTCTGGAAGTGATTTCTTTAGTTATTTTAAGTTTCAAGTTGATCCCAAGCCTATCCCCTTCCCTGATGATACCTTCATACTGAATATGTCATTATTTAATTAACAACGTTTAATTTAACTCTAGCAGTGAATAATAACCTAGAGCCAAAACAAAGCTCCCTTTTCATCCCAAGGTATAGGTAAATGCGAGTTCATTTCATGGTAATAAATAGCAGTAATTCAGAAGCATGGATAGGACCTCTCAAATTTTTATTCTTGGCAGTAACTTTGAAAACATTCTTTCTTTTTTTTTTCCTAATTCATTAAGCTACATGCAGCACCTAAATAATATCAATTTTATTTTTTACAGCTTGTGAAGGTTACTTTTCTCGCCTGTCCTTTGTGTTGCAATAATTAAAATTTGTCAGTTTTCTTCTTTCCAGGAAGTATGTGCAAAATAAAACTTTTATATTGTTATATCTGTAAGTTGAAAGTGAGGAAATGGGAATCTAATCTAGAAACAATATTGTAAATTAAGACTGTTTGCTATAAGCCAGCAGTCCTCCCACCTAACACTACCAAAGCCTAAGGAGAAATTTCTGCCATGAGTTAGGGTGAGACAAGGGTAGAAAGTGTGCTTTTAGACCCAGCTGTAAAGTTGAGTGCTGATGAGAATGTTCTCCTGCATGTGCACACGTTCTCAAATTCGGGATCTGGGGTAGGCTTGCTGTGAAGGTGAAAGGATTATAAACTCAGAATGACTTTGTGGCATGTTTTTAAGTTGAATTAAGTAATGAAATTATGAAAATGAATTTTACAAAATAATATAAAAATAGCAGCATCACAGGCTGTAGCTTATGATGGAATGTGTGTCACGTAGTCCTGCAATCCTAATACTGCTTAGTCAGCCCACAGAATTTGATGGAAAGAGGATGGTGCTGAGTATGCCAGGAATGGCAGACTTCAAGAACTTGTTTTCTCCTCTTTGTCCTGAAGTATGACTGTCTCTGAGTTAAATTGTGTTGGGTTTTTTAGTGTCTTGCATATGTAAATGGTTGAAAAGTCTCACAGCTCTTTCTGTGTTGATTTTGATAAGCAGGGATGTGTCCTTTTTTTTTTTTTTTTTGCTCATTGACATAACTTGATGTGGACTATTTGTGTACATCTCAGCGAGGATCCAAGTGTTTGAAGTGCAGCTCTGAATGCAGAGGGGTCTTGGCGGCAAAGACTTGTAATGGAAGTTGATTGTTGGTTGTCAATGTTATAGCTTATTTTTTTGGGGCAATATTTTGGAAGCAGACTCAGGTTTTAGATATTGACAAAGGGAGGCAGTTTCCTTGAGCCCCCTTCTGCTGTCCACTGCAGCTGTGACAGTGCTTCAGCCAGGCTGGCTTCTTAGGAATATAGTAGTATGAGATGCAACACTCACCTCCCTGCTGCTTCTCAGTCAGAGACTCCATCCCAGTGATGCCCCTTTCTCATGCCCCGTCCACCCCATAGCAGATATGAACCAGCCCTTTGGGTAGCAAAGTTCCGTTGTGCCAATTCTGCTGAGGTGTTTTGATGGAGCTCTATCAAAAGCTGTACAAAACAGAGATCAAATGGAAATAAAAATTATTACAGTGGTATAGCTTCTTAGCTCTGCAAATCAGTAAGCAGACTGTAGAGAGATAGGAGGGATATTATTGAATCTACATTTACAGTAGAATAATTTAGAAGTCAAAATTACATTGCAGGAAGGAGGTAAGAGGTTGATAAGATCTGACTGGATTCAGATACTAAAGGTGAAAATCAACATGGAATTGTTATGGGATGTTCTAAATTAGAGGATGAATGATCCTAATAACCATACAGCCAGATCTTCCCTAATGCAAACAACTTCTCAAAAAACTATTGACTTGTGAAGAACCAGTGATATTTTAAAATTGGTTTTGGGGGGACTAAGGACGTCAGAGAGAGTTGCTCATCCCTATTCTTATGATCCAAAGTTAACAAAAAACAGTCTTTAAAGTTTTCTTAACCTCAAGTACAAAGTAAGTTTAGGGAAACTAGATAGTGACTGAAGAGCTCAAGCATTTGTATGTGGTGACATGTTCTAGTTAAAAATGCAGCAGCGCTTCTAGAACTCCTGTCTTAAGCACTGGTGGCTTTTAGTGGTGAACTCCAGACTTAACTTTCTGACCAACCACTCCCACAAAGAACATTAAGAGTAAACAGAGAGTTTGCAAGGAATGAGTAAAAGGGGAATAATCTGCAAGGAAACCCTCTTAGAGGTCAAGAACTGTTTGGATGAAATAGAATTTGCCAGAAGTCAAGCTGAGTTAAACTCTGCAAAGGGAACTGAAACAAGGAATAAAAATGTGTTTAGCCATATGAACATATAATAATAAAAAATGTGGCTGTAATACAATAGGGATGAAGTAGGAAATAAATATTTTGTAGGCATGGCCAAAACTTTAAACAAGAGTGTGCTTCAGTTTTGAATAAGGGCAGTAGTGTTAAACACAGAGGCAAAAGCCTAAGTTGCTGCTGGGAAGGAGGTTTGAAAAAGGAAAACTACTGTAAGTGAGGGAGAAGTAAGACCCAAGGACTTTAAATGCTTAAGTTTTAAAGGCTGAATAATCTCTCTCCTGAAAGCAACAGTGATACCCTAGACTGAAGAATGAAAATATTAGCTCAAATGCTGGAAAAAAGGGGGAAATGATCTTGCATATGAACTACTGTGAACTCATATTTTCCAAATTTTGGAATACATTTGGAAGAGAAGAAAAAATAAATATCTTGAAGCAACTGGGGAAAAAAGAGATGAAATGAAAATTGCTTTTCTAAAACTGGATTTTGCTAATCAACCAAAACAATGTTTTGATAAGGTGACTAAGTGCCAAGAAGGACTGTGTGGCGACTGAAGCAACAAAAGATCTAAATGTACAAGGGATGTTAATGTACAAGAGTGAGAAAGAAATAGCACATCTCATATCTTAAAATAACTCTTCTACTTTTCCATTCTGCAAGGGGAAATTTTTGTTCTAGATTTGGATTGGGAGATGCTCGAGAAGGCCAAAGGCTTTTGGGGTTAAATGAAGAGGCTGGCACACCATCTAGAGACTGTATACATGGTGGGACATAGAATAGGAGTTTCCTAAATGTCAGCTTCTAATAAAAACAGTGAGCATAAAGACCCATCTCGTTTTGAAGTGGAATATGATCCTCTTACGAGTCAGAATATGTCCTTTGGCCACCTGTGATGGCTGGAAGTAGAATTGGTGACCCAGATGGTGCCTCTAAACCCACATTACCCGAATCATTTGCTCAGCATCTCCAGCAAACCTGTGTATAAACAGTAACAGTCAGATGGTTTCCTGTCCATGTTTTGAGTGGTTTGGGGAGAGTTAGTGGGTTATGTTATGTTAGACCCAATTAACAATTGCAGGCTTGAAACTTTCTGATTTGGTTAAGATGATGGACATTGTTGGAAGACTTTGGAGCATTACTGTGGTCATCAGTACTGTGTTCAAGAGTCAGAACTATAAGTTCATTTATGTTAGAGGAGGGGCTGTCTTAGAGGATGATGTTTAGGTTTGGAATTAGGAAGAATATAAAACACGTTTTGAGCCTCCCTATTCTCATTTCTAATACCGTTGTATGTTAAACAACTGTGTTTCATTATGCTGTCATAAAGGAAGAGGATAAAAAGCCAGTAAACTATTAGGTATGCATTTTTATTATGATGACCGACCTGTAGGTGAGAGGAATTTCAATAAAAGCACTGTGCAGTTTTTCAAAGGCAGTGCAGATGTTCCCATTTTCTTGGCTGCTGCTGCTGTAGCCTTGTTTGAAGGCAGTCACACCTTCAAGGCATGTCCTGAATCTACCACACTGTACTTCAGTCACCTAGACGATATCTGAAGAAGCAGTAAGAAGCCAGTCTTGGAATGTATTAGCCAGCAAGGCGGGTGATGGCATTAGCATCACTTCCCTTTGCAGTGTCCTTGGCACCAGCTTTTTGGTATGAATTATTCTCTGGTAATAACAGAAACTTGTCTGCTGAGGGAAACATAATTTCTTTAAAATTCATATATAATTTATTTTTCTCTGTGTTTTCCCTTCTCGTCCTACCTCATTTTATTTCAAATAGGTTCTGATCTGCAAGAGAGGGAGCTACTGCATCCTTTAAATTGAGTGTTGAGCATGGATTATTTTTTTTCCCACTCTATATTTCTCCCTCACATATGAAAGAGTGTGTATGTCTTTAGACTGGAGAATATTATGTCAGAAAATAATAAAGGCTCTGGAGCACAGTAGTTGGTAGATGTCAAGACTTCACAGCTGAGTCTGGCTTCTTGTGGATGATCCTGTGTCTATAATGGATTTGAATCCACAGTCTGAATCCCCAGGAATCTGGAAAGCCTCAGGTAGAGATCTATATTGGTGTTACTTTTTTGTAGATCAACAGTGCACTTTCATGTCATAGTGATCCTCAAAGAGAATCTCCACTGTAAGAGTACTCTGGCCTTGTCTCTTTCTTTTCTTCTCCTGAAGTGGCCTTCCTTCCCTTCTCAGTGTTAGTTGTGTGTTTTAACATGTTTTTGTTTCCTTTATCACCTAGTGCAGCGCTTTGTGCTCCCACTGCTTTGTTCCTTTCATGAGCACAGAACTACCCTCAAATTATCCCTTGGTGTGAAGTAGATGAACAAGAAGCCAGGAGGGCATGAAACATAGATGCTATTTATTAACTGCTTTTTTACAAAGCTTTTGAGAGTAAAAGGAGAAGTAGATAGCAACTTCTTGAACGTTTACTGGTTATACTTCTGACTGTCATGAGAAATCATTTAGTACTGCAGTGATACAGGCCCTGGCATCATCAACTCTTGTCTAGACAAATAACTATGCTGGTTGTATAGATATGGTTCCCTCCTCAGTCTGAGGAGCTATCTGGCCTTCATGGGCAAAGAGTGAGTGCTGGATGTGGACCTCATGCCTGAAAACAGGAATACAGAGCTGGTCTTGGTTCTTAGTGTCTTGCTCCTCTAGGGCACCTTACCATATCTTCAGCTTCTGACCTGAAGGTGCTTCTCATAATTTCTTTGGTTTCTGTAGTACTAACTGCAGGTCTCTATGAGAGGTGCAGTTGATAAGGAACATTTTCAAGTCATTGGGAACATAGAAGTAGAAGAGGAATGTCCCTTCCTCCTGCTATCACTATTGTCTGAAACATAGGCAAGCTGCCTGGGGTTGAAATCACAGGGACTGAGTTTGCAGCAAGAAAACTGCTCATTTTCAAGCACTCACAAAGCTTGGATTAAATTATTCATGATAATGCTTTTTGTCACTACTGTTTATATTCCAGTGACAGTTAATGTGAGTTGGACTTGTTAGTAAAATAAATAAATAGCATTCAGCAGGCTGCTAAGGGCCGGGAGGGTGTGAGCACGTATGTGTGGAACGGGAGGCAGTAACACGGTGCTAATTCATTTATCTTTACACGCCAACAGCAGCACCTGATTTGTCATTAAGCAAGAGGTTGTCCATCAAATATTTATCATGCAGGCATTCCAAAAGGCTTTTAAGGGCACATTCAAACACCACTGATCAGTGGGAAGACAGAAGTTTTTAGAGTGTTTTCTTTTTAATATACGTGTGAGGGCTTAGGCTGCTATTTCAGTTGTAGCTCATTGACGTTACATTGAGAGTGAGACACAGACGTGCTTTAAATTGAGTGGGCTTTTTTTTTTGTCATCACAGAAGAATAAATTGTGCCCTCATAGAAAGCACCCCTTTTTCAGTGGAAGGATATTTAGCTGGTCAGATTTTGCTTGCTGCTTTCATTTCTGCTACTTCCGTGGATCTGGTTTATTGCATCTGTCTTAACAACTAAAGAAATGTTTTCTGAGAAATAAATAGTTCCATGACAAAGATGTATTGTAGTGAGCAGCTGTTTCACTGTAATGGGAGCCTTAATTGAAAGGATTATTGCAGCAAAACGTTTCCTAGTTGTTTGTGTTGGATGATGTGTCTGAGAAGGATATAGTATAGTAGCAAATTTTAAACAAGAATGATATCTGTTTTGCTTTCTGCTGGATCTTCAGGGTAGCTAAAGCCGAAGATCATTTCAGTCCCTTGGGACCAAATCTGCTGACCTTACTCAGGGAAAACTCCCACTAGCAGTGGGAAATTTGCTTCTGTAAGCAGCGCAGGAAGTGCCCTGTAATATATTAAGAAACCAAGTAAGCCCGTAAGAAACCAAGCAAAAGGCATTTAAAAGCATTCCCATTACTTACGGGGAGAAGGAAGCAGAAAATTAATATGCACATGCTCCATAATTAACATTTAAGCTCTGGTCTTAATGTGATTTAGGGGGAGCTGTGAACTCTCGAAAATGAAGCTGTTGGTGCAGATGCAGAGCTAGGTGTGCAGTTTCTCATTACTCAAATGTTTCTGTTCTGCCTCCGGATGAAGCGGGGAACTTTAAAACGCATTCCCCGTGCTAGCAGATGTGTTAACATCCTGTTCTAATTCAGAGCAGAGACCTGAATCTGGTTCTCCTGTATCCCAAGTGCACTTGGCTAACAGCGCCTCTTCAGTATCCCTCCTCTACTCCTCCATATCCCTCTCCTTAAATTATTTGATTATTCTTGCAAAATGGAGCTGCTCCAGTACCTGATGCCTTCCTAGCAGCCAGGTAGTCACTCACTCATCCGAGGAAGTATAAGAATTTCAAGATGATGAAGCTTTTCTCTTGTTGACTTATGACTCAACATAATGGGCTTTTGAATCATGTAAAATAGTAGCAGCAGCTACATAGGTATGTGGTCCCTTCCCAATCCACTCTCCCATACCCTAGCTTTCCATCTTTCCTCATGAAGTGTTCATCATCATCATCAGAAAAGTCAGTACAAAGACAGTAAACCTGAATATGTGCCTATTCAATGGATAAATTCTGGTTTGAAGAAATTAAGAAACATTTTCTTAAATGNCATTTTCATTGAGGTGCAAAACATGAATGTGAGTGTTCCTGTGCTGTCTTAGAGAGTATATGTGCCCACAAAGCTCCTTTTATTCTGTTTTTCTGCCTTGTTTTAGCACGTAACATGCATGACTCACTCTGGTGCTGATTGTTATTGTAAGGAAAACCAAAGAGATACATTTAGTGGTTTTCATATTTAAATTATATTTGAGATAATCATTACAGGGCTTAGTAGCGCTCCAAAAATTCTCTCTTCTTCAGACCATTTCAACATAACCTTGTTTCACGTAACTTGGTGAAGAAAGTAAGTTAAATCTTCTTTTCTGAGAGCTCTCAGTGAAGAAGGGCATTTTGCAAAACAAAAACCAGAAAGGCAGGGGAATGAGGTTTTAATCACTGTTATGCAGTACTCGTCTGGGTTATATTCTGTAAATTTGCACAGAACAACATTACTGAGTAAAACTGATCAGATTAGGCAAATTTGAGTAAAACCTTTTCAGAACTGAGAAAAAAAAAAGTTTTCAACATTTCGTTGTGATTTTAAATCAGATTTAAAAAAAACCTCCAGTGGAAAGCAGGAAGGGAGATAACACTTCCAGATTTCATTATGTTCATTTGCGGGGGGTGGGGGTGGGGTGGGGTGCTGTATCTGAGGGGGTGGAAGCTTGAAAATGACTGAAGAGACAAGGGAAATAACAGGATTTTATGGCCAAAATAACATTTCATCTTTCTTTGTGTTAAGGACTGCTAGGACCATTTTAATAGTGATGATTTTGTGGGGCAGGAAGGATGAATTCGGTACTACTTGTTCTGATAATGTAATGTGATGTGATTCTTGTACAAGAATCCAAAGGAATTTACTCCTGCTCTGATTTTTTTCCACCCTTTTTATTGAGAGAGATATAAAAGAAGATACAGCCAAAAATAATGGAGCAATTCAAGACACACACATAATGGTCATATGTAAATGAAGTTGTAAAATAAACAGTAGCTGCAACACACAATCCTTCAATTTTTACTTCATTTTAAAAAGCCACTCCTTTGGAAAAACAATGAGCGGGTCTGCAAGGAAACACAAGATTAGTTTAACTTACCTTTTAAATCCTTTCTTTGTTCATTCATAAAATTCTGTGGCAAAGCTGCTGAGGTCATTGCCTTCCCCTGTCTCACACAGGGCTCTAACAAATTCTGAGCCTGTTCTTTAATTGATCTTTCTGGGTGCCCTGTGATTAAATTCTGGGAAATTACTAAACTATGAGTCACGTCATAAAAACCAATTAGTGGTTGGTTGACAGTTTGTCTCCCAGCTGAGGCCTCCAAGTTTCTGTTAATACCATGTCAATATATAGGTTATTGCTGGCAAATGGCTCGAGTTTATTTCGTAGAAGAATGTTGTGCAAAGTCACAAAGTTTATGTTGGATAGTGCGAACGCTAAAACAGTTTTGTTTGAATGGGGCATACTGTCCCTTTTGGCTTCATTTGACTAGTCCTAATGCATATTGAAGTGTTGGGATGAGTGGGAAAAATCAACTTTTGAAAATAAACCTTTGGGTTTTTTTCTTCTTTTTTTTTAATCAGCTGCTGTTAAGGTTATTTGGTTTGGTTTAGGTTTTTAGTGGGTTTTTTGGTTTTTTGTTTTTTTTTTTTTGATACAGCTTTTTCCTTCAGCAGTAGCTTTTTGAGAAGGTCAGAAGCTTTGTACAGGAGTTACTTCTGCAAGGTGGCACTGTTGTGTCTTTTCCTCCCTTGCCGCTGTTGGGAGCTGTGTGTTGTTGCAGAGCGGTCCCTTTTTCATCCTCCTCTCCATGAGGAGGAAGGGCAGGAAATAAACTGCAGTCTTCCTTTGGGATCACTGCGTTCTGGCACTCAGCGAGGGGAACTCCAAGCTGGGGAAGACAGGCCCTTATCCCAGATGGATCTGTGTGCTACTTTGACTTTTAGGATAATGACACTGTGATCCAATAAAATGACATTTAGCCTGGCTTTAGGACCGGACGTGGTATACAAGTACTAGTTCTCTAGTGGGGTGACCTTGCTGAGTTAAGTGTGTATCTTTAAAGAGAGAATTTGGGCTGGGCTGAAGAGGTTATGGTATGAAACACCTTTAAAAGTGAAGAAAAAAAATTATAATGAACGTTTTTGGCATGGTGGTTTCTCCCCCTCCCTGCCCCGCCCTTCCCTTCCAAAGTTGGTGGTGTACTTATACTTAAATAATTACTAGTGACATATTCTTGAGCACAGTGCCTTTCCTTACAAAATTCAAAGCATAAAGTAGGCTAGTGGAACCTTTTAAGAAATTCCTTCAGAAAAAATCAAAAACGCTGACAAATTTTGGATCAGAGGATTTAATTTTAAATGTAGTAGATTTATAAATAATAGTATGTGTAAACATAAAAGTATAATTTAAACATGAATTTTTAGATTCATTTTTTTTATAATGAAATAGGAGAATCCTCAGTTTATAGACAGTGTTATAAAATCCCAGCGTGTTCTGACTGAGTTGGTCCATTACTGTTACTAGAGCAAGTCCCGTTCACTAACACAAGGGGCTGTGATGACAGTTACGTAAATATAAAGCTGATCATGTGCCACTTAACACCTCCCATTATGTAAGTTTACAACACAGAACTAAATCTTCTTTAAAAGTGATTTGTTTTGGAATAGATGTGCTAAATGTTATTCTTCACATTAGCCATGAGGAAGTTACCTGACTGTCTTTGCATTTAGTTTATATTTTTTGCTTTCTGTTTACAGCTAGCGGTCTACCTCAGTATAATCAGAAAGTGATAAAGAGAAGCCTTCAGTAAGGAAAAGTTTAGCCCATAATGGAAGCATTTGCTTTTCGGTGTAAACTAGAATTTATTAACTCTTTTTTTTTTTTTTTTTTTCAGATGCAGATATGGGCATCTAAAAAAAAAAAAACTTGGTTGCAAGCCGAAAACATACCCCTCATTTAGTTTTCTCAGATTTTGGCTATAGTCTTTTATGATTTTAAGTCTAGCTGTAGTATTATGCTGTCACAGAATCGAATTTGTACTGAGCGAGCTGCACTGAAGTGTAAAGGTATGTTAAGCAGTTAAATGGCTAGCTTGGCTCCTGAAGCCACTCTTGATCTAGGCAAAACTCCCTGTGGGTCACTCTGCTACCCCGCTGCTGCAATTTTTACTGCTCCTCTCTGAAATTTAGCTTAACTGCCCTTATCACATGCTGTCCTCCGCAGTACAGATGCTCTCCGTGGCAGAGAGGGCTTGCCATTCGCCACATGTTGCACGGGAGCCAAGGGAATAAACCACACACTGCAAAGCTGGGAGAGCAGAGGATCTCTCGATCCATTGTTTTAGCTGTGAATCCCCTGCGTACACTCACTACACTCAATGACTTTGTACTTGCAGAAGAGTTCTCATTGTGATATGATCTCCAGCTCCTTATCTTAAGCAGGCCTTAATAGTGTTTTGTTTTGCTGTGGCTGTTCCTCACGCTCTTATCCATAAGATGTTGTATATATCAGTGTTGATATCAGATGTTGCGTGTTCTAGAGAGTGTAACGCAGCCATCCTCGCCACTATGACAATTATACTTGCACTTAGCCCAATGTTTTTGTTTGGGTTTGTCATATATATTTTAGATTGGAAAAAATACTCTAAGCTCTTATAGTTCATTATTATTTATAATAGAGTTATTACAAACTCTGTAAGGTGCTGTGTGGTCTCATAGGCCAATATACTTTCTGCCACAGAGTTTACTAACTAGAAATTGATGAGATGATAAAATTCATTGCTTAGAAGGGATGCTTTTTGTTGCTTAGATGATTCCAACTGGATATTTATAGATGTGTGTTTTGGGCTTTTAGGTTGTTTGCATTAAGACCCTCCATGGGAAGGGCACAAGACCACCTTCTCGGCACACCTGCGTGGCTGCAGTACATCAGTAGTGCCTTAATATACCCAGAAGTGGCCATCACGTAGATACGCAGACATTTTTCTGTAACTTCAGTTTCCATGTTCCTTGTACAAATATAGAAAACAATAGGCATATTATTACATATGGTATCTGTGTAAATAAAGTTTGAAGAAACTAGTTGTTCTGTCACTTTAGGAAAACATAAGCAGCTGCCCAGAGGTTAAGATCCAGGTGAGGAAGAGCTCTGCTGCACGCTTGGAGAAAGCTGCTTGCTCTCTGACAAAGATTGTGCTTGTCCCGACTGTGCGGCAGGAGTGCAGATGAGCTAATTTAGCATGGCCGGGGAATCGAGGGGTCTGATTTCAGGTGGTCCTTCTGAAGTGAAGCCACTAAGACAGTGTTTCATTATGTGTGGCTGCTTTGCTGAACAAACTATCAATCTTTGTCTGAAAGGAGGACTGCATAGGCTTGAGGTTCTTCTACCAGAACTTCGCTTATCCTGTGTTTGATTTGTGTGTTGGGTTTTTTCCTAATAAACTAATTCCTGAGAATAATCCACATTCTTTTTCTATCCAAATTCTTCAAGATACGTGGATTTTCCCTAACGTCATCCCACTCTGAAAAGTTCTTCCACTTAAAATCTTAAGTGTGCAGCCACGTGTAAGAGAAATGAATACAGAAAGTGCGCTGAAATTCTCTTGCAGGGACTGTTTTTGTTCCTTGGGTTGTGTGGCTTTGTATTTTTCACAATGGCTCTTCTAATTGGGAGGTTTGTGTTGGTCACTTTTAGTTTCTTATTCTAGGTAAAAAATATAATAGAACCAAGCTGAAGTCCTGTGCAAACACTTTGAGACCAGTAGCAAAAGTTAGGGTTGCTTGCAGTCCACTGATATTTAGAATATGTGTTTTTGCTGGTCATGAACCAAGCCTCACAAGTTTGTCTTGGTTCATAAGATGCTCCTGTTTTTTTTTTTTTTTAAAAAAGGGAAAAAAATTAAAATAAAACCTGATCTCAGTAGGAGATGCAGATTTGTTTTTAATATTAACAGCTTCTCTGCTTAGAAAAAAAGAAACAATTTGTCTCTGTTTGCAAGGTAAACTTTAAGGAAGTGCTGGATAAAACAACAAATTCTCTCAGAGCCTCCTTCACAGCAGCATTCATTAGAAAAGTATTTTTTGTGACGTAGGTTGGGCGAGTACCTTTGAGCAGAATGCTTTGCGTTATGAAGCTTGGGTGTTCTGTTGGTGTTTTTTTTTGAAGCAGTGCTGTCCAGAAGGAGGAGTGCTTCTCCGCAGGGGAGAAGAGGTCATGGCTGTTGCTTTGTGGTCCACTGTCCATTCAGTACGTGATCTGGGGAGATGTCGGTGCTGCAGCCTGGGGAGGGAGAGAGAGCCTGATGGGCTGGGGTGGAGAAAGGGTAGCAAGGTTGGAAGAAAAGGTCTTAGGGCAACTTGTACTCCCCTGTTGCTCCCTGCTAGAAACCACTTCTACCTTTAGGTGGGCGCAACTTCTGCAGTTTTGCCCTGGCCTTGGATGCCTTTGGTGCTGCAGTAATTACTGCTGCAGTAAAAATTGCAGGATCATTTTGTGGTAATTCATCTCACCCATCTCCTCAGCCTTTTGTGTGCCATGAGGCAGATCATCAGGTTACAGAAGCCTTCCACGGACACGTGGTGGTCTGCGGTGAAAGGCAGTTGGGGTCACAGAGCTTTCTCCCTTTTCTGGTTTACTAATTACCACAAGCAAAATACCTGATTTGTAGAGATTTTTATGTGAAGACCTTGAGGTTTTTTGTTTGTTTGCTTTTGATTGTACAAATTTCCTCAGGCTATAAAAGCTCCGTGAAAGTATTTCATTATAGGTATTTGGTGTCTGTGTCTTCTGTGGTGTATAATTTGGGACTGAGTCTAGTTTCAGTAAATTATACTTATTTTGACGTTTGGGTTGATACAAATAAAGTAATATAAACACCAGAGCTGGCCTCAATGAGTCAGATACTTGTTGTGGACGCTCCTAACAAGCAAGTGCATCCATGTTGTCAAAAGCTGTAGCATAGTAACAATTTGTTTCACAGATAAACATAGTGATAAATACCTGCCAGCATTCACTAACATAAACATGACCCTGAGAGTTTACCCAAACATTCCTAGATTTGTAGGTAATTAGTCAGGAAATATTGGTTATTTTCTTATTTATATGTATTCTTTACTGTATACCTGCTAGCAGGGGAGTCAATAAATAGTCTTCCCCATCCTATGTTTCAGCATTAACTGTAATTTCATGTGCTCGTTCATGATGATAAGTTGTAATATGATGGGGATGAAGGTTAGCTTGTTGGTATCTCCTTGAATTTAATCATTCTTATAGTTCTGAAGTATGAAAGAAGGAAGACTGACTGCTTTAAAAGACTCATGAGTTGGTTTCCATAGAAGAAATAGTCCTGACATTTTAAAGCTCCCTTCTGGAACTTCAGGGATTTTTGAATTTATTTATTTTTAAATCTATAAATCTGTTTTATTAGCTGTTTTTCCTGACCTTGAAGAACAATCAGAAAAAGGTTGAAAAGATTCCTAAGAAGTGTTCAGAGGCTCAATATGGTTTTTTTCAAGTTCAGTGAAAGCATTGCCATAGCCTTTAGTTAGTACAGAATCAGGCACGTGATAAATTTCAAGCTGAAATATAAATGCCCGAAAAAAATGTACTTTATGATAACAGAACAGGGGAATTTTTGGTAAGGCGTTATGGTCCAAACAGCTTTGTTGATTTATACTTGTAGAGGCTCTGGCCCTGTATCACACATCTCCTTGGTTCTTCACTTTGTTTGTCTGTGGAATGGTTCAACGCTGCTGATACTTCTTTGTCATTTCATTTCATAAGAAATTCTGTGTACTCTGGCTTGGGTCTAGATCAAGAAAACACAGAGGCTGCTATAATTTCTCTCCAGACTCTTAGAAAGGGACAGAAAGTTGCAGATCCTGGAGAAAGGAGTAGGCTTAGCCAGTCTGCTGCTGACATTAATGCCACATTTGTTTTTTCCGCGAGTCAGTAGAACGTGGTGTGGTAAAACCTTTCTAAAATCAGAAGCAAGGACCTTGCAATTGTGCTTAGTCCTGAAAAAAGTCCCTGTTATGTGTATCTTCTTTAATGACATAGCTCTCAGTTCAGTGAAGCAGGTAATTTTTTTTAAAGAGGCATCTAAGGCTTGGAAAACATGGTATTGGTGTGCCAAGTCATGATTTTATGTATTTCTTTAATTCCTCAGAATTAGGTGTCGTGCTTAGAGCTGTTTCATATGCGCATATTCACATAGAGCTGTATGTGGGGAGTTGGGTGCTCGGAGCAATTCACTTCTCTGTTTTTTCCTTTACTCTCCATACTCCCCTAATTTTTGTACAGTGTCAGATAATGCAAAGGCAAGGAAAGGACATTTTCTCTGTTCATACATGAGAAATTCACCTTTCCTTGTGCATTAGAGGTGCTGCTAACAACAGTGTGAAAGGGAATGTTGTTGACTGATTGCAGAAGGAACTTTGAGAGAATCCCTACTGCAATGTTCAGGGTCTGTCTCTGTGTCTGTCTTCACCATTTCTGTTGTTTGAAGCACTGTGGGTTTCAGTCAGGATACTAAAAACTGTTTTGTCAGACGAATTTTGCTCAGTGGCTTGTTTGCATTCTCATTCAATTTCTTGACTTGAATATTCTAGGCCCTAGTTATCGATATCTTTCAAATGAAACCCCTAGGGGTAGTTTACCTGTGTCATTAGTAATTTAATAACCTTCAAACTTAGCAGATTTTTATACCAAAAAACCCTGAGAAATTGTATTAATCTTAGCTATTAAATTGATTCTTGAAGACAGGAAGGATGCTGCAGAACTTTATAAAATACCACTGGATCCATTCCCTCTCCCTGGGTAACTATGTTATTGAGCATTTTGAATTCCACCATTAATTATTTAATTTTAGTATCCACTTGTTTTGTATACTGATTGACAGTGACTGTGTTTTGTCCGTTACATTGAGATAACTTCTTTTTCAAGTGACTTCTTATCTCACTACTGACCTGTGTAGTTTTTTTGTGGTTTGGGTTTTTTTTTAATTATTTCTGAAATTATTTCAGTGATAAATTTCTTTATAGTGAAATCAAATAAAAATATTTAAGTGGAAGTTAGCAATTTTTAGTGATATTCACAGTATATTTTTTACAACTGCTTGGCTGTTCCTTGACTGTTTGACGTAAGCCAAATTTATCCATGTTAAACAAAATGTGTTCTGCTACCCTAAATAACCTGGAACCATGATCGCTTTGTTTCTGGTGTCTTAATTGTGAGTAAGGAATTAAATTTTGTATATAGGACTAGAAATTTCCCTTGATATAGGCCTATACTGTGTTCAAGGGGAAAAGTATTTGTGCTGTGGGTCCAGCTTCTTCATCTGTGAGCTTGCAGTTCTTATCTACTTGATAAATGGTATTGGGAAACTTCATTTCATACAGCCACATTCAGACCTGCTAATTTAGGTGCCTAAGTTTAGAGACTGCCTCACCACTAACCACTGTCTTCACTGGCTTCATGTGTGTGTGAAAGTGGTCCTGACGTCAGGGAGCCAAAGAAGGATCAGAGCAGATGAGCGTAACGTCAACTGGGTGTAAACAGGTGGTCTCTTTAAAATTATTTGGTTATTTCCTCTGGTTCTCCTCATAAAAAATAACAAACAATGAGGGGGGTGGGGGGGAAATCAGTTCACTGGAGAGACTGCAGATTCAGGCGCTATAGGAGAGTGATTTATATTTTTTTTTCCATAGGCTGAGGCTGCATGTGCTTAGAGTCTAAACCACAAGAAAAGATAATTGCAAATCTGGATGTGAAAAATGAAGTTCTTTGTGAAGGGCTGTTAATTAACATAGATCTCTCTCATACAGGTCTAGATTGTTTTTACATATTGTCTCTGTGGAAAAATGGATCTGTTAAGTGGGTCAATTTGATGTTCTAGTCTTTTATTCCATGATAAATGTTTTTTCTCAGACAATATACCAGGTGTTGCAGCCCAGGAAAGTTCTTGGGGATTAGGGACTATGTTGTAAAAATGAGGGCCTGGTGCGCAAACACCACCCTTTGCTCTACAGCAGTGGATTATCCTCGATAAAGCGAAGTAGAGCATCTAGATGATCCTCGAGTTGCTTATTTAAAAAATTGTTAGGCCTGATGTCCCTCAAATGCTTCCACATCTGTTGAATGTGGGATATAAAGTTCTGCTCACAGGAGACCATTTACAGGGCATAACAAATTTCATGGAACCGGCAAAACTGGTGAACAAATTATTGATTGCTTCAATATCTGCTAAATAATTATTTACATGTGCGCAGACATCTCTTTGATGGAAGGTTCCTCCTATTACCCTGATCAGAATAGTCTTTATCATTTTGTGATAAAAAGCAATATATTGAAAACTTGCCAGGTTTCTATTACCAAACTTTTTAGTCAGGTTTTCACGTTTTTAGCCCAAAAGTGAGGATTTGACATTCAGGGTAAAAACAGTGGGATTTTAGCTTTCCAGTAAAAATGTCCTGAAGAAAGCAGACACTTTCCATGAAAAGTTTTCATCTCCGTATGAAAGATTTATTAAAGAACAGGCACAGGCAGAAATATTTTAGGCAGCACTACTACTCTAGCAGAGCTCTGCATAGATGGATCAATGTTGGCCTTATATTATGTGTAGACTGTGGTGTACATTTCTTCTATATATTTTTAGTTCCTGTCCATGCACTTGATGGAAGAAAGCTTACTTTGTGTCTCACAGGTGAAATGAAAGCTGATGTAATTTATGAGGAAAAGCAGTGTAAGCATGTGTGCTTGGTGAGGATCAATACCTAGAAGAGCTGAAGTCTGTCTTCCATCAAGCTGGACACTGGTTGTGTCTGCACTGTGGGGAAAATGAGTTTCATTATGTAGCCCTCCAGACTTCCCCCCAGCCATCCAGCCTGGGAAATCTATTAGAGCCCATCACAGCTCCTTCCTCCTCTCCCAACCTCACATGCTGTGGGGTTTTCTCCAAAGGAAATGCGTGGAGAGCAACAAGGATGGCACCTGCCTTGCACTATAGACACAGCTACTGGAGTGTAAGAGGCTGAAGGCTGTTAGGAGACTCTACAGAGTGTCTACAATCTGTCTCTACAGAACAGTTTATCGTGGATAGATTTGTGGAAATGGAGAATTAATAGAAGGGAATCCACTCTGTCCTCCCCACTGGATCCTGGAGAGATAGGGGATGAAGTGCCTAATGTGGGAATGGAGTTGAAAATGTGATCTTTGCATAGACGATGTAGCTAGTGTCCTGCAGCTTGAGCCTGCCTCCTCTGGGACAGCTGGTGAGTGGTAGGTTAAGGTTATCCAGTGGATACAGGATAAAAGTACCTCCAGGGAACGCTCAGTCTGGTGAGGGAAATGACCGTAATCCAATAATTCAGGTTAATTTACCTTCCGTTGTTAAGCGTGTGTGTGTTAGCACCGTGAAGTGCTATTTATAAACCTTAAATTTAGTTGTTTTGATTATTCTTCTGTGTAACTAATCCTGTGAGTCTTGTTGGAAGAAGAGAGACGCTTAAAATGATTGCTGAAGCTGTGGTGCCCAGTGCTCTTGGTGGACAGCTCTCCACCCTGGTGTTTGGACCATGTCTAGATCTACTTCACAGTCACTGGCGAGTTGGGGGCAGGTGTGATCCCTTTTTTAAAAAAAACCTTCCCAATATTATAATCTTTTTTTCATATTTATTGGTTCCATTTTTCACCACAATACTCTGGGATGATTAACTTTCAAAAATAAGCAAAAGGGTCTCATTTGTCTCACCCTCCTTTTTTTCCTGAATTTGAATATTGTCAGAGGTGATCTAGTGGGAGGTGTCTCTGCCCATGGCAGGAAGTTTGGAACTAGATGATCTTTAAGGTCCCTTGCAACCCACAACATTCTATGATCCTATGATTTTAGGTAGAAAATACAATTAACCTCACTATTTTTTCCCTTAAGCAGGTGTTCTAATAGACTACATTGCTTGCATGCATCTCCATTTATCACTTGTGAACACTGCTATGGGGAGAGATCCTAATGAATCAATAAAATTCCTTTCTTTTTTTTTTTTCCAGTGATACCCTATCTCTTTAGCAGCAGGGTTACTGTGGCCATGATTCCTTTCTATTTCTCTGTGACAGACAGTTTGAAAACTCTGAGGTGCATGGAGCAGTCTAGCACGAACAGCAGACTGATGAAATGTGTCTGATTTAAGCATGTGTGGGGACTGCTAAGAATGAGCACTTACTTACGTATGTACTGACAGGCACCAGCATCAATTGCAGTTGTGGGAATGCTCAGTGCACCCTAATGTTGCGAGGGTAGAAACAGATACAGTAACCACAACAGAAAGGACACACTTTCTGCCTTAGTTTTGGGGAGTTTACTCCAAGTCTTGACCTGGTGATTTGAACATACGCATGTTGTAAAGTCAAGCTGTGTGCAGTACATATTGCTGGCACCTTCAGGCATTTCATATGTATGTGGTGCAGTGTTACAGGTCCTGGCCTATTTTTCAGAGCCAAATTCTATATACTCAGCTGGCAACGAACAAAAAAATGTGCTTTGGCTGAATGGATTTTGGCATAGGCATTCTGGAGACCCAGAATTTCAACTCTTGGAGTTGTAACAAAAAATGTTTAATTAAGCTGGCAGCTTAGACCAATAAATGTTTAAATTAAATTAAAGGGAAAACTTAGTTGCCGTATAGAAGAGATACAGATCTTACATGTCTGTTGCTTTCCGAAGGAGTGCAGTTGTTTTCACAGTGGTCTTTGCTTGGAAGCAGCTGTCTGGACCTGGAGATCAAAGGGGCAGAAAAGCTGAGTGGTGGATAGGTCAGAGATACTGTGCTTCAGCTGCTGCACATCTTACAATGTTATCTAAGAATCACTTTGAAATACGAGGGGTTTTTTGGGTAGGGACTGAAAATAGAAGAATGGAGAGAAAGTTAGAGTCTTTCATGGTACTTGGTTAGTACCTTAATAAGGGAGGCAAATTTAGCATAAAAAAGTTATACCAGGTTCCTCAACATTATTAAAAATCTCTGGGCAGTTCTCTCGTAAGCGTGGTCATTAGCCCTTGTTTCCCTATTTCAGTTTTTTTTACAGATTTCTAATTTGATAATTACAACTAAGATCTTGCGAAGAAGAACTACAAAGAGGAAAACATGAGGACTCAAGAACAAGAGGTCTGAGCAATCTGTTGATACATAGCATTTGTTTTTGAATGTTACCTACTGGCAACTTATCAGTTAGTGGAATATTTACATGTTCTTAAACTTATCATTTATAGACACTCTAGATATGTTTATATTTACTTTATTGGCTGCGGAGTTTCCTCAGTGAGGTTCGGTTGATCTGGCATTCTCTAACTCTGACATAAACCACTGCGTAGTGTTGCTTTGATTTGCAAGATAACTGTTGCATTCTGGCCTGGAGGCAATTGCATTCCAGCTGGGGGAAACTCAGCTCGGCATCAGGAGGCTTTGTAAGATCTTTATAAAAGTTTGAGGTACTGAGCAAGCTAGCATGCACGGCACTGGAACTTGTATTAATAAGATGGTTTCGCTTACATTAAGAAGACCTTTATCCTGATTGCCTTTAATAATACATTAGTTTAGTTTATGATATTTAGTTTTACAAAAAACTCACCAGAGATGAGTCCAACCCCTTAGACTCTAAACTATGAAGTCACTGACTTGAATCCCTACTTCAACCCCCAAACTATAGCTTGGCTCCAAAGCAACTCCAAAACAAAGTTCTTGTTTTGTGATTTAAATCTGTAAATCCCCATGTGAACGCTCTGATTTCATATCTGAGAGGTTTATTTTGGATTGCTCTGGATGGATTGGGAACTGTTTTCTGCTAAGCTGCATCAAGATATTTTCACATTAGTTAACTGTGACCACACAGAAGTGTTAGGTGCTATAACTCTTTTGATTTTAGGGATTTTTCTTTTTCCCCAGCTTTTCTGGCTAGATATAGCTCTGATGAGTATTTGCTTATCATTGAGGAAGACAGCGAACCCTTTGTAGAGCAAGTAAAGTATTCAGAGTGACAGAATATTCACTTGCTATTCAAATGGACAGACATTGAAAATATACCTAGGAATCTGTTAAAAGATCAGAAGAGACTGTTTAAAATAAAAAAACATGTGATTTTTGTGCACAGTCTTTATTCTAACCTATGTTTAAAGGTGGGTGAAAGCAATGAAAGCTTGTAGTTTTCAAGAGTTTTCTTAAAAATTACTGTCCAACATAGACAGCTTTTCATTCCTATCCAGTGGCTGTTCCCTGGCTACCCCCTGCCTCCACCTCTGCAGTGGGAAGAATATACTCTACCAAAATCAGGATTTCAGTTCATCTGATTGGTCTGTAAAATGTGCAAATCAGCTGCTAATTTTGAGTGTTAGATTGACTCGATGATAAGAAGTAATTATGCTAAAGGGCTAGATCAGGGTAAGCCAAACAGAAATGTTATTGCTGGAAGTAGTTTTGGGAAGACTGTTGCATCAGCAAAGGAACTGTAACCTGATAATGGCAGTCAATGTTTTAAACCATTAACTGTAGAACGGTTACAAGGTCAAGGCAAAGTATTGAAACCCACATTTAAAATATATCTAATATCATAAAAGACCGATTGGGATATGGGACAAGCCAAAGACTGACTGATTTATTACTGTCTTTGGCTTTTGTGTTTTTTTCACTTGCCAGATTCTAACATTAATGCAATAATAATCTTTTGAAAACAAGTAACTCCTGGTGGAAACCTCACATTAATAAAATAAGCCAGACAGTAAATAGCTGGAAGCATCAGCTTGTTTTATCATTCCTAAAACTATATCTCTTTTACTTTTACGTTTTCTTTCTGTTTGTTTGTTTGGGTTTTTTTTGTTTTGGGGGGTGGAGGGGAGTGGTTTTTGGTTTTGATTGGCTGCTGAAATAAAGTTTAATCAGAAGGATAGGAAATTCAGAATTGATGGTATCAAACAGTGGGCAGGTAATTGTCATTCCTATGTGACAGTCTAAGCCATGATCACTTGCAGCTATCTAAAATGCTTGTTTTTTTCAGAAATATCTTGCTACTGTTCGTATCTTGGTGAATGTTTTCATCCATTTCTTCAGTCCTCTGTTTCCTAAACATCTCTGCAGTTGCAGTTTGAGCAGATCATGTGTAGGAGGTTGATGATAATCACTCCTCATACATTCGGATAAAAGCTAGGGGTCAAGGTTGTTCCATTTCCTTTTACTGAGGGCGTTGGAAGGTCTTATGCAATAAGACCTTTTATTGTACTGCATGGAAAATACTTGGCTTGACTGTTGGTAAGCAAGCTATCTCTGCATTCTGATACATAACCAAGAGAGCTTAGAATATGATATATTCCTAAAAGCAAAATCTCCATTTTGCAAGGATGGGATCAGTTTTGGCTAGACATTTTCCTGTAGTAGGTCAGCCAAACTGTAATTGGTCTCCACTGATACTCAGAAACAGCAACAATCTGGACCTGAAACCAAGTGGTGCGCAACATGATTTGAAATTGTTTGCTTTCTTTGGGAACTTTGCAAACAGTCATTCACATAACCAAATGTACAACCTTTTCCTTACGATTGATTGCCCCTAATGATTAGCCTAAACCTTGAGCCAAAAACATCAGCATCAGTGGGCACCAGAGAAGCCACTTCTTACTACATGCATCCATGTGCTTGCCTATTGCAGGAAAAGAATGATTGGAAAGAGTAGTCTCTAAAATGGAGTCCATTTTTTCACTACGTCTACTGATGCTCATCAGTACCATAAGCACTTTGTAAGACATACGGGTTATTTTATGCTACTGTGTGCTTAAAACAACAAGAGGTATATGAAGATTCATTATGCCCAAAAGCTGGTTTGAGGTTTTGCTGATTTCTTTGCTTCTTCCTGATGGATTAAGAGTTTATATACAGGAGAAATACTATGTAGGCAGTACAAATATGCTTTATCCGCTATGAAGATCATCTATTGTGTCCTAAACTTGAAGTTTTCTTCTGCGAGCCTTTAGTTTCATTTCAGCACAAAAATATGACTGTTTAGAGAAACACACTTTTAACCTCAGCTTCTTTAGTTGGTGGTTTAACCTTTTCCAAATCTGCAAAACAGAAATGACCAATGTATGGTTGGAGACAATGTCCTGATTATGAAATAAGAACTTGGGCGAGGTTTGGCAGTCAATTCCAGGACATGTACTTTTTAGTGACCTTTGGGGATTTTTTTTCTTGGGCATGTGGGAAGGAGTCAGGTACAGGACTGTGACTGAAAATCAGGAAGGCATTTAATACAATATTATTTTTTTACATATGGTTGCATAAAAACTCGTCTTAATGTTACTGTTGTGAAAATATTCAGATGGCTAGATGAGTGCTTGCTCATGCTGTTGTATATCTAGACAAAGAAACTAATGGCAGAAATAAATGAGATAATTCTGGAAACTAGATACCATTATGATTGATGCAGGGAAATCCAGAGATAAGCCACGTTCACTGTTTACTCCAGGAAAACACTCATTTGTGATACAGTACCCACAAATCATGTTTCTAATAAAACCCTCCTGTGCACGTCAAACTGCTTGAAAAGTGCTTATTTGTTTAGCTAAACATTACATCACTTTACATTACTAACATGATCTAAAAGTCTCTCACAGCCTTACAGAGTAATAACATTTAAAATTTTACTGACTGCCTCCTCTAGCCAGCAAAACACATTGCTTTTCATTAAGACATATCTTTGAAGAAGGGTATTAGATTTGGAAGCTGCAAAACAGGTTTAGGCTGTGTCTTTGTCTAGTTGCTTCTAGGTACTTAGCTCTCACTTAAATGATATAACTAGATGTGTGAAGGATAATGATAATTGAGATTTGGCAATAAAACTCAGTATGGTGTTAGATAAAACCTTATATGGATGCTCTGATGGAAGTAATATACTATGTAAGGATTAGGAAAATGTATGTGGTTTTTCCCCCATGTTATTTGTATATTTAGTATGTATGTGTGCATATGGATTTTTCATTCTGAAACGTGGCATTATTAAAATTCTTGTAACTTTTATGATGATTTGGAATGCTTACCACCACTTTTTGCTTTCTAAAATAGATGGTAGCTTTTACAAAGCATTTTTCCACATGCACACACATCCTTCCTATCCATTAAGTGTTGTGAGCAGATACTTTTTTTGTCCTGACAATCAATAAGAGCCTGCTCAAGGAACCAAACTGGGTATTAACAGCAATGTGACTTTTGAAAAATGTAGATATTGGTACACATTTTACACATACTCATAGAACTCTTTCCTCCTAAATTATCACCATTATAGGTGTTCACTGACTATACATTGCATGTGAAGATGCATCTGCTGACAGTGCCCTTGCAGCAGCATCTCTAGTCCTTCCAAACTTGTGGTAAAGTGAGGTTTGGGGAGCCGTAGCCTGCAAGGCTGATATTTATGTGGCACTGAATATCATGAGGTTCACCAGTGTTTGCATGAGATGTGAGTTGGTACCCAAGGCATGTTTTGAGTCTCTCTTTTCTGAATACTTCACCTCTCTTGCATCAGCCATCCTGGCTTAGCCTCCTCCGGAGCCTGCTGTACTTGTGAAAAAGGCAAATTTCATGTTGCTCCTCATATTTAAAGAGCAGGAATCTCTGCATGGCCTTAATTTCTCTTGTTCTTCCAACTTTCCTGGAGTTATCTTGTATCATCTCTTCTGTGCAACTCCTCTTGCTCATAAGTTATCAGTATTGTAAATGAACTTAACTTGTATAGACTGTTTCAAGATAAATACTATTGCTTCTGCAGTGCGCCACACTATTCCATTTGTGACTGAGATACCTTTAAGTTTGCTGTGTATTAATAACATTCTTTTGGCATATCCCCTTATTTCACTCCATTGTTTTGAACTTTCGCAGGGAGTGATGAGACCAGAAGACAGGAAATTAATGGAAAACATTTTCAGCCCTCTCGGTACTGGTTAAATGGCAGATCTGTCCAAGGAGAAAATTAAGAATCTGGCCTGTGGTGAACTCAATTAATATCTACAGTTAGAAGGTGTCAAATATGAAAACTGAAGTGGTAAAACTTCATCTGAGTACAGATGCATGGAATACTTTATCGTAGGCTTGCATTCTACTTTAAGCTGTAAATTTTGAAACAGAATAAATATAAAAAATAAAAATAAGGAGAGAAAGCTCTTGAGAAAATCTAAAATAATACCAGCACAATGACTTACTTTTTCTGTTACACTCTCTTTTTAAGTTCTTTTTCTGGAAGCACAATAAAATTGTTTGTGTGCACACATACCATACATACCAATGGCGTACATAGGCAAAAAAAGAAATTTTGAGAAAAGATTTCAGATGCAGTCTTATTTAAAAACAAGCCTAAATTTTCAGTACAGTGTTGTACAGTAGAGTTGCATTTTATGTGAGACTTCAGTAACAGCTGAATTTTTAGAATATCTTGGTCTTTCTTTAAAATACAGATTGGGTTCCTTAAAATGTCATTAAGTTCATTTTGAAACGTCAACCCATTTCAAGGATGGTGATTTTCAGATGACTCACATTTAAAACACTCTTACTTATACATGGGAGATAGTCTCTCTTTAGTTAGTGTTGCCAGGATTCATTATAAACTCTACTTTAAGCCAAATATAATTGAGTCAAAAAATTGGCCTGGTCTGAAAATTGCCGTGTTTGCTCAAGTTTACAGGAAGTGTGTGAACCAGGAATGTCTTCTGGATTTTATCTATTTGCTCCAAGTTAATATACTTAAAAACCCCAAACAAATAATAAAAAAACCCCAACCCCAACCTGTCCTCCAAAATAGGTATTTAAATAACCCTATTCTTCCTGTAAAAAATTTACCTTAAAGGTAATACTGTCTGTATTTCATGTTGGAGAAAGTACAGATGGACTCCGTAATTCTAATTATGTTCCCGATGTCTTAAGTTCAATCTGCGCCACGTTTGAAATCACTTATATACTGTCTACAGAAGAACCATGCCAATGTGTTTCTCTAATGGTGCTCAGCACGATGAATGCCAAACTGCTGGGAGAACTGCAGTCACTGTGCCCCTTGCCAGGTACCAGCCAACACAACCAAGGAGTACAAAGAAGTACTAAACCAGATCTAATTCTTTCCCCACTTCTTGGGACATTATTTCATGATGACACATAGTTCTAGCTTAGTAAGTCCTCTCCCCTTTCACTTCCTGTAAAACCGCAGCAAGTGAATTTCTTTTTGTGGTGCTGCACTGTAGTTCATGAAGCACCTAAAAAGGTGTGATGGCAATACGGCAATATTTGACGGCAATACAGGATAGGGGATTTTTTTTTTAATTGTCTTTATTTTTTATTTTTTTTTATGAAGGGGAAACTCCAGCAAGACCACATGTGTGCAGATGAAGATGAATCCATCATTCCTATATTCCTGTACAATGGGTTTAATAGCTTATAATCATATTGCCATCAACCTTTTTGTGATTCTCTTCCTCTGTCCTTCCTTTGCCTGTTTAGATTAAAAGCTCTTTTAGTCCAGGCCTGTCTTGATGTGAACAGGGATTTTGCTACTGATGTCTGTATATTTCCTAACAATCTATATACCCAGGATATTACTACCAATACAAAAATCAAAATATAGAACAAGGGAGAAACATGGTCACAAGGCAGTAATTCTTCTTCAGAAATGGAGAGAGAATGAGGATACTTAACTCTATGGAGACTCTGGCTCTCAGGGTATGAGTCACGCTTCTAGCATATTATAGCCAACTCAAACAAATGGTGTCCAACGGATGACAAAAATGAAAATCAGTCTCTGGTCCAGAGACCAAACCCATGATTATTATTCATAAATTAACCAGGCCTGACCAATTAATCTACTTGTAAGTGCTTGAAGATACTTGTGGGTTTCAGTAGTACAGGAATTGACAGTAGTGTCTGAAAAAATATTTCATGGATTTTAAGCAGAGGAAAATCTTCACGGTAAATCCTGTGAGGCAGTTGGTGCGTTAAGAGATACATAAAAGTAGTTATGGAGGGTAGACACCAAGCTGACTGAAGTGAGTTCTAGTCTGAACCTGACAAACAGATGGTAGAGCATCCTATAACCTGGACAGTTATTTCAGCCCTTTTGCAAACAGCACCTCAGCTAATTCCATTATATTTTTCTCGGAACCTTTGTAAAGGCTTAGGTTCATCACTTCCACCCTCCTCCCCCCTCTTTTTTTTCCCCTCCAGGGAAAAGTAGAGCAAAACCAAACCAGCACTGCACTCACTGCCTTTTCTGAAGACAATTCGATGTTGTGTTTCTGTATTTGTCGTGAGGCCACTAGCTCCTAGGTCTGAATGTAGGCTGTGCCTCGACACCCATCCTAGGGTAGAAACTTAAAGCCAAAGCCCACCTTGATTTCAAACTGTTACATTCTGCCACAGGGTTTTGTTGCTTTTTCTTGTGTCCGAGGATAAAATCACTCTTAATGGTAGAGCACCACAGTGTGTTTTTGACTGTGTTATTCACAGCATAGTGCCTTGAAACCTGGGCTGAAGCTGTTGCCGCTTCTTTAGGCGGAGAGCCTACACACACACAAAGGCGTATTCAAAGCTCCAAGCTGCTTCCTTTCAAATAGGAGGGACAGAGAGTGGGATAGGAAGCAGAAGGACAAACACGGCCTCAGAAGTCAGTGACTTGCTCAGATGTGTGTGCCATGCCTGGGTGACTCTCAGCAGTACCAGCTCCAAGTTTGTCTCCAGTTAGGGAAATGGTTAAAACTGTTTTGGCTCACAAGGGAGGCAATGAATAAGAAAGTAAGTGGTAGTTATTTTACTGTGATGAACGTTACAGGAAATGTGAAAGGGAAGCTTGTAAACACACATGGGCAGCCAAGGATAAAGGCACATCTAATGAAAAAGTAAGAGGGTTGCTAAATATCTGGGATCAATACTACTTTAAAAATGTGTACCCACTTTGGTTTTGTCCGCGCATTCAGCTAGTCCCAAAGGGCAGAGTTTCGGCTTAAGCTCTTGGAAAGAAAGGGTTAATTGAGAGCACTGGCAGCATACAGGTGAGTTATCCTTTCTCCTCTCCTGCTGCCCTGTGGAGGGACTCCCTTGTTCCAGGGAGCCCTCCTGTCTGCCATGGTCATGACCTGGATCAGAGATTCAGACTCCATCTCCCTGCGCTGCTCTCCTGCTGCTTGTGTTTGTAGGACTTTGTACGTTTTGTTTAATGATGTAAGTAGCTATTGCATGATAGTAAAATAAGATAGTTACAGGTTTGGGTTTTTTTTTTTTTTAATTAGTAGATATGTGGGTAGAAGTTAGATCATTTGTGCTCCTAGACACATTAGTTATTTTGCCAAAGCTGGACTTGTGCAATTCAAAACCTGTCAGGTGATGTTTTGGTGACAGCTAATGGGGACCATTCCGGATTCCCAAACTGTTCATGGTGGGAGCAGGTGCTTTGCTATTTTTCTAACCAATGGCAATATGAACCTCTGTTAAGGATCAATGCAGCACTGTTAGGACTCTGAAAAAGAAGAGGTTGTTAAAGTTACAAATCTAGTATTTGCTTTGAAAACATTTTTCCTATTTAGTTTCTTGCTTATCTGAATGCCCTGGAGTTTAAAGAAAGGCTGACCAAAACACTTCTCTGCAAATAAAACCAACCAAACTCTTAAAAATAGGGGGTTTTTGTCAAAGTTTTCACCTTGCTTTTCTAATCCCATTGAATTCAGAGCAAAGGAGCATACAGACTGGCAATGAGACAGACATAAAATAGAGCATTCCATCTCCATTACAGAATTCATCCATCTTTCCTGAGTCCATATGGTAGCTGAAGATAAATCAGTTTTGTCAGTAGAAAAGCAACAATATTTTTAAGCCCACGTTGGATGTTTGCAGAAGGCTTCTTTCTGCCAGATGTTGCCTTCATGTTACCAACACAAAGTTGTACAAAGCCATTTCATTTAAACTCTTGAATTGGAGGTGAGAAATGCAATCTGACTGGCATGTAAAATTTCATCAGAAAATTGGGAATGTTTGCCTAATACTTGTTTATGTTAAACAGAGCATTGATCCTCAGCCTCTTTGAAGACATTAGTTCAGTTGACTTCAGTGAAGCAATGTTGATTCACACCAGCTCAAGCGTTTGCCCTTCATATTTAGCTTGCAATTCTTTTTTTGGAAGAGCTGTGTCTGTTAAATCTCAAATTAATATATTTGGGTGCTTCAGTGCAGATGGGCCGGCTGGTTTCCTAACCCAGTGACTTATGTTTAATTTACAGTTTTCAGATTTTACCGTGTGGAGGCTTGCTCTTTCAGAAAATCATAGATTTCAGTAACAGAAAAAGCATTTGAATTGTAGAAAATAAAGTAGTGTTATGTCTCAGTCTTTTTGTATGGTTAAGCAAGCAACACTGGATGATGACTCAGAGTTTCCCTTAATTGTCTGTCATCTCTTCAAAGTAGTTTTGGATGGCAGGCAACACCTGTTACGGGTTTTAGGTCTTTTAAGCATATTTCAAATTCCAGAATGTTTCCCTTCAGAAGCCTGTAATTTACAGGTATATAAAGGGTCCTTTTAATTTACCATGCCATTTCTTCTGTCTGGCACAGGTCTGTTTTTACCTTCTTTATTTTTTTCTTTAAATACTGTGGTTTTATTCAAAACTTGTTTCTAGTACTTAGTTCACCTATCATAAACTGACTTATTATTCCTTCTTGATTATTCCTTCTTCCTTCTACATTACTTCTGCTGGAATTTGGGGGGTGGGGGCGGTAAGCATGCATACATGTACATGGCAGTTTTTCTCCTTGTCTTTGCAGTCCTTGAACATGAAATACGGTTCTGCAGTGAACTGCTGCATTCCTTGAATCTTTTCACAGCCTACTTCTGTACCAACTGTCTTTAAACTGTTAACATTAGTAACTTTTAGCAGCACCATGTTAGGCTACTTCATATGCCCTCTTATATGTCTGGTAGTGCAACAGCCAGAGTTGTTGTTAAGTCTCTTCTGTGCTTCTATAGGCGGTCAGGCTTGGGATGCCTTCTGAATTCATTAAGTCCTATAGTTATGGTAACACATCCAGTACTATACCGATTGTGGTACTACAGTGAGAACATTCATAGTATCTATAAAAATCCATTCAAGAGGTACAGAGATTATTAAAGGAAGAATAATGTTTTTAAACTTTCAATAATCCAAATCTAAATGCTTCAGAGAGTAACCGTCTGGGACCTTTCCTGATTACTGGAGTCTGGTGCGTATTGATTCTAGATGCTTATGAGGACATAGACACGTGTTTTCCTAAACAAGTTTTAATTTGGAAGAGGAACAGTGATAGCATCAGTAAATGTCCCTGAAAGCTGCTGATCATTTTCATAATTCAGAATTTGGTTTTGTAGCTTGTCACTCATTATTTACTTTGTGGCTCTTTTGAATGGTTATGCTAATCACGTGATACTGTCTCTGTTCTCAGACTGGTTTTAGTATGTCTTTAGGAACAAATTTTAGGGGACTGGGAGTGATTGAGAGGCAGGTTGTAGGTAAAGATTACTGAATATTTTCCAAAATATGGAGTAACTTTCTTCTTACTCCCATCCCTTTGTCCAGATACCAGCTCTAGAAATTTCTAAGCTACCACAGGACTCACTGATTCACAGAAGAGTTTGTGCATTAGAGCTAAACTCGTAGATAAGCGTAACTGTGAAAGATCACTCTTGGGTCAAGGCATTTCTGGAGCAGTTTGGGCACGAAGGTAGAATTGCAGGAGCAATTAGATGCTTAGTGCTGCCTAAGCTCCATTTTAGATGTCCAAATAAAAGCACTGGCTCCTCAAAATCTCTGTCCAGCTGCCAGCTAACCTCGAGTATCTCAAATTCAAAATATGTGAGCTATCTCCAGGAACATTCCCCAGTTTGCCTTGGCAAGGCTAAGTTGTCTGGTATTAGTGCCATAGCCGTTGAAAGACACAGATTCATGTCCCTTAGCCTGTGCTCCCCGAGGACAAAAGCTGGTATGTTCAAAGACAGGGTGCAGTGCTTGGGTTAGTGGTTATGGCATGGGAAAGCAAGGAGAGTTGTGATCAAGGACTGTGCAGTTTATCTGGCCGTTGTGTAAGTCCTCTTGGGACTGAGCAGACCGCGAGGTCTGTGCAGGCTCAGCCAGCAGCCTCTGATGGTGGTGCACTGGGCAGTGGGATCTGAATTCCCTTAAATGAAGGAGGAAGATGACGCTGAGTTGGCGTTCAGCACAAGTACATTGCCACCAGAGACATGAATGCTCTGGTGCCTGAGCTCTGGCAGCGGGTGGGATGCCTTGCCCAGCAGCCCTGTGGGGGGTTAGGCATCCTCTTGTCAGGCACCCTCTGAGCCTATTTGTCCCCACAGTGATGTGCTCCCTTTTTGAATATGTGCCCAAGTTGCACCAGAGGAGGTTTAGACTGGATATTAGGAAAAATTTTCACACTGAAAGGGTTATTAAGCATTGGAACAGGCTGCCCAGGGAAGTGGTTGAGGCACCGTCCCTGGAGATTTTTAAAAGACGGGCAGACATAGTGCTTAGAGATGTAGTTTAGTGATGGTTTTTGTCAGCGTTAGGTTGATAGTTGGACTAGATGATCTGAAAGGTCCCTTCCAACCTAGGCAATTCTATGATTCTGTGGTTTGACACCCCTGTCTTACTATCAGCAGCAGTGGAAGAAAGCTTAAAATTGTTTGTCAGCACCCTGGCAAGTAAATGTGATCACTGAAATACTCATAAAAAATATTTTGGAGGATTGAATTGACTAAATTAGACTGTGCAATTCTCTCACTTCCTTTTTTTGGTCTCCACCTAAGCTTTCTTAAAGGTCCCATAGAGCTTGCAGTGTTTTGTAGAGGATTGCCGGTCGAGGTGCATCATCGCTGTAACATCTTGCAACATGTCGTTTATTCTTGTCAGTGTTTTCTGGAAAAGTCTCTGTAGAGATCTTTGCATGTGTAAAAATGTCATCTTTGGAATACTGCAAATGAGAACTTTTTGCCATGTTCCCTAATCTGTTATCCTCTGTGTGTTAGTAATTTAACTTGGTCTAAGAAACAAATGTTGGTTGAACTGATCTCTCTCTTGTTCTAGATTTCTTTTTGTTTTGCCTAAACAAGGGATAATGGTAGTGTGAAGGTTGAGCCAGAGTAGTAATAATTATGTAAACCTCAAAAACATGAGTTTAATCTTGAACTTTAAAGGAGACTCCTTTAGGTTTAAGAGAGAGAAAAGAAAGGCCAAATGTTAATCATACCTAATGGAGATTGACTCAGCTGTAATTAAAATAACTAATGTACTTTGATCCATGCCAAAGTTCGCTGTAATGACTTAAATATGTGGGATCATGTCTTGCTGATATGTTCACAATAATTTCATTACAAGATGGCTAGGATATGCTACCATGAGGTGGCTACATAGAAATGTGTTTGCATCTGAGGAGACAAGGCTGTAAATAAAAATGTTAATTCCTTCTGGGAGTTTCTTTAAAATGCTTTAAAAAAAAAAAAAATTACTCCTTTTCTGAAGATTCATTACACTTGTCTGGAAAGAGTACAGTTCCCTGTAACTAAGGAACAGTTGACATACACAAGGAAACGTGGTATAATAATAAAGGAGAATACTGCTTCTCCCTCTGTCCGAGGAGAGCAGAAACCCAGAGAGCTCTTCAACTACTGTCAGGGCAAGCTGTCGAGCTCCCAGTATTTGTGTTGGGCGTCAGCAGAGGGTCAGGGAGTGAAATATCCCAATTGCACTGCTGGAAAGTCAGCTTGTGTTGACGGCGGAGCCGAGCCCAGCTTTCAGGGGAGGGGGTGTGTGCCCCTTGTGGGAAGCTGAGGCAGACCAGGGATCTCTGGTCCATCTCTCCCAGTGCTGGGCAATGCGGATGGCAGGCAGGAGTTTCACATCTCCCTACCAGGGTGCCCAGTGCAGTGTTTTTGCAACAGGGCCAAGTTGGAGTTTTATTTGCTTTTTAACGCCTCAGATTTTCGGTGTGAGACAGCACGAACTGAAAGTGATGCTAACGATGCACGCATGAGTGTACTCAGACATATGTTACAGAGAGAGCTATCTGTTATACAGAGAGATCAAATGTTGCTGTGATGGTGTATAAACACAAACATGGTTATATTAGCACGGGTTTGCAAGGCTGCCTTCACTTACATGTGGCAAAAAGCCCTGAATGTGCTCCAGAGGTTATCCTCAGCAAATGGCCCTGAAACCTTTGTAGCAGCCCTTGCTGTCATCTATTACAAAAACTGCACGCTTGTATGAAAACAGCTAATTTAGTGCTGCTTTAAAGTGTCACCAGCACTTTCAGAAGATGCTTGCTAATGCTGTGGTGTTGCTGTTCTTTCTCCAACATCCTCTCTCTCCCTGTGATTTTGTAACTTTCTATGAAAAATTCCTAGTGAACTGTTATTAATTCGGATGTACCTTTAAAGGAGGAATATGTGCTGCAACAAATCAGGCTTTTTTTTTTTTTGTGAAAAAATGCTGATAGTTGCCGAAGTGGAAATTCTCCACTTTGCTATGTTGAAAAAAAATGCTAAGAAAAATACTTAAGCTTTGGTAAGTTCAAACTAAATAATTGTATTTTTGATTTCTTGAGCTGAACAGTGGCATTTTATCTCCCTTGCCAAGTACTGTAAAAGTTCCTTTAGCAACTTGAATTTCATCCTGAGTTATTAAACGTTGGCAATCAAAAATAGAATCAGACTTCCACTTCTGTGAGCTTTGTGAACATCGCTTCATATTAAATATTTTTAGTATGTTGTAGACTAAGAAAAGGTCTGAATTTGTCTGACTGGAAAATAGTTTAGGCTACTGACTCCGTACTGAACACAGATGTGTTTTATAGCAGGAGTATATATTTGTAAGACGTGTCTATTTTTTGTTTTAACACTGCTCCAGTGTTTTAGTTAGGATGCTGAAGTATAACATCAAATACGTATTTTTCCCTTCACTATTGGACTTCATAGTTGATACTTTTTGAGTTGTAATAATTCTACAAAATTCACAGAAGTATTATTTTTTTTGGACACTTCACTCAATCATACACTAAACAACACACCATATTGGAATCTGAATTGTTTCTTTATAAATTACGTAGTTCTACTTTAGGGTTACAGATGAGTAGCAAGTATGACGTACAAGAAAATGGAGAACAGCAAATTATTTAAAAATAAGACGAATTTTTAAGATGTTTTTATGTTATGTATATTAACATGAAGCATAACCAGATGACATTTACATTTGGTTCTGCTTTTGGTATAGAGATAATGCAATACAAAGCAAAATCTTTCCTTTCCCAAGGTGCAGCATATGCCATGCTGGAACTGTTGAAGCACAACTGTTTTCTTATAAGAGTGAATCTAGATGAAAAAATAGATTTTGCATACTGTTGCCTCGCAGTGTACAAGTGAGGCTATTAACTGTGCTGTAAGCTGAGAAAAGATTGTCTACTTAGCATATATTTATGTGGCCAGTATGTGCTGTGTACTCCTGTATGTGCACGACACATTATGTATCTACATACATACTTCTAAACTGAACTGTGTCCATTCTTGTCTCTGTAATAATTTCAAAAGCACACTTTGTTTCTTATTTCATAGCAATGTTTTTGAGTTTATCCAAACATAAAGGCCAATCTGTAGGCAAGTGAACATGTTGTATGTTTCATTTTCTTTTGTATTAGAAATGTACTCATTCTCTCCCAATCATAAAAAAACCTTGTATCAGTGTGTTTCAGGCAATTTTTTATTGAGTTTTTCCAGAGTAGTCATAACAATAGTCAAGGTAATGAGATTATGGTGACTGCAGATTAGGCTCTATGCTATTTCCATGTTGTCAGTGGCTTAGATGACACTTAGATGACTACTCAGAGGTCATATAACCAAACAAGAGTTTTCTTCTTGTCTTCCACACCTGAATCTCCAGGTATGACAGGTACAAATTAATTATTCTTTGACTGCTTGTCCTTTATAATTGCAGAAATAGGATTTTTCTTGAAGACTATGCTTGAAACCTCTAGTGCACTTCAGCATTCATCAAAAGGCACAAAGTGCAGGATCACAGGACTGTTTGTGGCACTTTGGCAGCTTTGAGCTGATATTTTACAGTGTTGAAGTCTCTTTGACTGCTGTATAACCTGAGTGATTAAAAACACCTAAGTGGTCTTTAAAGGTATACTTAGCTCCTCTTCCAGCATAGTCTCAGAGAATGGTAGAAGCAAGTTTTCTGATCCTTTCTCCAAATCACGACTCGTAGCTCACGCTTTCACGGAGAAGAACTGAGACCTACCTTTATTAGTTGTAAAGAGCATAGGAAATATCTTCATCCTTTATATCCTCCATAATCTCCACACTTTATGCCTCTCAGCATTCCCTTTCTTGTTTGTTTTGTTGGTTTTTTGTCTGCAAAGGCAACATCAGTAATCATTTAAAAATCCAGGCCACGAGAACAGCGAGCTATTCTGTTACACTTCCTTGATTTACAGAATGTGAAACCCATACCCTGAGAATCATGGTAGTACATACATTTCGATCCATCATCTTACATACTACTTCCATATTGTTACTCTCTGTATATATGGACTTTCTTGTTCCACACCTAGGTCTTCTACCGCAGGGAAAAGCATTTAAAAGTGCTCAAGCAGCAACCCTAAGAAGCATCCACAAGAAGATTTTTAAGTAGTGTATTCCTCTATTCCAGTCCCTAGTGCTTCTTGCAAGAGTTGTCTGAGGTTGTTGTCCCATCGGCCCTACTGTTATCCAGGGGATGATTCCAAATGCTTCTACCAGAAAGGCAGATGTGTGAGAAATCCCAGCTGAATCACAGCGATGTCTCATATACCACTCCAAAGGCCTCTTGGATCCTGAAACGCTGCTTGGACAACAATTGGACTACATGTGTGCTGAGCACAGATGCCAAGTTCAGCTTCAGTGTTGAAGCAGTTTTACTACATTTGGCTGTAGGATCCCCATAATTTTTGCTGTACGTGAAAGAATGAAACTACTGATCCTTTTATGTCTGCCCTAGAGGACAAAATGCCAGATATATTAGATCTAGTTGGACATGAGCATTACTCAGCCAATGCCTTGCAGTGAGTGCTTGGTAATTGGTTATTCTTAATGGCGAAATGTAACTATTTTGAAAAGCCTTGATAAAATCCCACAGGGCTACAGAGAAGGACTCAAATATTTATCTTTGAAGACTGCACATACTTTCCTTCATGTAGTTTTTGATGTGTGGATGAAATAAGTTGGTCTATGACAAACTTGATTCAGTGTTAGGCAATCTTCCTTGCTATAGGTTCCAGACACTAGAATAGATAAATTGTGTTTTGAGACAATTTATTTGTTCGGAGGCAGGCAGATAAAACTTACAGTCTTTGAAAGTGTTGGATGTGACAAGAGAATTTTGAAGGGTATTTCCTGCAGCAGAGATCGGTGGAATTTCCGAATAAATATCACATGTTTAAAAGGGCATGCTTCTGGTAACTTTCATACATTCAGCTGCATCTTGGAGGAAAAAAAAAAAAGATCCCTTCAGCTAGTGTATGCACTGGTTTCCTTTTACCCCACTTGTGTTTTTGTGGGACAAGTGTATATAAAGGCAAAGTTTAAAAGAAAAATACTCACACATAAAACAGTGGTCACTGAGCTGACATTGTCCTTTAGGAATGCAATGCAGGGCTTGTGATACGTGCATTCATGGAAACATTTAGTTCAGAGCCTCAGCAGAGGTTGAAAAAAGAAATGAGAACGTAAAGGAATAAAACAGAGTGTTAGACAAAATTACGTTGTACTCCTGTATAAAGCCATGAGGTGTCTGTATTTTGTAGTGGTAGATGTGTCCTACCCTAAAGGGAATGTAGTAGAGCTGGAAACGAGTCCAGAGCTGGCTGATGGGGATAACTAAAGTACATGCAGCAGTGTCTGAGGAACAGCTAGAATATGCTAGGGCTCTAGCTGGGAAAATCTGCAAGTGAAAGTCTGTATGATTGAGAGGTACAAAATAATGAGTGATGGGGAAAGGATAGTGACCAGTTGTTCTCTTTTTTCTCATGGTGTGAGAACTGGGAGCAAGCAAACGGATGTTGTTCAAAGAGTGAGCAGTTGACCTGTGGTGGTTCCTGCTGCAGGATGTTGTGTATATTGAAAATATTCATGGCTGAGAGGGAGACAGGGAAAATGAATGGAAGAGAAACTTACCAAATAGATCCATTTCAAGCAATCTGAAAAGGATTAGAGGCTTGGATGAAATATTAGTATTAGTCTTCTTGTGTGCTTCCCTAGACTTCTGCTTATGGCCACTACAGATTACTGGTGAGAATGGACTTTGGTTTGTACCAATGTAGATGCAGATGTTCATAGGTACTTTTATGTTCACAGTTTCTACTGTTTTAACAGTGGACTGCAGGATGATGAAGATTCCAGATTACTAGTCAGTTCCACTGTTGGTTTGGTGTTTTTCCCTTGACATCTCACTCTTTTTAGTTTCCTTTTCACGAGTTTTTGTTTCATCAGAAATTGAACTTCTTCCAGCCGCTTAAAAACAATTCTGAAAATTGGGAGGGAAATTTTCCCCCTTCTAGTGCTGGACTTGTTAAATCGGATAATTAAAAATGGTCAGTAAATTTCTTCCTCCTGGATTTGTGTACTAACACAAACTCTTGACCTTTCTGTACCTGTGTTCATAGTATCAACCATTCGTTTTGCTCACTAAAGCAATTTAAGATTTCAGAGTGTCAATACCTGATATGGATTCTGTCTTTTAGCCTGTAAGTATTTGGACTGCTGCCACCAAATGCCTGGCCCATGGTAGCAACCATTCTAGGAAGGAAAAGCATCACTGTTTATTCATTACTCAACTATACACTTATCTGAAAGGCACCTTACTAGCATGGGCTTGACTTACTATAATGTTGGTCAACTTTTTCCACTATACAAAACACAGGATGCATATTATTGGGTGAAAATTAACTGTTTGCTTCTCTCTGCAGTTACCGTCCCAAAAATATGGAATGTTCATATGGAAATGTGGTGGTTCATTTATGGTCTTGACCTGTAGGCTTATCAAAGAAACTTCATAGTAAACCTTTTGGAGTTGATAGTAGTGAATTATTTGTGCAAAATTCCTTTTTCTGATCTACCTAGAACATGATAGACAGTATTACAACTGTGTTTTTATATACAGAGAGATTAAGAGGGCAGAACCATTGTGTATGTGCACATGGAATTGAGATAATAGTGATAATACAGATGTAGTTGTTCTCTACTTGGTTTGTGAATAGCTTTTGTATATTATTTGCAAGAAAATTCTAGTGGTGTCATTAGGAATTCAGCATTTCATTGAGTTCCACTCTTCTTTAGTGTAAGCCTTTTCTTCAATATTGAGAAATGTTGTGATTTCTTCTCCTGAAGAAATCTACTATTTCTGCAAGCATAGGTGAGTTCCCTGATGTCCAGATTCCATGTGTATTTATAGTCTACTGTCATGGTTTAACCCCAGTAAGCAGTTAAGCACCACACAACCGCTCACTCACTCGCTTCCCTCTAGTAGGATGGGGGAGAAAATCAGAAGGGTAAAAATGAGAAAACTCATGGGTTGGCATAAAGACAGTTTAATAGGTAAGGCAAAAGCCACATGCACAAGCGAAGCAAAACAAGGAATTTATTCACTGCTTCCCATAGTCAGGCAGGCATTCAGCCATCTTCAGGGAAAGCAGGGCTCCATCAAGTGTGACGGTTACTTGGGAATGAAACACCAGAACTCTGAATGTCCCCCACCTCCTCCCTCTTCCTCCAGCTTTTATTACTGACTGTGACATCATATGGTATTGGGATATCTCTATGGTCAGTTGGGGTCAGCTGTCCTGGCTGTGTCCCCTCTCAGCCTACTCTCTGGTGAGGTGGGGTGAGAAGCAGAACAGGCCTTGATGCTGTGTAAACCCTGCTCAGCAGTAACTAAAACATCAGTCTGTTATCAACACTGCTTTCCTCACAAATCCAAAACATAACCCCATACAAGCTACTATGAAGAAAATTGAGTCTACCCAGACAAAAGCAGTACATCTACATCCATTGAATTCCGCACATCATAGGAGTACTATGCAGAATGTAGCAAATAAAATTAATTCAGTCAATATGGAAGGAAAAGAGTACTTTTGTTCTGAACCTGTTGCAACTGGACTGGGAGATAAATCAGACAGAGCTGACATTTCCCAAGAAGATGTTTCCTTCATTCCCATGACAGATCATTTCCTGTAAAGACTTTGACAGAAGTTTGTTCTTCTGAAATACTTGCCAGAATTTTATTGAAAACTAAACTTGCTGTGTCATCTAAAATATCCTTATACACATATTCTGTGGTTTCCATGAAGATTTCTAGGATCTGCTAAGCATGACCATCTTCTGTGGTAACTACCTGGATGACCCCTCAGAGTATGGTCCTTACCTAACTGTCTAATTGTCAGCTGTGTTATATTTTTCACCAATTTGCCAAGTGTGCAAGTTGGATTTATTGTTCTGTAGTTCTCTGATTTCCTGTAATCTATTTATCCACAGAATTTTACAGAATATACAACATAGTCTCTTGAGAAGTTTGTATTTTAATTTCTTCAGAAAACCACCTGATTTCGGTGAAAGAATACTACTAATGTGTTTAGGAAGCTATCTGGTCTTGTTCCATTTGCCCCCTGCAATAGATTTTTTGAAAGTAATATTTTTTTCAGAAAAAATAAAGTTTCATGGCCATGTGGCATACTAGCATCATAGTATGTTCTTCAAACACAAGGAAACTTTTAGAAAAAAAAATTCTTCCATAAATAATTTGCTTTTCCATCTTGTTGTTCTACTTCCCTAAGCACCTCTGATAAAGCTATGGCCTTGCATAAGTTACTTCAGCTCTATGTAGACAGGAGGGCTTAACAGTTCAGATCCTTTCCATTTTTGAAACGCTAAGTTGAAGTTGAAACGCCCAATGCATTTCAGCCCAAAGGCTCTTCAACTGTGTCATGATCTGCATTATGTTGTGCTGGAGATACTAATGCAAACTCTTCAGAAAGATGTTAAACTCTCTTGCCTGAGCTGAAGCAGCCTCTAGAGCTTCTTGGGAATGTTTTGCCAAGGGTAGAAACTCATAGCACAGCTTCCACTGTGAGTTCAGAACACATAATTATGCACACTTGCTGTCTTGTGAAAACATCATGGTGTAGGGTTTGGTTTGCCATGGCTGTATTAGTCTTATTTACATAGACTTCTAGCCTTCCCTTCTCACTCTGCCTTGTATTGTATCAAATTTGTGTGCTGCTTGTGAACATACGTGGGTGGGTATTGAAGGGAGAAAATAATTTACCTCCTAGTTAAGTACAGATTTTATAAAAATGTGTTTCAGCTCTGTAGCCCATCATCTGCTGTCATCTCCCATTACTTAGGAGTTGTTTGGACTCAGTTCTTGAAGAAGCTTAGCACTGGGTAGAGTTACCTGCTCTTTATGACCGTGACAGAGGAATGAAGAAAGTAAGTTGCGAGCACTGCTTCTAACAGATAATAATGGCTGAATTATTTTGAATTCAAAATAAATATTATCTGTTACTAGCAAATATGGAGAGTCCGCTTCCTCAAGGGAAGTAACTGGAACTGTCTTAAAAGCCTCAAATCCACTTGTGAATGAGCAGCTCTGGCTTAAAATTACTGAGTGTTCATATGCACTAGTATCTGAGATGATGTTTATTTCCTGTATTTAGCTTGGTACAGTCACCTGTCAAATTAAGAAGCAGACATCAAGTAGCTGTTGTTTGCTTTGAAAGCTTCTGAGCATCATCCAGAAAGAAAAATGAATGGTTAAGTTCTGAGTCTTGTCTGACAAAATATTTTGTTAACAAAATGGGTAAATTGCCTGTGTAAACTTGCGAGTCAGAGATTATGACTAGCTTGAACGATGGTATTGTCTATTGATGCAGAGGATACAGCTCAGTTCTAGTAGTATTCTGGGCACGAAAACTTCTAGGAAAAACAGGAAATCCTGCAAGAAGCTAGAGTAAGTAGGCATTTATTATCCTATGCAGCACTTTTTATGTTTTCATTTCTGAATCTTTTCTTTTTTTTAGTTGCACGTAACATTTTTGACTGTGTTTACCCATGTCTGGTTGGCATTCCTGCCATGTTAGTGTCTATCTCTAAACTGACTTTTTTTCCTACTTAAGAGCTCTGTAGTATTTCAAAAAGAGAGAAACAGAAAGACAAATGTAAGGAAACATATAAGTATATAAAAGAGTATAAAGGAACCCATATTTTACATGCAGATACGCAGCCTGGAACAATGTGTCTTGTTTTGCTTTAAAAAGTAATGTAAAATTTTTAGGTAATTATAGATTTTGTGATAAACTGTTACAAATTCTATTGGTTTTATCATTAAGAAATAATATAATTTGAAATGCAAAGGAATCCATTATAGTACAAAAAGTTGCTTAAAATTAAGGAATTATGCCTTGCTTGTAAATTTATTAGAAAAATTTTCCATTGGGCACAGTTGAAGATTGCAACATTTGGCTACATACGGGAATAACGGGCATGTTCAGGAAAGCATGGACAAAACTATTAAAACATTGGGAAACTATTGCTGGAAATTCTGAATCTGAAATCTTGTAATCCTCTGGTCTGGATTTCACTGTGGCTACTTGAGCACATAGCTTTAAACGTAATTAAAGATAATGGCATGAAATCTTGAGCTGTTGTTTGTGAATACACATTTTAAGGCTTGGGCCTGGGCAGGTACAAAATAGACCATGACATTAGTTAATTGCTCTATTTTTGTCTTGCTACTGGAAACCCAGCGAGTGAAACAAGTGGTTTGGTATTTCTGCACTGGCAATGTCTGTGTGTTATTTAAGGCTCTAGTAAGCTCAAATTAGTTAGTTATGATGTCTTGAGGTACTTAAACCAGACCTGATCAAAAGTGGTTTTTCTTTTATTTGGGAAATTGTGATGTTTTGATTTTTTTTTTTCTTGCAGATTATATGACCTCCAAACTTCCATATTTTTCCAAAGGACAGATGTTTTGAATTAAATGTTTTCTAATTGCTCCAATCTACAGTATAGATGGTGTTGACTGCTGTTTGGAACCATGGAGCAGGGGATTAAAGTCTTGGGACCCTGTTTCCAGCAAGGTTCTGAGGTGATGCTAGGTTTCCTGATGGAAAATCAAGAATTTAAGATTTTAAGATTTCTAGTGGAAACGAATTCTGTGGGACTGAGCCTGTCTGTGCTGCAGAATCTTACTGCAACCAAACCTCATCCCCATAGCTCTTCAGTTTTATGTTTGTCACTTACTGATGAAGAGGTTTATTAAAAAATAAATCCTGAGTGGCTGTTATAGAGTAACTTTATTAACTGAAGTGTCATTAATTCAGGAGATAAATGCACATTAATATTTATCACTCACTGTATGCTATCAAAGATTATGTGAAAAATTACTTGTGCTTTGGTATTTCATCTGCTGTGATCTGAATAAAAAATGTTGTGTAAATAAAATTCCCAAGCAAAACTGCTGAAGTAGAATTGAAAGTGTTGCAACAGTTTGGGGTAAAATGCATGGCTAAAGAGATGTTAGAATTATCCAAAACTCAACTGACTTCAGAAAATGCAACACTAAGGTTATATATATTTTTTAAAAAATATTATTTTCCTCTTCTGTTTTCCCTATTGTGGTATCATTATGGTATGCAGAATGGATACTGTCTCTTTGAACTTAATCACCTTCTGCATATAGATGCTTAGTACTGTTTACAAAAAAATCAGGATAAATTGTTAGCAGTATTATTAACTTTGTTAGGGACTCAACCAGTTTTTTATTCTGCCACATCGAATAGATCAGAAAGAGAAAAAAAAAAAGTGTGGATTGAAAAGACACCTTACAAGCAACTGAAAGTATGATACCATATGGTATGATATGATGTGGTATAGTATGATATGCTCTTCGCAATAGTCTAAGGCTCTTGGAGAGATTATATTGTAAAAGCATATATATGTGATTTTAAAGCAGGTCTCGGTGACAACTGGCCATTCACTTATTTGATGCCCTGTTAGCACGCTGTTTTGGATAAGCTCTTATGAAGTTCTGGGTGTACAAAAAAAATTGAATTCTGTCATACGCCGCCGTTTTAGGGAAAAGGGTAGAGGAAAAGGGCTGCTTGTCTAAACATGAATGTACTATTTTTCTGCATTGGAAACGCTGTGAGCAGCAGGCTCTGCCTTTGCATACAATCAAGATGTAGGTAGTCAAGAGGTACATGTGCTTGTTGAAGGCAACAGTCCTAGTTGGACACATTCAAATAGTTAGTTGTACTGAGGTTACATGCCTGTGGCTGGGGGGGACATGCCATCACTAATCTGGCTCTTGGATGGATAACCTTTGAAAAATAAGAAATGGATTCCTCTGCCATGTGAGAAAAACTTTTGGCCCTCTTGACTCCAGTTTAGTGTTGCAGCTGGGCTGGAGAGAAAGAGGGTAATGAAGCCTTTGAATCCTCACTGGTTTCCTGCAGGCGTAATCAGAGGGGAGGAAGCCCTTTCTCGGGAGCCTTCTGAAGGGACAAGGAGGCTGGAGCAACTTCCCTGTGTGTTTCCGAGACGCATTGGGGTATATTTCTAAAGCCACATGCCAGGTTTTGGTCCCACTGGGTGCCATTAGGAATGACACACTGTACCTGAAAGCAAACCCATTTTTCTTAGTCTTTCAGGCCAGTTCTGAGGTAAGTCTGCTCCCTCCTTTCCATCCATCGCAGTTTGCTGAAGCTGGTGGCACCATGTCGGTGTGAGTAAAATCAGAACCCAGTGCTCAAGATACAAACCCAGGTGTTTTGCCAGAAGATTTTTCTCAGCTTAGTCTTGATGGACATATACAAGTCTATACATCTAAGACAAAAATGAAGGCATCAGTGTTGTGATTTCTGGTGTGGGCTGTGGTGATGTTCTCTCGCGTGTCTGTTCTGTCCAGGCAGCTTTCTGAACAGTATGTATTTCCTTCTTTGTGGGACAGTCATCTTCCATTAATGTCCCTAAGGACTCTCATGTTAGGGCAACAGTTACAGTATGTTTTAGCAAAAGGATTGCAACTGTGGGTGAATTAGAATAAATAAAAATTAAAGAAGGATGGCAAAAATCTTTCTCTCTCATTGTAAGAAGCTCTGTTTTATTTCAGTTGTTTAATTTCAGCCTATCTCTTTTCTCACCGTCTCAGTTCTGTACACATACAGTTAATTTTTTCTTTGTGTAATTTAGAACTAAGTTTCCAGTAGAAAGAAAAAAACTGTAAGTAAAAATACAGTCAGATGGGTTTATGCAAACCCCACTATAAAATGAAACTCATCCCTTATCCAAATCTGTCACTTCTTCCTTGGCATAAATTATGTATCCAGTAATTCACTGATGTTTAGCACTCCCATTCCTCCCAAGCTGTTGATGTCTCTCCAAAACTTTTGAAATCAGGGGCATAGTATTTCTAACTTTTCTCCAAATACTTCTTGTGTCTAGTTTGTGCTGGCACAGCTGAATGTGGTGCGGGCAAAGGGCTCCTGCTCAGTAGGATCTGATGGTGGTCCTGTCCCACCAATGGCCATGAAGGGAGCAGCCCTTGAGAAGTGCTGTAAACTGCAGTGAACATGTCTATCTGCCTTCCAGCTGTGTATTTCCCCTGCCATATTTACCAGTACACTGAGACACTATTTATTATCACAAGAGTTAATAGTGCTTTAAATTTTTCACTGGCTTTATGCTGAAGGAGATCTTTTTTCAGCATTCCAGCATTTCAAGAAATAAATTTTCAACATTTTTCCCAGTTCCTGAAAGGACGACAATTGCAAAAGCTAAGGTTTTGTTGAAGAAATGGTTTGTTCAATCTACAATTCAAATATGTTTATTTGCAAGATTTTAAAAAAATGAAATCTAAAGTTGAGATATGTTTTGGAGAGAAATGGCATTTGAAATACTGAAAGATGGACCCAAGATTTTTAATAGTTTTATTTCTTTATGTGGAAACAGTTTGGGAAATGAATGTGCATTGACTAATTGCATTGCTTTTTTTTTTTTTTCCTTTGGAGAAAGGAACATTTGAAACAATTCTGTCAAAAAAACTTCCAAATCCACTTCTATATGAAAAATTCAGTGCTTCATATCTACTTAATTGTTAACTGCCAAGCACTGATGAGTGTTTGTGACTCAGAACTTCAGAACTAACTTCATAAGACTGTGTTTAAAATCTGTATGTTTTAACACAGCTGTTAAGTCCATGGAGTTTGTATTTGTCTCCAGCTTTGAGATACGTCATTTTTAGTATACTCTGAACATGCAGCTCTCGTAATACCATGGCCATGGGATTTTGGTAATGCAGGAACAAACCACCAAATATTGAAACTTGCCAAAAAACTGTAAAAGCTAGCAGTCCTTGGATTGCATTACAATTGACATCACATTTAACAAATGATTTAATAACATGTAGCTAATCATATATTCATTCTTCTAATTATTTTTTAAATATGAGTTGTTTCGTAATTTATGCTTTTATAGTGCTTAGGAGTTGTTGTACTAAGCCAGGACACCAGGCTAGCTTCTGTAGAAGAGGAAAAAAAAATTACCTCTGATCCAAAGAATTTGAAATCTAGTCTTTCTTTTTGGTAATGCTCTGCAGCCCAGGTTTTCTGCTTTCTGTAGACTCTGGTGGTGTACCAGTAAAGACTAGTGAATAGGTCATACAAAGCATGTATCTAATGAATGTGTCTTCCTTTTCAGATCACAGAAATTCATATGTAGGCTTACTCTTGCCATTTTTCATTTTGTTTGAATTGTTTAATCTCTTTATTTAAAAATAAATAAATAGGGAAGTTCATTACAGGCATTTAGTATTCGAAATTTGCAGTCAAGGTAGTGATCATATAACAAAAGTTTTGAGTCTAATGGAGTGAGGTAGTCTATACTTTTTCTACAATTGTTGAATCATGTTTATCTGATTCTTTGTTTTATAAACTACCATTTGAGCCATCAATGACATGCTTGAACTATAACAAATATAAAGGAAAAAGCTGATTTACTGGCTAGATACAGAATACGAAGCATCATCTTCCTTCTAGTAGTTACTCATAATAGATACATGCAGAATAAGTATGAATGAAACAGGCTGCATGTAGAGTGAACATTTCCCAGGTATTCTCTACTAGTTCTGCCCTCCATGGCCTTGACTTTATTTGTAACCTTGGGTAAGAACTCCAGCAGTGCTGTTCTTTAGTCTGTAAATTTAAAAAATGACCCTCCAATGCATGAAGCAGGTGATGCAAAAATGTAGGTATAAAATACTTTGGAAATAGAACTTTTACTACAGATAGGTCAAGTAGGGTGATATTTAATGTTGTCTTTTGTCAGCAATGCAACTTAGTCTTGAAGATGCATATTTTCTGAAACACTAATGGTTTACTTTATTTATTCATACCTTGCAAGTTTGGCTGCCTGTGATTAAGCTGAGTGTTTCCTAGAGTATTTATAAGGCATTTTCTAAGTCTTCATCAAACATTTTCTATTGGGTTTTGGCTATAGATATCCAATAAATCATAGAGGACCTATGACCAAGTGTATCTGGCACAGGGTTCTTCAGTGTTTACTGAAAATTATTTCCAAAAACTTCTAAAGGAAGAGGAAGAGGGCAGCCTGCACAAAGCAAAGCATTCATTTGAAAGTATGTCTCTGCTACTGAGCCAAACTGAGGGTTTTGTGTTATTACCCCCCTCCTCTGTAATTTTTTTTATTGGAAAGAGCAATTAGATTAACAGGTATTTATTTTCTCAAGGTTTGAAGTATATCATCTATATTTTGTCTTTGGACTAGGTAACATGGTGATAAGCATTGCGATGTTATTGTTGATGTAAAATTGCTATCTGGACACGAGAAACGTTATTTTTTTAATCCAAAAAGTAAAAGGAAGTATCAGCAATAACAATCATTTGGTCTTGTGATTAAAGAGTACTCAAAGACGCTATAATTTAAATATGTTTTTTGCTATACTGTTGACTCTTATGGGGCAATCACAGGTAACGTGGAACTGACTTGTAGAAATATCCTTGATCAGGATATTTTTACTGATTTTATACTGAAAACCTTTAAGCAATGTTTAGAAATTCACCAACTTTATGTATGTATATTTTGTCTTTTAGGGCATACAGGACGATTATTAAAATCTCTGTGTTTCACAAGTCTATCATTTCTGCTGCTGCACATCATCTTTCAGATTACAATAAACAGTCTTGAAGCTGGAAAAACTATTGAACCTGGTTTTAACTGTGAGTAAAACCTTTCACTTTTTATTAGCATTTTAACTGTCCAAATGCTTCAGTGGTTTGAAAGGTGAAACGTTGATGAGAAGGCACTTAGCTGCAGCTTGCTTCTGTTTCCTTAAGCTTGTTGCCTTACAAGCTTGTTGCCTTAAAAATTACTGTTAGTAGGGCAAGAGGACTTAGGTGGGTTTAAGAAATGGAGAAGTGTATTAACTAGTTCTTCCCATCAGAGATGCATTTTCTTTGTGTTTAGCACTGGCTATTGTATGTCTTCATCTTTTAGGCTTTCTCAAAATTCCCTCAGAACCTGAAGTGGCTACAAGTGTGCGTTATTAGATCATAATTCAATGTATTAAGAATTAAATGAGATACAGTAATGAAAACCCGTCTACCAATGTATTATGCCTGTGTCTGATGGAACACTCTTCAGTTGTTCATTTCATTTAACTTTAAATCTTGACCCCTAGGTTTATGTTTCTAAACAGTATTTGTCTCTTCTTTATTTATATGTAAACACAACTTGAAAATATATTGCATGACATTTTGCATCTTCCTCTCTCAGGAAATGTTCTTCAATAATTCAAAAGCAAACATTCTTTATCGTGCAGAAGTTAATTAAAATATCTATCCAGTGATTTGGATGTGTAACCTCCAGGTAGAAACTATTTGTACTTGTCTTACAATGCTTACGTTTAACATTTAAACCTGTCAACTTACCTTTGATAAATGTCCATTTAATTTATCACAGAGTGTGCTGCTGCCACTTGAGTAAACAGTTGTACTACAATTTGACACAAGAAACCTTATGTGAAGTAAAGCATTTGACTTAAAGTAACAAAATCCTCAGGAAGCTTGGAGCGAGCATTACCATTTCACCTTTAACTCAAACCATTTCTTAAACTAAAAGGCATAATTGTGTTTATGAAATACTCATTTTAACTGGAATGTCTTGGGCTTTGTTGTTTCAAATCAGACCTTCAGAGTCTAAAAATAATTTTTTTTTTTCAAAAATGTATATTACTGATTGAGTGAACTGAGTTAGTTGTTTAACATTCTTATTCTTATGATGTATACATGATTTTTACTTACATTAGAGTAATTGTATCAGCTAGACACTGTTTGTATTGGTAGAGAGCTCCTAACTGTCCAAGACAGAGGTGAAATCACTTGCTTTTTCTTCCTCCCTTTCTCCTGTGGTGGCAATTGGGATCTACAATGGGAACTAATAACCATTGCTGAAGAAACAGATAGAGCATACCATTTCTGCATGTTTAACAGTAGCTGAGTGCAATAGCTTCTATTCTAGCTGCCATTAGTAATGATTTCCTTACCTGGGGTGTCACAGGACAGCAGTTATGGCTGTAGCAGTACATTACATGTGCCTCAGATTGCTCTCTGACACCAAGACCAGCTGACATGAGATGACCCACATCCTCACCATTAGTCTCTCTTTGCCTCCTGGGCACAGAACGGGGTCGAAGTTGCCTGTTTGAAATGGTATTTGTCCCACAGGGACTCCGAAACTGTGCCTGGCTTGTTCAGGAGACAAGAAGTTGGCTGACCAAAGTTGTTCGAGATTGTTTTTACTGTTTAGCAAAGTGAAAAATTCATCTGTTGAATTTAAGTGCCTGTATATGTTAGCAGAGTAAACTGGCACCATTTAGATCACTGGTATGGCTAGAGATGGTGAGCTTCAGGTGAAGCTAATGAAGAGGGGAATGTGATACTGGCATTATGGATGCTGGGCCCGCAGGGTGCTGAAGGAGAAGTTAAAGANCTAATGAAGAGGGGAATGTGATACCAGCATTATGGATGCTGGGCCTGCAGGGTGCTGAAGGAGAAGTTATAGAAGGTATGAAGACCGTTGTGAATGTAGGGACAGAAAAGGCCTTTGCTAGATCAGGCAATAAGATCAATTATTGTCATGAAATGGCACCAGAGTATACAAGGTACTGTGTAGGTGAGGAGAAGACTGAATTCCCGCTCCAAAAAGTACTTTGCTTGTAATTATTTGGTGACACAGCCCCGCTGTATTTCCTGTTCCCCAGCTATATGAATAATGCTTTGCAAAATTGACTACAGCAGTGTGCTAAGCCATAGCTGGAGAAACGACAGCACTGTGCCCATCTCTGCATTTTAGAGTTAGCTGTTAATGTTTATTCAACTCTTTTCAGTCAGTAAGAAGTACAGAAGGGTAGACTAGAAGACTGGAGTTTTCTGTTTCCCTATCCAGACCCGGATCAACTATTAATAAGACATTTTTTACAGCTGTTTGTCTTATTCTTAAGCCCTCTGTGCTCCACTGGAAGTATTCTGCAGTCTTTTCTGATGGTTATCATTAGGAAGTTTTTCTCCTGTTAGTCAAAATACCCTGTCTTCCTCCTTCAGCCTGATGTGGAAATGGAGAAAAACTTTCTGTTAGCTTTATGGTTACGGGTTATCTATTTGAAGGCTGCAGTTGTGTCTGTTATATGTGCTCTTTTCATAGAATCATAGAATCATAGAATCATAGGGTTGGAAGGGACCTTAGTAGATCATCTAGTCCAACCCCCCTGCCAGAGCAGGGCCACCTTAGAGCAGGTTACACAGGAACGCGTCCAGGCGGGTTTTGAATGTCTCCAGAGATGGAGACTCCACCACCTCCCTGGGCAGCCTGTGCCAGTGCTCTGCCACCCTCAAGGGAAAGAAGTTAATTTTAATATATCCAGAAGCCCTTAAAGGTGGTATTTGCAGATGGCCACTGTAAGAGGGGCCACAAGCAAATTGTAATCTCTAATTCTCTTCTCTTTATACAACTTCAGTCCCCCCAGACTCCCTCTGTGCGTTGTTTCCTAGGAAGGAGATTAGTTTTATCCTTGTTGAGGATAAGACCTTGTTGGTCTACTTCTGTTTTCTCCAGATATTTCTTTAAGTTCAGTGCCCAAAGCTAGGCAGTATTTCAACCGAGAATTTACAAGCACATACAATTGGTATAACGATTACCTAGGTGTCTACAAGTGACACTCCCTGTTTATGCACTACTATATGGTACTTTTTGCAATGGTAGCATTGTCTCACACTGTTTTTGTGATTCATTGTAACCCACAAATCCTTTTCTGCAGAACAGGCTATTATTTCTAATCCCATATTTATGTAGGTGAACATTCATACATTATAATGGAAATTTAAGTTTCCCCATTTTTAAAAGTTTCATTTTTCATCGTCTGTTCTGAATTGTATCTCCCAATTTGCTTGTGGCCCCTCTTACAGTGGCCATCTGCAAATACCACCTTTAAGGGCTTCTGGATATATTAAAATGTTTTATTTTTCCTTTAATTTAAATCTTTGTTTTGATTTTGCTGGAATGGTAATATCTCCCTGAATTTAAATAAATTAAAACATATATATTGCCCTCATTTAAATGAAATGAGAGCAAGAAGTGTAAATGTGCACTTTGGGTACACTGCTTTCTAGGCTGGATAAAAAGACAGTACAAGGAGGAAGGGGGAAAAGTGTAATAGCAGAAAGGAGAAAAAACCTTGCAATTATTTTAGTTTATGTTTAATTGCTTATTGTTTCCATGATGAGGTATATGAAATTTTCACGTGGTCCTAGAGTGATTGTTCCCTGTGTTGCTTTCATCCTGCAGGGAAATTAAATCTGATTCTACAACTCTCTAATTCTAACCTCCAAAAATGAATGAATAAGTGTTTTTTACTTAATTCTTATTTTTGTGGAATTTGTTGCCTTTGTGTCATTAATAATCTAACTCCTAACAGTTTCAGAAATGAGGGGAGGGGGTATACCTTTGTCTTCAAATTCTGTAGGTTAGTTTGTCTGAGTATGTTCAATTGCCAACTTCTGAATCAAAAGATCATTTTCTGGTTTTAGTTTTTCTTTTCACACTGGTGTATTAAAGCCTCTGAAAATATTTTCATTTTGGTAATAGAAACACTTGGAAAATGTTTAAATTAGAGGCGTGATACAAACTATCACCTCTTAAACCTTATACAGTTGTAGTTTCATTTTGGAAATGAAGAACAACCATTCCTTTATCTTTTACATCCTGAAGCAGTTTAATTTGGGCCATCTGCAAGAGCAAAGCAGACTCGTAGCATTGCAGGGGCATTTTAAACTATCTGCTCTTATCCTGGATTTCATTTATTGAAAATCAGATGATAGATAGTCTTTAGGATAAGTCCTGGGATGTTTATCATATTTAGTTTGTTATTCTTTTCTTCCCCTTCCTCTTTTAGAACTCTTTCAGGATAACTACAAAATGCTACAGCATTCTCTAAGCTATACAGGAGACGTATACTGGTGGGTTGATAGAGGTGTTTAAAAATGTTTAGCTAACAGAGGGTCCTTGTTCCTTCAGAACCTTTTCAGTATTGCTTAGCACTAATAAAATTTTGTTGTTAGAACTCCTTATTTAGCTTAATGAAAGATTTCTGGTTAGCCACAGATGCATTGTATAGAACTAACATTGAATACCCCCCAGACAGTTTCTTTTTTAAAACCATAGTTCATATAGGGAAGGAAAAGAAGAAATACAGAAAGGGTGAGCTGAGCTAATCTTCTTAAGCCATCAAGAGCTAGGTAATCAGTCTTGTTTCACTGATGATATCTCTGTACAAAACAGAATCTGATTTTGAGATGTAGTAGTATTCATGCAGTAATACAATTTCATTATTAAATTTGTACTTCTGATGGAATAAAATTCTGATTATTAGATTAGGTAATGTCTTTTGAGTATAGAATCTGTGAGACAGGCAATTGAAAATTAGGTTACAAGGCAATATGGAGTTTCATTCTTCAGTATGCACGCTATAGTTCTTTCCTAGGACTAATTTTAAACATCCTTAAGAATGGCATTTCCACCAGCAGGAATGTTTTCCATGATGTTCACTTAAACTTTATTTCCAATAAATTAGTGCAATTATTGCTCGTCATACTACTCCTCTGTAAGTGTATCCTCTTCTTCTGTTTATTAAGTCTGTAAAAATACTCCGATTTCTTTTTCTCTTAGTTGTAGTGGTGTACATCCGTGTTTTTGTGTTCTGACTACCATCTCTTGGTCTTGAATTCTGCAAATGCATCTACTGAAATGCTTATTTTTTCAGAACAGTATTTTAGTCCATGAGAAACGCAACTAAGACTGGTTCAACTATTCACTAATTAAGTTTGTATTCAATGTTTGTTAGAACACTGAAAGGAGCATTTCAGTTATTTTTCTTATACATCAAATAATAGAACTGATGGAGCTGGAATGGATACCTTGAAATCCTTCTAAAGACTTTCTGTGAATCTCTGCATTTGTTTACTTTGTATAGTTTGAGTGCTTTATTTGCAAAATGGAGAAAAAGGGAGAATAGGCTGAAAGCACCAAGTTGCCTAGATAGCTTCTCTGTTAGATCATGGGAACTAAATTCAGATACTTCTCTGTCCCCAGTATGCTGAGTGAATGTCAAACAAATGCATGCCACCATTGTGGAATCATAATAACTTTCTGCTTTAGATAAATTTTGAAATGATTTCTTGGCTGACAGACCATCCTGTGTTTGCATTACTACAAGTGCGTCCCTGAGGTTTTGGGTTATATTAGGAAGCAGCAATACCCAGTACAAATAAATTAGGTTTCACCATTTATTGAAAGCTCAGACGTGGGGCTCCAGCTGACCTTTCATAGGAATGAATAAGTACCTGGTGAGATTTGATGTCTTTTGTAACCTCCTGAGTGTGCTTTTAAGGTTGTGCTGATTTTGAAAGGTGCTGGATCAGTAAAGGCCGTCATATTTGATATGAATATGAGCCAGCAGTGTGCCCAGGTCGTGAAAAAGCCCAATAGCATCCCGGCTTGTATCAGAAATAGTGTGGCCAGCAGGACTAGGGAAGTGATCGTCTCCCTGTACTCAGCACTGGTGAGGCCCCACCTTGAATACTGTGTCCAGTTTTGTGCCTGTCACTACAAGAAAGACATTGAGATATTGGAGCGGGTCCAGAGAAGGGCATTGAAGCTGGTGAAGGTTCTGGAGGACAAGTCTTATGAGAAGCAGCTGAGGGAGCTGGGGTTGTTTAGCCTGAGGCTGAGGGGAGACCTTATGGGTCTCTACAGCCAACTGAAAGGAGGTTGTAGTGAGGTGGGGGTCGGTCTCTTTTCCCAAGTAACAAGCGATAGGGCAAGAGGAAACAGCTGCAAGTTGTGCCAGAAGAGGTTTAGATTGGATATTAGGAAACATTTATTCACTGAAAGGGTTGTCAAGCATTGGAACAGGCTGCCCAGGGGAGTGGTTGAGGCACCATCCTTGGACGTATTTAAAAGGCACATAGATGTAGTGCTGTGGGACATGGTTTAGTGGTGGACTTGGCAGTGTTAGGTTAATGGTTGGACTCTATGATCTTAAATGTATTTTCTAAGCTAAATGATTCTATGATTCTGTTATTTCTAGTTGGATTTATTAACCCATTGGAAATAAAGATGCTTTTTTACTTACAAAGGGCAAAAGATGAAGAGACTTCACAGAGTTTCATATTTCTATTTCAAAGGTAGATGGCAGATGCATGCAGGTCTTTTAAATACCATGACTAACTGGCCCAACTCCTGCCTGGAGTTTGAGCGTATCTCATGGACTTTTGTCATCATTTCATGAGAGGCTGCCTTGAAAACAAATATTTTGAAAATCTGAAATACTGTTTCATGAAACACCTCCAGCCTCACCTCCATCACCGGAAAGATGATGGAACAGCTCGTTCTGGGTGTCATCTCAAGGCATATGGAGGAAAAGAAGGCCATCAGAAGTACTCAGCATGGATTCACCAAGGGGAAATCATGCCTGACTAATCTGATCGCCTTCTATGATGGTGTGACTGGATGGATGGATGAGGGGAGAGCGGTCGATGTGGTCTACCTTGACTTCAGCAAGGCGTTTGACACGGTCTCCCACAGCATCCTCCTAGGGAAGCTTAGGAAGAGTGGGTTAGATGAATGGACAGTGAGGTGGATAGAAAACTGGTTGAAGGACAGAGCCCAGAGGGTTGTGATTAGGGGCGTGGAGTCTAGCTGGAGGTCAGTGATGAGCGGTGTTCCCCAGGGGTCAGTACTGGGCCCAGTGCTCTTCAATATATTCATCAATGACCTGGATGAGGGGATAGAGTGCACCCTCAGCAAGTTTGCTGACGACACAAAGCTGGGAGGGGTGGCTGACACCCCGGAAGGCTGTGCCGCCATCCAGAGAGACCTGGACAGGCTGGAGAGCTGGGCGGAGAGGAACCTTATGAAATTCAATAAGGGCAAGTGTAGGGTGCTGCACCTGGGGAGGAATAACCCCCTGCACCAGGACAGGTTGGGGGCTGACCTGCTGGAGAGCAGCTCTGAGGAAAGGGACCTGGGAGTCCTGGTGGACAACAGGATGACCATGAGCCAGCAATGTGCCCTTGTGGCCAAGAAGGCCAATGGCATCCTGGGGTGCATCAAGAAGAGTGTGGCCAGCAGGTGGAGGGAGGTCATCCTCCCCCTCTACTCTGCCTTGGTGAGGCCCCACCTGGAGTACTGTGTCCAGTTCTGGGCTCCCCAGCTCAAGAGGGACAAGGAATTGCTGGAGAGGGTGCAGCATAGGGCTACTAAGATGATTAGGGGACTGGAACACCTCTCCTATGAAGATAAACTAAGGGAATTAGGTCTCTTTAGCCTGGAAAAGAGGCGACTGAGGGGGGATCTAATCAACACTTATAAATACTTGAAGGGTGGGTGTCAGGAGGATGGGGCCAGGCTCTTTTCGGTAGTGCCCAGTGACAGGACAAGAGGTAATGGGCACAAACTTGAGCATAGGAAGTTCCACCTGAACATGAGGAGGAACTTCTTTACCTTGAGGGTGGCAGAGCACTGGCACAGGCTGCCCAGGGAGGTGGTGGAGTCTCCGTCTTTGGAGACATTCAAAACCTGCCTGGACGCGTTCCTGTGTAACCTGCTCTAAGGTGGCCCTGCTCTGGCAGGGGGGTTGGACTAGATGATCTACTAAGGTCCCTTCCAACCCTATGATTCTGTGATTCTGTATAACAAGTATTATGATAATTTCGTGACCTTGAATTGTCTTCATGATTTTGACAATTTTAATTCCAAAAATGTTACTTCATATGAAAATAAAATAATCCAGATGGCACTAAGAAAACTAGTAAGTTTATGTAACAAGGTGACATTTTTGAGCAGAAGGCATGGTGAAGTAAACATTTCCTTTTAATACTGAAGAAGTCACTGTGTCCCCTGGAAAGATTTTGTTTACCAAAATCAAAGGTAAGTTACCCACATTATACAGTGCCCAAGCAAACTAGTGTTACGTGTCAGGCAAATCAGCTCATTCTTCCCTAATGACTGCATCCATTTCCCATGACCAGGCAGATGCTCAAGGTACTTTCCAGACAATTGTTTTAGTGACAGAGTTGTGGGATCTTCAGTCACCTCCACATGTGTGTAAAATACTTTTCCTTTTTTGTTTAATGAATTCTTCATTTCAACGTTCAAGGGTCTACCTCAAACCTGAGCCCTTCTTTTGACCTCATACCTGCATTTTCTCACATTTCTCTATTCTGAGATGTGTCAAGACTGGAGTGTTTAGTCCCTTCAGCAATTGCCTTGGGCTGTAGTAGTTGAAACTAAAATGAATGTCATTTGTTAGCTTATCTCAGTTTGGAAATGTATCTTTGAAAGCAAACCTTTATTCCACTAAGAGTGGGTATTATCTTGCTGGACAGCTGCATTTTAATCATATTTTTCTGTGTCCTCTCAAAGATTATAATCTTGGCCAGAGTTTGAGTAAAAAAAATTGCTTTGAAATGTCAATATATGTATTTCGTCCTTCTTATCCCAAGCAGTAAGACTGTCTCTTTGTGGTACTTCCATATGCCCAGTGCCACGTGGATTAAAAAAACACCAGCCTTGATTTAGCTTGTAAACTCCACTGAGAAGGGAGTTCACCTGTTCTTTGGTTTGTACTGTATGACCTGCAGTAGGAGTTGGCTGTATGGGTCAGGGCTTGTGGAAATACCACAACTTAAAGCATAATGAGAATAGGATTTCTTCAGAGCATCCCTCTTATCAGTGACTAACCCTGCAGAATAATGAGCTTAAAAGCAATGAGTAACCATTTATCCAAATCGCCACCGAGAGGGAAAATTCTTCAGCGATTAGCACAGGTAGTGCACACAGAGATTGTAGGAGAGCATTTGTAGCTGAATCTCCTGTCATACTACTACACATGGCGTGTACATCTGAAAACCTATCAAATGACAGAAAGGTAGGAGACATGAAGTAAAGGGGGAAAAAAAAAAGTTAATGTAGTTCCCATCATTCTCTGGTTTCATAGTGTGCACCTTCTTGCATAGGTGACATGCAGTGTCTGAGTCATTAAATATATAAAAAGGAAATTTTCTGTGGAGTCCAGGACAATTTGGGACTAAAAAGGATGCTTAGCCATAAAAACTGCCATAAGAGCAGGTTGTGGTGGCACAAATATGGTCATTATACAAGGTCCTAAAAAGGCATGTAGTTGTACAGTATTATCAGTGACCATTTCTGACTGTCACTTCAGTGTTTCCAAGAGTCAAAAATGTATAGCATGTGGAACCCATCCTGTGATAAACTTTTAATTACTCAAAGGTGTTAGCGTGCTTTTTTTGTCCTCACCAGAAACTTGCAACAATAGTTTATTCTGCACATGAAAGTTAATTTTCCTTTAATTCAGAACATACTGAATGTCAACATTTCATCAACGCTTTTAGTGCAACTTTATGCAGCCAGGAAATTTATTACTGGGGAAACAGAGGCTTCTGTAATTGCTTCTTAGGCATGTATGATAAGTCCTCCTTAATTTCCTGCTGGGTGTTACAGCCTAGCAGTTCAGAAAGTTGGTGTTCATTGTACTTACGGAGTCTTTATTTCTGGACTCACACACTGCCATGTGAAAAATGAGCAGTATGCTAAATCCTCCCTTTCAGCCTTGATATATAGAACTTTCTCTGTTATGTACATAATTGTGCTGTAACGATCTTAGCATACTCATTTGTGTTCCTCCATGTAAGAGAAGCTGACATAGGAGGTGGTCTGTCTCACTGCCACTCACAATTTGTGGTTTTGACAGTCAGATTTGCATTGGAGAGAAGAGGTGGGGAACTGCTGGGTGGCCCATGGTGTGTACTGCTTGTTTGTGAAGCTGGTGGACTTCTGAAAGTATTCTTACATTGCACCTGAGGAAACGCCCAGCAGGCCTGTTGATGCTGTGATGCAGACTGGGCAGATTTCTATTTTCTGTCCTAGTCGTAGCTAGGATGAGTACACCTGACTGCAGGGTAGTAGAATAGAAGGGTACACATCACCGTCACCTGGTTTTGGGGGCTGCTGGTAGGAGGGATCAAGTAGCTGTTGTCTGTTTCCCACTGCCCTCTTAAGGGTAGGAGCTGAAGTAGCAAATATAAGGAAGAAATCAAGGCCAGCTGTGAAGGAGAAGGCACTTGATAAAACTGGAATAGAGAAGAGAACAGAATGTATGTGTGAAATAAAAGCAGAAGAGAGTAACTCTTGTTGATATATACTCTTGGTTAATGCTCTTAGTAAATTACGAAGCAAACATGGAAAGATCAGCGTTTTTGTTTTTGTAAGTATCCACTCCCTTGCTTGTCCCCTAGTTATATGTTTAACCTTTCCATGAAAATCTACCAGACAGTATGCATTGCAACTAATTTTAAGTCCCAAGTTGTTAGAAAGCCTGTTTTCCATATTATGAAATGTTTTTGAAGACCAGCAAAGTCAGAAACAGGCTGCTCACACGGACAGTTGCAGTGGGAAAACTTGTCTACAGGGTTAGACCTTCACACCGACACCATCCCTACTGTTGCGGTGGCTATCTTGGCTCATTGGCAGTGTTTTACTCTAGCGGTATGGTGTAAGGACCAACACCACAGTGCTTTAGCAACCGGCATCTCTAGGCTGGTGTAGAGCACCATGTTGAAATGTTCCCTTGTTGATCATTCAAATGACTGTAACGTAAATATTTTACTGGGGAGTCTTACTGTAGAATTACTGTTCAGGAATAGGAAACCATATATTTTGTGTGCTGGACGCTGTTTAGACAAATGCTTTCCACTGAGAATAAATATTTCACTTTATTTCTGAGGATTTGTCTCTTCTGTTTGGCTGTTTACATCTTTAGGTATCGCTCTTCATCACGGAATCATTTTGAGTATTTCTAGAAAACCTGATTTGTTAGCATGATACTGTGAGCCTTTGCGTTTTCCTGTGCCCACACTGTAAGTCTGAGTGGGTTTTGGTCCCAGAGTCTGAGTCTTTTGCGCCTCTTGCTGCTTTATGTCAGCAGCGTGACCTGGGTCTCAGCTGGGAAGCAAAAAGCAAATCTGAGTTGAGATGATGACAGCTGCTCACCACAGCCACTCTGCCGTGGCTGGACCACTAGCTGGCCATCTCAACTGCAAACTGAGATGGGGGTGGCAGCTACAAGGGGTGGTCCCTGGTGGTGCAGCACCCCCAGTGGAGGGGCTCCCTTGGGCAGCTTGGGTTAGAGGCTCCTCAGGAGAAAAGCCAGGTCTTGACTCAAAGTTAACCTCGAATTGCAAGGATGGGGTTTACTGAGCTGTTCTGTGGAATCTGTGATGTAAAACAAATTACCCCATGCAATAAAGCAAAAGGCATCGCTGGCCTAAATGTGTCTTGGAGCCATCTGGGAAAAAGTGTTTTCTTCACAGACTTGGGCTTGAAATGCTTTTGTAGGCTCTCCTGCGTCGGTGTAGTAGAACATAGTCCTCAACTTGGGTCAAATACAATGTGGACTTGCACACTTCAAATTTTCTTCCAAATGGAAAATCTGTCTTAAAATTCCCTTCAGTTTCTGCGAGATACGTGAGTCTGCATCAACAACCACACAGGATGTCTTACACCTTTTGCATAAACAATGTGCAGCACATCTGTCATGCTTATTTTTAACACAGAGCAAAAGAAATATGAAAAAATTCCTTAACAGTCATAAAAGAAGAAAAAATACCGTTCGCATCTTTGTAAGGAAGAGAACTCATTAGATGGGTTTAGAAGCGTAGACTTGATTTCCAGAGTCTTAAACATCCCTGTTTTGCTTAATTACTCTAGCATTTTCCTGATAGCTAGAATGGGAGCATTGCACCATTTCCATCCGCATATACTGTGTTTACTGCTGCATTTTATCATACTACATTACTTTAGAGCTTTGTTGATAGGAATCAATAATCTAAATTCCAGAAATGTTATAGTCATCATTGATACCAAAACCAGAAAGATTTTCAACATCAGTGAAAGTTGTAGTAGATGAAAAAAGTTTCATGACAAAACTGTCATCCTATATCTATGTGTCTAGAAATATGGAGGGTGGAATATGCTGTCTTTCAAAGTCCAGTGACCAGAGAATGAACTTTATTTCCAGACATCATCAGTGATGCCAAATGCCTATTTTAAAACTGAAAACAATTTTAACACTATTTTCACACTGAAATAGTGCGAAACACTAAAAAGCATTTATGATGCATGACAGCTGGTGGCTGAGAAGAACTTTCTCAAGCTTTTTGGGGTGTATTATCCTCAATTCATTACCATACTCTGCAGAAGAGAAGAGAGGTCATTCTCAATAAAAACAGAACTTCAGTCCTTTCCTGAGGGGAATTGGGAGTAATATAATTCGGAGTACATTACTAAATAAAAGATCCTACTAGTATTTTTCTGTTATGTATATAGTCATATGTTTCAAAAGACGACAGACAGCCCCCAATCCAAAGGACACAATGAGAAGAACTGATAACATGAATGCATTTTTGGTTGATGTATCACCTTACTTACAAAGTCATTATGGCCAAGAAATGTCATACAGGAAATTCTTTTTGCCACAGAATTTTAGAACCTTGAAATGCAAAAGGATGATTTTTAGCTCATCCTTTAGAGCCAGCAGAGTTTGACCTGGTCATGGATTCTGACCCTGCGGTTTGTTGGCGATGCCACAGATGGCTATATAGCAAGTTCCAGGAAATCCTTGATTTTTCTAGACCCCACAGGTTTGTCTGTGAATAATGTAATGTTTCATGAGAGAACTCATGTTCTTACCTCAACCATAGAAATGTCAAAGGACTCAAATTACACCCAGAACAGCCTCCATTGTAGACTCTAGCAACTTACCATCGTTCTTAGAAATACAGTACTTAGTTTAGTTGCCAAGCTGGATTTTAATGGTCCTAAAAATCTCACATCCACCTGGAGGGTGTGGTGGTCTAGTGCTAATTGAACACAGCTGTGGTATAAAACTTGTGGAATTACAAGATATACTGGTGAAAGTCTTATTTAATAAGACTGGACATTTTTCCCCTCTCTGTTTTAACAGAAAGGAGATAAAAAATGGGGGTTTTGTGCCTAATTTTTTCTGTACCCATGCAGATGTGAGGTAGGGATTCCCAAACTGCAACTGATATCCCAGACAAACATCGCAAAAGTAAAGAAAAATTGAAGCTGATGTTATGGTGGCAACAGTTCCAACTTTGTAACACTTCTGGTTTCTGAGTTCCCATTATTTCATAGTTAACCTTTACCTTATTCTTGGCTATCTGATGTTTTATGTTTGCCTAAGCATAAAGTACAAGACTATCAGAAAGACTAACAATCAGTGCTGTGTGAAGGGGGCAAGTGATGCCTTTTAAACTGCTATCAGATTGTGCTTAATTTATTTCTGTTTATATAAATGCTCATGCACATTTTCATCTTCAGGGGCCTCATTCATTACAGCGGGAGCTTTCTGTGATTATTAAGTTTTAGTACTGCACAGCAACCTGTGCAATTTCAGGAATCAGGCTGATTGAATTACCCAATTAGGCAACCTTGCTAAGCAAGAGGGAGAGCCATTTCAGCACTGTTGTTTTCAATAATAAAATTGAATTTCATGAAATTGTCCAAAGTTTAAAAAACTATAAATACTAGTGAGGAAGAAAGGTGCTCTGTAGTGGGCAATGGCATAGAAGCTCAATTTGTTTGACTACAAGTACAGGTGCTTCCAAAAATGTGCAGAGGAGGTATAAAACAGGCAAGATTACAGGGCAGACGGTACTTTGAGATCTAACAGAAAAAAATGTCTGTGATTTTATTATCAAAATAGAAATAATTCTGGCATATATTTGTCACACAGTAAATCACTGTTATCTGCAGAATGGAGATATTGAAAAATAATGATTTGTTGAACTTGTACTTCTTGGTCAGATACTCAGTAGTCATGAAATGTGCAGGAGGAGGGGATGAAAGAAAGCAGGGGGGCAAGTCAGTGGGCATACAGGCATATTGTCCGCCAGTCTGAAAAACTCAGAGTCCATGGTTCCCTTTGTTTTGCTTTGCTGCAGTCCTTGAGGCTACTACTCATGCAGCTCTTGCCTCAAGAAGATTTGCGGGAAGTAATGGACACTTTCCAGTCCCACCTCTATGTGTCACTAAGAATTTAATGTAGTTTGGAAATGAAAACTTTTGGGGATTGGCTGAGATCAGATTTGTCTTGCTGGCATATACGTGTGAGACATGGTTTTGCCCAGGGTAGTAGTTCTACAGCCACGCAGGGCTGGCCCTGTCTTCTACTACTCTATTCTCATTGTATCATATTTTTATGAGGACTTCTAACCGAAATAAATTTCAGCTCATGAAATTGCATTGCCTTGAGAGTGAAATACCACCTGTTCATTGCCATCCCATTCTCTCAACAGCCTTTCCACAAGTTAGATTACACAACACCAATGATACATGAATTTTAAAATTATTTTTATGACTTTTCATGTCCTCACTGAAATGTTGTCAAAATTCTCTCATATATGATAAAAAAGAAAATCCTAAGCAAGGAAGTTCACAGGATACACATCCACATAAAACAAAGCTGGAATGCTGATACAGTTCCACGAACATCTGGAAAAAATCAAAGATGGGTTTCCACATCTATCCTATGTCATTCTGGATAACAATAAGAAAATGATATCACATTTCCTCTTCAGAGCTCACAGTTGTTCCTGTTGCTTTTTTTTTTTTTTAGCTATAGCAAGAGTGAAAGGTTCTACAACATATTGTATTGAATTGTCAGGTGATGTGTTTTAATCAAAAGGTAAAAATTAATGTTTGTGTTTTGCTACGTAATTTTCATGGAGAAGAGCAAATTTTTTAATTTTTAGGTAGTGGCAGCTCTTGATTTCAAAGGCTTTTCAAAAGTTGGTTGAAGTATCAGTTTTATTATTTTGGAAATATTGAGCGTCAACAACATAATGAAATTCAGTTATTTTATTCCCCTTTACAAGACTTAGATTTGTTGTACAGTCATACAGTTATTGTAAACACTAGGGAGTGTTTAAAATTTATTGTGATATTAATTTATGTAAAGGATATTTAATTTTAAATGGACATCTCATTAGGAGTCATCGACACGGCCTGAAAGTCATAAAAGCAATCCTGCATACGTCATTGCTGGTGCTACAGCTAAGCAATTGCACTGTTTCTTAAAAGCAATAGAATTCTTTTTTGCTTTCTAAAGCTTTGATGTATATAACTGCAGTTCTTTTTTACATGAGCAGGTAGAAGGTGCATTGTTAGGTTTTTTCATGGAGGCAGAATACAGAATTTAGCTGGGTATCTGCCCATGTTGTGCAAGGAGTATTTAGCAAAAGCAGCCACAGAACCTTGCTTTGTGTTTCGTATTCAAAGAGGTATGATATGCAACTCTGAGAATGAATGAAGGTTAAATATTGGACTTGCATGACATTATGCTCAGTCTCCTAAGATTTGTTAATAGGGTTTTGATATTTTAGATAGGAAAAAAACCCACCAGATTACAGAAAATGGGAAAAATATTGCTCACTTGCTCTGCTTCCCTTCCCTCACTGCCTTCTACGTGTCACACAGTGACTCCGTTCATCTCTGAAATCTTCACTGTCATGTTCTCTTCTCTGAGTTAGGACCACTGCCAAAGTGATACCATGTTTATAGATGTTGGGGTTTTTTTAATTTGTGTTACTGTCTGTGGTACAAATAGCTACTTTCACCTTGGAGTTCTGCCTTTTGTGTGTGTGTGTGTGTGTATTTAATTCTGAGGTAGTGTCCTCTATATTTGAGTGAGTGCTCACAAAGTTTGGCTTCTATAATTTTCTACTAATTTTAATAAAACCCATCCCCCTCGCATATGGCATGATATAAAGCCTCAAAAGGTTTATAAGCTGAAAAATTTGAGTTTGGAGAGGGGAGTATAGACTTTTGCAATTTCCAAATGCTGATGCTAAAACCATTCGGATGTAAATCAAAGCCATTAGGAGCACTATGCTCTTTAGATACTTTATCCTAACATGTTTTTCTTCATGATTCCTTCCTCAGTTGGAGGTTGTATATGAAAACTCTTAAAATGAAATAAATAATGTATTCCTATGATGATGATTGGTGTATTTTGGAACTCAGAAATGGTAGAAAAGTTGGGTAATATTTCAGCATAAATAACATTGTGAGTGGCTTTTTTGTTTTGAAATTCTTAGTCCAGGATGTGGATAGTTATGTCATAATCTCCCTGGATATTTCCCAGTGTTTGGCTAGGCTTTGAACGATGATCTCTGTTACTGGAAATCTTGTGCATCTTTATGTAGTGTCAAATAATAGAGGCTTTGAAATGAACAGTGTTCACATACGTTTTCATACATTCAGGTTCATTTCACCTGGAAATTATTTTTAATTGGTGTTACAATATCTCACTTGATGCTTCTGGTTTAAACTTCATTAAATTTGTTGCATGCTAAAAATACCTTATGTTAGAAGCATTTGTGTGGCTCCATCTGTACCCTGTGCTATTTTGAGAGACCTTTGTGACTGGTCTGTCTCTGCTGTTGCTCTGTCTTGGGAATTGGATGTCGCTTTCCTGTTTAAACATCGGCATTCAGTCAAGATATACCCATTTGTAATTGCTGTTCTTGGAGTTTACGACAATTCAACTTCCTTGCTGTCAAGTCTTTATTGATTTCTCCAGGAACTGTATGGAAGTCCTCAATCACTGCATCCTCTGTGGAAAGGCAAAGATGAGGATGAAATACCTCATCAAATAAATTTTTGAAGCCATTACTAGAAGGTTTCTTTGAAAAGAGTGACAACGAAGATTGTGTTCAATATATATCAAGAAGCAAAGGTCTGAGATCCTCTTATACAAATGGCATAAAAAAAAGACCAGGTATGATCCTTGGTCTTGTGTCACTACCCCAGCTCATAAGTTAGAGGGGAGTTTGTCAGCAAATATCATCATGGCTGTGCAGATAACTCCAGCTGATGGAAGAACATCTAACATTCAGGATTGGTGCCCTTTGACCATGTAGAGTTAGTACTGCTTGGCGCACAAGAGACTGCCTAGTTGCTGGGAGACAAAGAAGATTTTCAAGTTTCCCTGCATAGACAGCTTTTTCATATTGTGGTCCACCAGCCACCTAGAATTGAGCATAGCTTGTCTGCCAGTCCTTAGGAGGAGACTTTTCTGCATGTGTGTATTTTTTTCTTACTGTTAGAAAATTAATGAGCCAGGGATCCACTTTCTAATCTGTTTTTTTACCTTGATGCTTCTTTTGGTACTGCAGGAGCAGATTTCATAGAGCTATCTCGGGGGTCTTCCTGCATACGTCCCCTTCAATTTAACATGTTCTAGATTTCTCTCATGCTCAGTGTTTTTTCTAGTAGAAAGTATTCATCTATTCACTATTTCATCAGTGTGAAGAACTAATAGGATTTTTCCCTACAAAAAACTTACTGTAATAAATAAAAAAATCAAGCAGTAAGGTACTGATAATGTAAACACTTAAGGTACTGAATAATCATTATAGAATTTCACCTGAAACATGTATCTATCTGCAGAGGTGCTCAGCTATGGATCTAGCATGCTGCTGGCAGAGATGCTGATTGTTCCTAAATAGTAGCTTCAACTTTCTAATTGCACAGGGCATCCAGTGGGACCCTCCTGTTGAAGACCATCAGTGGAGAGCTCCTGCTGGCTTTCCTTTCTGTCTCCTTTCTTCAGGGGCTCACCTGCTGATAGGTGCCAGCATGCCAGGAGCCACAGCTGGCACGGTGAGATGCAGCTCTGTATGCATCAGACACACTAATGGTTTCTCCAGGGTCAGTTTCCAGTTCCTCAATCAGGTGCCTGATTGGCCTTTTTAAACTTTTTTGACTTTTGTCCTTATTTAATTCCATGTCCTTCCACAAGAAGGATGTGGACCTGTTGGAATAGGTCCAGTGGAGGGCCACGAAGATGATCTGAGGGTTGGAGAACCTCTCCTATGAAGACAGGCTGAGAGAGGTGGGGTTGTTCAGCCTGGAGAAGAGAAGGCTCTGAGAAGACCTTCTAACAGCCTTGCAAAACCTAAAGGGGGCCTACAGGAAGGATGGGGAGGGACTCTTTATCAGGGAGTATAGAGATAGGACAAGGGGTAACGGTTTTAAAATGAAAGAGGGGCGATTTAGATTAGATATTAGGAAGAAATTCTTTACTCTGAGGGTGGTGAGGCACTGGAACAGGTTGCCCAGAGAAGCTGTGGATGCCCCATCTGTGGAAGATTTCAAGGCCAGGCTGGATGAGGCTTTAAGCAGCCTGGTCTAGTGGGAGGTGTCCCTGCCCATGGCAGGGGGCTTGGAACTAGATGATCTTTAAGGTCCCTTCCAGCCCAAACCATTCTGGGATTCTGTGATTTAACTTTTATGAGCTACAAATCTTGATACCTCATTTGTGTTTGTTCACTGTAGGGCGGTGTAGTGACAAGTGTAATGGGATGTACAGAGTATAGCAGTGTCCAATTGGTCAGCAGCCTGAATCCACAGAAACCAGGCTTACAGTTTCCTTTTGTATCTGTAAAATCAGTTCCTTTTGAGTAAATTGTGTCATTATTTCTTCTAGTTGTCTAAAGTAATTTTCTTAATTGGCTAATTGCTTTATCCATATGCCAAGCATAAGTAAGTCAGCCTCCATGGACATGTCATTCATTAGCTGCATCTATGTTCACTTAGCCCAACATGTCTTTACATGCTATATGTGGATTTCTTCTCTGGTGCATTTCCTCTTGCAGTACCATATATAGCCTGCGTAGACCCTCCCTAGTCCTTTGGCTACGGTTACCTGGCTTGTTAAAATAATTGGACACTTTATTTTTCAGTCCTGCTCAACTCTCCTTTTGCTTATATTTCTAAATGTGCTTCCTGAGATCAGCAGGAGGTCTCCCAACATTAACTCTTCTTGCAGAAGTGTGAATGCCAGTGCTAACCAGTTTGTCAGGTAAGCATTTGACCTGAGTATTTGTGTAGTCCTTCTCTGTTGACAGTGAAAGAATCTCTTGAAAATAAAATTTAAAAAAATTGAGCCTCATAATCCTGATATCACTACTTGGCAAATCTGCTTTGTCAGGCATGTACTCCAGCAGCTCACTCCAAAAGCTCTCAGGAGGTTTCCAACAGCTGGCAGCTCTGGTATGTTTCAGGCACTCACAGAGGTTTCTTGTCAGGGTTTGAGGCATTTGGAAACGGCAGTGAAAGAACTTCTCTTCTTCAGTGACTCCCAGTACTAATGGTGCAAATAGAATGGAGAGAGGGAGAGATGTGATATACGCTAAATCAAGAAGTCACTATTTGTTAATTTTCTTACTTTATTTCTGAGATTTGCGTGCAAGCAGAGAAGATCTTCCAGGACACAGCCATCATCCACAGCCATTCTGTTAGGCCAGTCTCAAAAAGGAAAGAACAAGGGACAGTCTTTGAGAAATGTACGGATTTGTTGGGCCTGATACAAGAGGAAGTGAACAGGTCACTTGAGAGCTACCTCAAGAGAAACTTTCAGCCATCTGAGGAAAGATGAGAAGCTGCAGAAGCATGTTGCTGAGCATCATGATTCAGTATTGCGCCTCAGCTCAATACAGTCTAGAGCCTCCTTTTCTCTCAACCTTTCCTAATATACTGGATCTTAACAATTCCCTCAGTTTCTGTGTCCTGTTTGGATTGCAGGTTTTTCAAGGCAAGCACTGTCTGCGCTCTTCTGTGATTTTACAGCCCCCAGACCAGCTGGATCCCACTATTGCTTGGCCCTTAGTGCTGATGGGAGCAAATCCACCAGAAAAGATATTTTCCTTGAATTTAGAAAGTGAGTTTAGGGAATTGAGTTCTCAGAGTAGGAATGCATAAAATGCAAGGTATCTTAAAACAAGTGATTTAGATCCCTGATGAGTTTGTGCATAAATCAAAGCGCAGAATTTATTGCTTGGTTTCCCTTTGGCATGTGTGTTGGAAGCATGCTAAGATGACTCTTTATTTTCCTTTTTATGCTTTTAATTCTTCGCTGTTTCTTGTGAAATTCACTATTTGTGTCCATTTGCCTTCTGACAAGTTTTAATGTATACTTTTCAAAGTACAATGTAATAGAAAGTTACATTTACCTCTCAAAGCTAAGAGCTAATTCTACCCACAGTACCCACACCGCTCCATTAAAACTGCTGAAGAACAGCTGCACAAGAGATTATTTAACAAATTGCAAATTATTTAATAAGTTGCAAAAAAAAATCTCCGGTGTAAGATCTCTTTTTCACTGCCAACAGTGAGTTAGTAGGAGGTAGGGGTGTATAGCATCTTTCAGGGTCCATAGTTCGTGTATGAAAACCTGTTAGCCAAAAGCAGCTCTTTTGTGCTGTTTTTTTAATCTCTCTTCAGATAAGTGTGGCGCATAAGGTATTATTTTTGACATATCATGCATATTTATTTATTCACCGTGGCGTAGAAAAGAAGCTATTAGTTATTTCTCTTACGAGCTATTAGTTATTTCTGTCACGAGGTTTGACGCCTTCGGCTGAATCGCTTGAGCTGGCTTGATCCATTTGTTCTTTTTTTGCAGCTCGAACCCTCACCCTTGAATTTTTCGCGATCGTGGGCCAGCTGTTGCACCTGTACAAATCCCGCTGGGCGCTCTGCTCTCAGGACTGGTGCCACGGTGCAGGGAAGCCATATTCAGCAGGGTCACATTAGCATTAGGAGTCAAGATACGATTTGTTCCACTGGTTTTGGCATGACTTGTGGTCGATAGATAATTAGAACCTCATGCCAAGCCTTCGTTATTCACATTCTATAATGGAGCAGTAATTTTTTTTTTAATATGTATTAACTATAATTGCTTACTGGGATTGACAGATGTATTACTAATTCAACAATTACTTCGTTATGAGGCACTAATAGGAAAAAAATTACTTGAAGTCTAAAGTCTCTCTCGTGAATTAGTCCTTAATTCTCTACATAACTTTGACTTGAGCCAGGTATTTACTTAAAGCTAGAAATACCTTTAAAATCTCAAGTAACATGTAACTAATGCCATATGAGAAAATAAGTCAGATTAGTAATGAATAATGTGCAGGGCTACATCTTCTTTTTGTGTACATAGGTACTTTCGAAAGGCGTTTTTTTTGTTTGTTTTTTACTTTCATTTCTTCTTTGCCTTTTACTTTATTTCTTTTTCAGATCCCTCTTCCCCCATAAGCAGGATCAGTTAGGCATCATTTTGTCCTTCTGTCCCGTGCAGATACGCTGATGATGTCAAAGGTTTAAAAACTCCAGGAAATCCACCCTAGAAAATAGAATTTTTAGAACTGGATTAAATATTGCTGAGAGCCCCAGTGAAGTCTTACTACTTTACATCCATGGACTTTCAAAAAGAAATGGACCAAAGTGTTGATATGAAATACAAAAATGAATGAGATAGAAAAAAAAAAGTTATTATTTCTGCTACTAAACTTCCTTTCTAGAATGGTAATTGTAAAAGGTGATGTGCAGTTTTTGGACTGTGAGTTAATTTTTTTCACATACAAAGTACCTTTAAAGAAGTCACTGCAGATAAAAGATGATTAAATTAAGTTTAGATTAATTTAGATCTAAATTAAGTTTATATTTAGTGCAGTGTTTGACATTTACATCTCTCTCCAATATAAATCAGTGTTTGTATGTATGACTTGTTCTTTGTTAGAAATTGATCCCTTTTATACTTTTCAGACACTTTTCCTGTTGAATATATTTTTCTCTCCTCCACCTCTTTGCTTCTGTTTGAGCCTGTAGTGGGTACAGTGTCCCCCACTGCTGTGAATAGCTCACATTTGCAACCACATAAAATACACTCAATGCATTCCAGCTGGCAAAGATGAGACATTTTGACAGACTTTATGCCTTGCAGAAAATGTTGCCAAAATGCCCAGATTTCTATATTCAGAATAAGTAGTTTTCCAAAATTGGTACAGAGAAAAGTTTGGGATGAGAGAAATGGTTTTGGAAATTGGGCCAACATACTTCATACAAAGTTGGCTTGAACTCCTATTTTGAGCACAATAAGGATGTTTCCAATAGGTTTTTTAATACACCCGCGAAGGTGCTTTATAAACGGCTTATTCTCTAAGGTCATTGATTTCGCCTGTGCTCCATCACCTGATCCCGTTGTGGGACCTTTCAGTTCTTCAGATCTGCTTGGACTAAGAGAACTTGCCAACTGGTGCTAGCTGTGAAGCGTTGCTGTTGTTGGCCACGTATCTTTGAAAGGGAGCAAACAATATAGTGTGCTGTTTGTCCCTTTTCTAGTAGGCCTGATGTAATATCATTTCTAAAGGCAATGAAGCAGCACGTGAGTAAATAAAATACCTGATTTAAAAATACATTTGAGAGTCACACATCTAAATTGCCTGTGATTTCTGTAACATGAAAATCCCTGCTGAGTAGGAAGTTATTACCGCTCATCATCCTCTTCAGTATTTACTCAGAAGGTATGACTCTGTTAATACCCTAATGAAGCACTTAAGTCAAACACATTCCAGTGAGGACAAAATATGCACACTTTAAGTAAGTGTGATAATACTCTTGTCATCTAGTAACTTATGAGAATGGTAAAAGTCTCAGTGCTTTTACTGTTTCTTTGGCTTAGGTTTAGCCAAATAAACTAAATGGGAAGAAATTATTCCTCATACTCCTAATTAAGCACGTAACTGTAGAAAAGCAAACTATTTGTAAACTGTTTAAAGCATGCAAGACAAAAAGCACCGAGTGCTTTTGAAAATGGAAATGATTAGACAACCTAGTGATTTCCTTAATTTGTTGATAGTGCTCATGCTATTTGTGGCATGCTAATGAAAACTAATTAAGAGTTGTGAAATGATCTGCTAGTACACAGGATGCAATGCAGCAGTCTATAATAGACAAAACCGAACATGATCATGTAGTGTTGGACCCCTGTGAAATCTGTCTGGGCATTTCTCAGTGGCTCAACCATGGCTATTTCACAGATCATGAGCAAAGCACAGATCAGTAACACTTACTTACTCTTATCCCCTTCCAGGGGCAGTGAAATCCAGTAGATGTTCCAGGTGTGCAGGGGAACAAGTTGCAGGAGGCAAAGCCCATGATGCTGGTCTCTTCTGGCTTTGCAGAGGATGACAAAATTTGTGTGTTCATGAGTCGGGAGGGAGAAGTGGGGTGAGTGGGGAGTCTCACTGCTGTTGATGCATCAGACTCTGGCTGCCCAAACTCCTCCTTGCAACCCCCTTGTCCATGTGGGCTCCTCACCCAGGGAGTGGCAGCAGTGGCATCAGTGTTTGAGAATATTTCCAAGTGAAGGATTGCGCTGAGTCTGCGACTGGCCCCTCACCACCTCCTGGTTTCCCCAGTTCTTGTGCCTGTTCTATTTTCCATGAGCAGCTTAATAGCTACACCGTGAACTGGCTCCTGACTGAGAGGAATGGGAGCTAGAAGGTAAGAGAGCTTTGCCCATTCAGTTCTCACAGGCTTTGGGAAAATTTGAGTGAAATTACAGAATTGTAAATTTGAGTGAAATTACAGAATTGTAAGCTCTGCAAAGACAATGAAAACAAAAGAAACCCTTTGTTCAGTGCATAAGTGTTTATACTTGTCAGCTGAACTAGATAAGGCATCTTTACATTTGCTAGGGAGGAAAAATAACACCTATTCAAGTGTATCCCTCTCCCTGATTGTTTGAGTCTGCAATGGCCGCTTCACACTACTGCCTAGAGGAGTACGTCCTTCTGCATCCGGATTTCTCTTCTGAAGCCATCTCAGGGAATGAGTCAGCTTTCATGTCCCAAATGTCTCACTGCCTGGTGCACTCACTGCTGCCTTCTCTTAACGGCATGCAAACAGAAGGAGAGTTTGAAAATGCTGTTTTCTGCTTCTGTGGAAGGTGGTGTGCTAAGGTTGTACCTATCTCAGACCAGCTTTCTGAAGTGTATTCTGGATATCATCCTTCACGCATCAATTCAAGTCTTTCTATGTAGTGTCATTTTAGCCACTGAAATAATCTGGACTTTTTGGCTGCAAAATCTGAATATAAGCAGGTCCTCAGGCCTAGCAACAATTAGTTGCTGTCTTCATCATACTATGCGAGTGTTTCTGTAATCTGTGAGGAAAATAACGTGAATGAAATCGCAGCTTCTGAGAAAAGGCGGGCATTAAAATGTTCGTGGAGTCAAAGATACCACCACTAGAATGCTGTTTTTCTGTCGTCTTAATGTTCCTCCTACTTCTGTGCAAGATTTCCTAATTTCCTATCCTTAATTCCCTCATTCATAATTTCTTGTATATGGATGTGCTACTGAAGACATAATTGTTATTTATCTCCCCCCCCATATATCTATGCTGCAGAAATTGGGGAGAAATGTTTGCCCACCTCTCCTTCTTCTGATGAGATAAAAAGAGAAAATGAGACAATGAAAAGCAAATTCCTTGTGCTGGCACACTGCGCACATTCATCACTGCAGGAAACTGGGTCGACATTATTATTCATAACAGTATATTATGTTACAATAAAACTAAGCAGAGGGTAGCTCTAGAAATTGGAAGGATGCCCGTCAATTACACTCTGAAGTGAAAACCTTGCCTCTAAGATACTATTTAGCAGGCAGAGCTGTGTTGGTTGGGGTGGGAGAGGAGAAACTTTCTCTGCCAACAAAAATGGAGAAAAATCTCATTTTCTTCAGGTTTATGAAAAATAAAACTTACAAGTTTTCTTTAAGTTCTTTTGCTTTTACTTCAAAAACCAAAGCAAAGCCACTCTTCCATATTTGAAAAAGGGCCCATTTAGTTACTATTTGTCCTCCTTTCTGAAGGTCTAGAGCAGAACTTCAATGCTCTTTAAGGTCAGTGACTGTGACCTGAGGTTGACATCCCCCTTGGCAATGGCAGGAAATGTTGCCTTCCTTTGAGGGTGCTCCTACAGCCTTGACACCTTTTTCTGCTTTTAAGAGCACCTTTTTCTGCTTTTAAGAGATCAGTTATATCCGTGGACCATCTGATTCTTTCCCACTTTACTCCTGCAGTGTGATTCTGTACTGGTAACCTACAAAGTTCTGCTTTGCACAGTGGGCAAGGTCTTTTTACTCATGCTTTCTTACAGTGGTCTACTGTCATGGAGAAAGGGGAGAAGGTCTATTTAAAAAGCAAAAGTAAAAGACACCAGAATTAATTCAAATCTCGAGTATCCTTGGAAACTGGGGTTAAAAACCACCAACCAATTACTACAACAAACAAATAGATAAATAATAGACAAAAACAATAGACAAAAAAAAAACCCCAACAACAAAAAGCTTTCCATTAACTATCTGTCTCAGGCTTCATCTGAAACACATTCCCCAAAGATTTTCTAGTTCTGTGGGTTTTGCTGCCTTGTTCAGGAAACAAATTTGAAATGAAATGAGGTTAAAATAAAAGTGGTTTTAGGCATGTTTGTGTTGCAGGGGAAGATTTCCTTTAAGTGTTTTTGATATACTATATCTAAGCAGATAAAAGAAGTCATTATTCTTATAAGAGCTATGGAACCTGTCATCCTTGTGAAAAAGCTGATTTTTAAAAAAGGTGAAACAATTCAGACAATTTAAATTGGCGTTATTACCTGTGTATCATTTTAAACAAGTCTGGCATAGAAGAGTAAACGTAGAAAGTACTTTCCCAAATTTTCCTTTTCCGAATTATTATTTCTTCCACACATCTTTTAACTTGCTATTTAGTTTATGAGTCATCTTCACGTATAAAATGGTGTATGTGATTCTTATATAAAAATACATAAGCTTCACATTGCAAACAAGCAGTGTCCCATTTAATGTTTTAAGTTCTGAAACTTTTTCTTCCTCTGCTCCCTTTCTCCCCAAAGGAATTACCCACAGAACACTGCACCTCAGTATTTTATTACTGGTGTAGAAATAATAGCAGTCGTTTATGTTACTGAAAAATAGATATTATTACTTTTTTACTATTCATTATTGCTATGTGCTTCCATTTCAGGCAAACTATCAAAGCCCGTTAAGTCAATGTCAGTCTTTCCAGTTATTTCTATAGGCTTTGGATCAGGCTCAGAGGCACTGGTTTTACGGTCACACAAAGTGAGCTGGGACCTGTCCCTGACTCCAACTGGCACGGTCTGACCAGTGAGCAGCGAGGTACTGAATCACTGATGTATCAGGTGCACTAGGAAGTGTTTCACATCGTGTTATCTACCTTAAGTTAAATGATCAACTTTAAAAACAGTCCTCCCTCAGCCTCCCAATTCCGGTGCTAATCAAGATCAAAATAAAGAATATGGATTAGGTCCATGGAGCAGCTGCTTTTAGGCTCCCCACTTACCTGTTGGAGCTTTGCTGACCCTTCTGGGCTCCCAGAGCTCCCAGGGAACTTCAGACTCAAAAAGGTGACTGACAGATACAACTGTTAATCACTTTGTGATATCTTTTGTTCTTAATGCTCATTTTAAAGCAATATTCATCTCTGTGAAGACACACAAACATAGTGTCAGTACCACTGCACTTTGCCCTATATTCCTATTCTACTTTTTGTATTACTAAAAGTTCCCACTCATTACAGTCTCTGTAGAAGGGAAGTAGTGTTTTTGGTGATGATTATTTTTCTAGTTAACATGGAGTGAGTTGAGATTTCTTTTTTATTACAAAAGCAATTTTTATATCTCACAATAATAATCTAATATATTCCTCACAAAAGAAAATACACAATAAATCTTTCCCATGACATTATCATGTAGGGATCAAATTTGTACTCTTTATTCTGTCAAAAAACTGTTGAAAGCTGGTATGAGTGGAAGGCAAGTAAACACTTGCAATGTCTGGTCTTTGTTCTTGGTATGACCTCTTTCTTGGTATGTATTCAGTAATTCTTTCTTCATTTTCTTCATCTAGCCAGAATCGTAGACCACTTGCCCTCCACTTCTCTTTTACTGGTGGTTTTAGTCTTTTCAGTATGCACAACACACCATAAGAGTCCAGATTTTCCTTTGTTCCTTCTCCTTGAGAAGTTGTTTTAAAAATGAAATAATTTGCCGTTGTGCCTTACAGAACTGGCTCCCTGAGGTTTTGTGGGCAGTGTGGCTGTGCTGAGCACCTAGTCCAACCCTGCTTGTACATCAGGGCAGTAGAGAGGGTCCTGCTCACTGTAGCTGAATGGATACAGCCCAGAAAACACTCCTAAGGGTGAGCACCCTGACCTGCCCCAGCATCCCTTGAGGTGACCGTGACTGGAAAGCTTTTCTGGGGGCAGCACAGCGTGATAGGAGTTAGTGTTAGTGCAGAGTTAGTATAGGAGATAGCAGTTAGTGCAGAGTCCCTGGCTGCCACATGACACACACGATACATACTTAAAATGAGGTTTATTGTGGATTAGCTCTGGTCTGGTCAAGTGGACTGAATGCCTATTACTGGTTGAAACATATCAGTTGTGGCCTTGGGGTGCGGTTTAGTTTCGTGTGAAAGGAATCCAGTTTGTTCACTTGGGAAAAAAAAAACCAAACCAATGCAGTTACTATTCCAAGAATATCTACCTGTTTCTAACGTATAACAGGGTTATGTATGGCACACCTGCATGTAACTCTCACAAGATAAATGTGGTGGTGCTGTGCCTGGTACTTTGCTAGTTCATTCAGAGAGCCTGGGTTATTCTCTGTGATACCCCATTGATTGGCTCCAAAAAATCTTTTTACCTTTGAGTTGATGTAATTTACAGATATTTTGTCCCATTCCAGTCGTTGAAGACTGTCATACTATTTCCATTGTATACTTGAATTCTGACAGGCTCACTTATTGCTTATTGAAAAATGTCAAACAATGCCTTTTGGTTCAATTAAGTTGTATTTTTTCCCTCTGGTCCTTATGTCAGATCATAGTGAGAAAAGAATGCAAGAATTATTATTCTTACTGTCAGAAAGCCTCAAGAGCAGAGCCAGACCCAGGCATGTAGTTCTCACAGTAGCCACTAACTCTGGAGAAGTGAGATGGTAGCAGGGCTGTGGAGAATCACTGCACATGGTCATAGGAAAAAGAGGGCTGAGGAGGGACCTAATCAACACTTACAAATACTTAAAGGGTGGGTGTCAGGAGGATGGGGCCAGGCTCTTTCCAGTGGTGCCCAGTGACAGGACAAGAGGTAATGGGCACAAACTTGAGTACAGGAAATTCCACCTAAACATGAGGAGGAACTTCTTTGCCTTGAGGGTGGCAGTGTGTTAGGTCCCAATCCAGCTAAATTAGGCCTGGGATAGGTTTGCAATTATTCCAAGAGTGAAATTAAGACACGAATGAGGTCAGATGCCACTCACTGCTGGTTTATTGTTATTCCCCAGCAAAAGTCACTGAGACAAGCGATAGAGTAAAGGTAGAAATAGAGGAAAGGCAGAAAAGAGAAGCAATATTACGGAGCGTAGCAGGAGTATGGTCACCACCACAGGCCTGACGACATCTCGGTGGTCCTCTGGATGTTCAGTGGCGTCCCGTTGATCCGTGGTTGATGGTAGTGGGGGTCTCAGTCCCAATTCCCAAATTGTGGTGGGTCACTGCACCAGTTGTAGTCCAGGTGGCTTGCATCGGTCCACAGCTTGACCAATCAGCGTGATGGCGGCTTTTGCCCAGCTAATTGTCATTTTACACGGTTGCCGTATAAGCTTTTCCTGCCCCCTTGCTGTTTGGGCAGAGCTTGGCACAGTCATTGTGCTTCAGAAATTTTTGAGTTAACAACACAGGCTCAGGTGGACCCTTGGGCTAGGGGCTGGGCAGCTTTGGCCACTGACACCCTTTCCAGCTGGGGGAGCAACACACTCTCTGCAGCTGATGGCAGTCTTGGGTGGTGACTGGCAAGCAAAAGGATGGTCTGCAGAAGGTGCTAAATAGATAGAAGCAAGCTTCTTATCAGCCTGCAAGCCTGCCGTCAATTTACAGAAGCTTAAGCAAGCTTTGAGCAATTATTTTAAAGTTCCAGTCTTTCACACAGAGCACTGGAACAGGCTGCCCAGGGAGGTGGTGGAGTCTCCGTCTCTGGAGACATTCAAAACCCGCCTGGACGCGTTCCTGTGTAACCTGCTCTAAGGTGGCCCTGCTCTGGCAGGGGGGTTGGACTAGATGATCTCCAGAGCTCCCTTCCAACCCTATGATTCCATAGGGACCACAGGATCCACAGGGACCTTCATGCATACCTGCATGGGGACGGTTTAGGAGGCATATGTTTTTGCTGTGTGTTTACAGTGCATGCCCAGCATCTCCCTGAGCAGCTACAGACCTCTGCTGTACTGGCAGGTAGGGCATGATATGGGTCAAAGTGAATAGCTGTGCAACCTCCATGAGTGGCTGAAAATCACTTATCCAATATTTTTCCCTAACATTGGTCACTTTTAAGCTTCTTCTGGACGGGATGCTGGGCCCTTTTATCTAGACTGGGCTTTTGCCAAGAAAGGTTGGACCAGAAGATCCTTGAGGTTCTGTCCAACCTGGTATTCTGATTCTATGAATCTGTTATTCCGTGTTTTTCCTAGGCCTACTGTTGCACTTCAGAAGCTAGGCAACTTTATGGTTTGTAAAGGTGAGCAGCCTAGCAGTGGATTATGAGTCCTTTCATTCATAGTAAGTTTGTAGTAAGCAGAGAGTTGTAACCAAACCAAACCAAACAAGAAAAATGCCATATAAATGAAAGCCTACCTGTCAAGGAAGACAACTTTTCATTTCAGAAAGATGTTTTTCATTTTATCTTATTAAATCTCATATTCTTATACACTCATTCTTATGCTAGAGTTTCATTGAGTGCATATGTGACCATGATGTGCATTTTACCATTGTTCCTATTAAATGTGAGCAGTAATTCTGGAAGTACATTATGCTTCATCGTTCTGAGGAATTTTAAAGCTAGCGCTGTTAATGTGAAACAGAATCTTTGGAACAGATGGGAATGGTCAGACACTCTGGAGCAAATATTTAGAGCAAAATCTTAATTACATGGGTACCAAATTAAGGCATTCTTATAAACAGTTTTGGTATTTTTGACATGGTGGTAAAAAACAGAAAGCAAAGAGAGGCCAAATTAACTTAGCAACCAAAGTGTAGCAGCAGATTGATTCTAAAAGTGGACAGGTGAATGTTTTCCACAATCCCAGAAGAGAGAAAGACTGAATTGAATAGCCAAATTCCTATTGATTTCTTTGGGAGCAGGATCAAGTCTTTAATTCACGAAAAACTCCTGTTTTGATTTTAATGAGAGTTACGTGACTTAAATCTTGTTTAATGTTTTGGAAGCACCGAGTAAGATTTAAATCAAATAATAAGTTTTCTAGACTTTTAATAGCATTATTCTTCTTAGTGCTGCTTTTACCTCAGGGTATTTACTTTTGGCTGTTAGTGCAGTGTAGAAGTTGATACTATTGAGAATGGAATTGGCAAATCTTGAAACAGAATGTTTAGATCATAAACATTTTAAAATAAGACTCCATAAAAAAGATGTATATTTTTTTAATATGAAATGTTAGTTGTGTTCTTGGCAGGCTTTGCATCAGAGGAGTCACATGCGTTTCAAAGAGTGTTCTGCTAGCCAGCTGCAGCCAAAAGATTATTTCAAACCAGTGGAGACCCAATTCCCTTTTCTCTTCCCCCCCACTCCCCCTCTTTTCTGTTGAACTCTCTATATATCATACAACTGAAGTGTAGCCAATCATGGGGTGAAAAATTCATACAACTAGCATATACAACAGTGGAAAGCATAGAAACACTGAGTAAAAGTGCCAGTACTTGTCTCTGCTTTAAGAAATACTGTTGAAATTTCTTTTCTTCAACAGTCTTCAAATCTTCAGACTTCAAAAACTGTTGAATACCCTTTCAGAGCCAGCAGGATTGCATAAACTATATGGATATATATGAATGGATATATATGAATTGCTTACATCTGCCCTGCACTTACCTGTGGAGTGCCACAGTCATCTTTTTAGCAATGACTCGATTTGTCAGTGCTACATGAAACCAGATATACTCCAGGGGTGTGCAGAAGGTGGTGGGTTTGGGCCGTAACTCATAACAGAAGAAGTTAATGGAGTGGTTCTTTATTTATCTCAGTTAAATGTTGATGGTTTATTGTGCTGCACAGGATTTTTGGTTTTCATGTTTATTTGCAATAAATGTGTGTGAGAATGTTTGTTGTCCTGTTTTAAAGATGTTTTAATAGAACTGCTTTTCATAGAATATCAACTTAGTGTTGATGAAAGGTGTTGTACGTAGGTAGTTGTGCAGGCAGAAGTTTTGCCTCAGCTCAAGCAAAGACAAGTGCCACAGTAGAAGCTCCCTGTACTGGACATTGTTCAGTTATTCTAGAACACAACTTGACTGATTTTTTTCCATAAACTGAAGGCAGAGCTTTCTCTGCCTCAGCTTTGAAGCTGCTTATCACTGTGTACTCTGCTGGGTGTGGGCCTGAAGTCCCTGCCTGCTTTGGACTGAATGAGGACAGTTACAAGTTTTTTTACATTGGTCACGGGCTGTAGCTGTAACAGTCCTGAACAGAAAAGCTTTATGCCCTTTGCCCCAAAGTATCATTAGAAAAGGTTTTTAGAGCCTTTCACTGAATATATGTGTGTGACTGAAGTTTGAAGCGACTGGCAGTGAGAGGTTGAATGAAGGGGTTCCAGAAGAGTGTAATGTTGTATACTGACCCTGTCTGGAACTGGCCATGAACCTACCCTTTAGCCAACCCAAAGCCTTCCTCTATGGAGTGAAATGTCAGACTTTGGTTTATTTTAGGAACATATACTTTAATGTGGTTTCTTTTCCTCTTTCTAAAAAAACAGAGATTAAAACAAGGAATTTATTTTCTGCAGGCCCATGTTAACTTCATTCTTTGGTTGTCCGTTTAGGAACTGTGAAGGAAGCCTTGCATGACATAGGCCTGTAAGGAAATTGACTTTTGGGGTTTTATTAATTTCATTTTTTATTTGTTCAGTCTGTGATTTGCAAACCAGACAGATACTAGATAATATTGTACAGAAAAATTGTATCATTACTTTAGAAATTCACCACATTCTCCTTGGGCTAAACTGGAAAGTTTAGTCAATTGAGTAGAAAGAATTCTGTTACTAGGTTTAAAAAACAAAAACAAAAACAAAAAAACCCCGAAACATAAAACCAAACCCTCAAACACAAAACTTCTTAGAAGTTTAATGTTTAGGTTCTTATCTAGATCAGCAGTAAGTGTCCCAAATTCAAGGATGAGAAGCTTCTACTAGGTCTTCTTCAAATATTTAACATGTTGCAGATAAGAGATAAATACCGTACTACAAGCACAGCAGGTCATTGATTTCTGAGCTGATACCTTGAACAGCATGGACAGGTAATGATGGTAAGAGAGACATCTGCAGAGGTTTTTCTGACTGATAATACTATGTTACCACTTTTCCCATATTTGGCAAGTAGGACTTGGATTGTCAGCGGAAAGAATGTAATCCATGATTTTGTTACAGTCTTTCTATGGGCACTTGCTGCACAGTATGCATTTAATCCTGAAATTCTCCAGATTTAAATCATACCACGTTTCTTTCCTTTATGTCTTTCTGCTCTTTCTCAGTACTTCTTGGCAACACTGCTGCTTGTCTCCGAGTTTCTCTGGTGCTACTAAATGTCACTCACAGAGAATCTCTTTGTTCCTAATTTATATTTCCCTTTAGGTGATGGACTGCATCAGCAAAAGGAGTTACTGCCACTTCTCTGATTTCAGTTTCAGTATGATGAAGCATTCAGAAAGGACCATAGTTGCTTACATTGCATGCAGTCCTGTTACATTTCCCACAGGAGTGTAAAAAGACACTATGACCCAGCTTCATATCCTTCTACATATTTACCTTGCAGAACTGCATGACTTGAGATATTTGTGCTCTTAGTAGCCTGTATTTACAATGACCACATAATAGTAGCAAGAAAGAGATTGACAATAAGCAAAAAACTACTAGGAGCTGAAAACTGATCACCTAATGCTTGCAGTGTCTGTGAGTGGGGTGTATTTTTAAGAAAATCAATGTAAAAGTTGTATTAAGTGCATCAGAAATACTGAGGGCAACTCTTTGGATGAGTCTGCCCATTTGAGTAGACTGAGCGCTTGATTGTTTTGAGAAAGAATCCTTAGCAGCTGTTTGAGTATGAAGGGTTAAACAATAAAGCAGAAATACATCTTCATGCTTTTGCTTTAAAATAAAAGGGATGGATTTCAGAAGGAGCTGTAAAGCTTTCAGCAAGAGTCAGGCGAACACTACAGTAAAATGAAAAGCTGAAAAGTGAAGAGTGCGTGATGTGAGATGCCAGCTCAGCGCTTTCAAGAGCCATGTACAGATCACGTTGCTTTCGGAGAGGAGACCACCCTTGGAATCGCAGTGAACTGTAGCAGTGACCGGCTGCTTTGCAATGCAAAGGAGTTACATTGGCTGATACCCCTCCAGACAATTATGTCACCCAGTGGTAGCCTCTCTTAACAATTCTTCACTCTGGGGAAAACAGATGTTATTTACAGGTACTTCTGTAGGGGTGGAAAAATCACCTTACTGTACAGATTCCACCTGCACAAGGAAAAGAGAAGAGTAAAAATGTTCATACAATAAAGGTTCTTCACTGAGGGTGTTTGTTTTTTCTCCTTTTTGTATAGGTTCAACATGGGAGAAAACATTACGGCAGATTGGTTTTGAAAGGTAAGCCATAAATTTGTTTCCTTACCAGTGCAAAAAGAAAAGGAAGGGAAACTGCCTGGGCAAGCTTGCAGAATTATTTATTTTAGCTGATTGAACATATCTATAGTCTCAAATTTAGAGACAGAGTTATGCAGTGTCATGCACATGTATGTTCAGCTTTTCTGTTTATGTCCTCTCCTCTTTCCCCAGTCGATCTGAAGCAACTTATTCACTGTATGAACTTGGCTCATAATGTTTTTTGCTGATGACTATATAGCATGATAGCATGCTGGTATTAAAAAAGGTGACACGCTATTTGGGCAGAAGTCTTACTTATGAATGAAAACATTGCTCTCACTCATATTATTTTTTCCATGAAACTTCTAACCTGTGACATATTAGTTGACAAAAGTAAATGAAATTGAAAGAGGACCAAAGCTGGTGGAGAGCTATTCAGCATCAGAGGAAAATTCAACATTCCTCAAGTGCAAGAACTTCTTGCAGCCAAACTTAACCAGAAGGTCATCATACCAGAAACATATGTCTCTCTTGGAAATTAAACTAGGCCAATCCCAGTAAAGAGTGATCTGATGTTGGGGTTCAGATGCTTAATCTCGTGTCTATTCTTCTACAAATGGTAAGCAGAAGAATCTGCTCTCCACTTCAATAAAGTTTCGGTGTTTTCCCTTAATAGAGTGGCTTGCAGGTGTGCTTCGCTCACTGTTGACTGGGCAAGAAGGGTTTTCTCCGTGTTGCAGGAACGCATATTGTGAATACTGCTTGGAGCATCTCAGCAAACCCTAAAATCAGGCCTTTCTGAAGTCAATAGACAGCCATACAAATCATATGAAACAGAAAACTAATTAATTGCTTGCTTTCTCACAAACAGGAAGCAAGCTGCATTTTTCTTCTGACCTTTATCTAGCATAAAGTTTTATTACAACAAAACAAGCTTTTGTTACAACAAGACTGATACTGAAATTTAATTACCCTGACTCCTACCTGTAATTGATTCTCAGACCTTGTCAGCAAGATATAAAAGGATATTTTTTTATATCATCATTTTATAGGAGGAGTCTGCTTAACTAAAACCACTTGAAGAAATAAGTTTCTAAATACTTGAATTTTTCTGATCTCCATCTAGAAAGGTGGCACCTGAGGGAAGGATTAAGGCTATCTCTAAATAGCTTCCAGGTCTTCAGCAGTTGTATCACAGACTTGAGGACTCTAAAAGGTCGTCACCCATCTCTCTATAAGTGTCTTGAAGTGTCTAAGGACATGCTAGTGTCCTAATGAACTGTTGATCTCCTTCTTTAGAAGGTGATTTTGAAAGCATCTGTTATAATCCTGCGTGAACATGCACAGAGTCAGCCTGGTTTACTTGTTCAGTTAAATATATAGGATTTCCATGTTAGATACTACAATTGCAAAAAAAATTAAGGACAGTGCTCTTTTCAACATAGTAGACACAGAAGTGCATGGGAAGATTGTTTTGTTGTTAATCTCACAGCCATAAATATTACATTGGTACATATTCTTTTGGTTCTTCAAAGGAAACATAAAAAGCAAATCAGTTTTGAATGTGGCAAAGATCTGTCTTGGTGAAATTAGCTTTTCATTGGTACAGAGCTATCTTTTTAGCTTTACAGGCTTGGGCTAGTTTAAAATATTAAGAAGAGTAAAACCACAATAAAAACACTTTTACTCCACCAGATAATATATAGAGGCCAAATTAATTTCTTTAGTAAATCTTTTGTAACTAGTAGAGTCGTTCCTGTAAAGGCTTTGGCCAAACATTTTTAAACAAACACAAAAAAACCATTTTGTTGCCATATATTTTTATCACAACTTGAAAATCCAGCCTGATGTGGAATCCTTACCATTTTGTAGCCGAGGAAACAATGGTATTTTAATTTCATAGCTTCACACCAGTCAGACATATTTTAAAACTTTAATCAGATCACTAAATAAAAATATCTCTCTCCTACTAGCCCATAAGCTTAAAACAGTCCCAGTAATATAGGCAATCTGAGTAGAAAATTGCAGTCTTTCACAGTGTAAATATTTAGTAGACCTGAATAAGTTTCTGTTCAACAATAATTTTAAAATATTTATGTCTCAAATTTTTAATATTAGCAATTTTTATAATTTTTTAAAATAATTTTAACAAACATAAAGTGAAGTGTAGTGCTTAACATGTAGTTTCTGTTAAACCCGTATATATAAGGCACAGTATTGCTTGAAAAGAAAACTGTGATTCCATTTTGTTCCAGCATCAGGGTAGGGGCCGTGGTTCATAAGCATCAACTGGAGAAGACGCAGTGCCAAATCAAGAATCAGACTAGAAATTCCTTAACTGTGACACCTTACTGGATGCTGTCCATTTAGAGATTGAGTGTTTTTAAAAGCACAGCAAAAAAAAAGTTGGATATTAGTGAAAATTACACGCTCTCAGTTGCAAAGTTTGATATCATCGAGGGGTTCCTTTTAATAGATTGAGCTTTTTTCTAAAGTTAGATCTAATTTGGTTTCTTGATGAGCATTTCATTCAGCATTCTATCATACTTCTCTGAAGAGCACTACAGTAAAATACTGATTCTTTCATCGCCCCATTCTTCTTTTAAGATTACAAATGAGCACCTGCTGGTGCTGTTTGTCTCAACCAGAATGGAAAAAAAAGAGCAGTTCGGAGGAGTGCTAGGATGAATTGATACCTTCTATCTGAGGTTTGAAACTGCCAATAGAAAATAGTCAGTTTTTTTAAGCTGAGTTCATTAAAAGTTCTATTTTTGTCAGTTTCCAACTTGTGAGTTGTTTCAAAGCAATAAGGAGAACCCACACTAGCTGTGTGCGTGCAATCTATGTACCACATGAAACATGGAGAATTCTTTATAGGCTGAATTACAGGTGAGAAGCCTGCCTGAGAGCAGGCAAATATGTAGAAGACATTACTGTGCAGATCCCATTGTTGTCATTCTAGTTTGAAAAGAAGAAAAGCTTTCAGATATCACTTCTGCAGCTCAAGAGATTGATTTACATCCTGAGTAGCTTTAATTGAAGCAGCACGTTAGTTAGCACTGATGGGGTGAAGATTTGAGTGTACTTGGCTTGCCAGAATCATAGAAGTAAATGTTTTCTCTTAACAGCATTTTCAGAGAACAGGCAAAGATAAAGCAAGAAAAAGAAAGTCCTTTAAACAGATAGAACAATTAAGGTTTTTTTAAGGATTTTTAAAATAATAATAATATTTATCTTCTTACCTGTTTTGTTAGCACAAGCTTTTGTATAACGTGAATATATCACCAATAACAAGCTGGTTGACTAAAAGATCCACGAGTAGCATATACATATGAAGTCCAGTGTTAACTCCTTTATAGCAATATTTGCTTAATATCGTATTGTACATGAATGCTTAAGATCAGTATTTCTTATGCCTTAAGGAATAGTTTCCAATGTAAACAGAGGGATACATATTGCTATACGTAATACTTCCATGCAGGAAGTGTACTTAACTTGCAGTCACAGAGGTAGAAATTCACAGGTCTGCAGATCTCTCAAACCTGAGAGATTATGCTGGGGGTGCATCACTACATGCTTTCCCTGGTCTTATTCTCTTCAGTAAGCATCCCCTTATGGCCACCAATGGTGGACATAGGATGGTGGTGGACATAGGACAGGATGGTGGGCTACATCTGTGTTAGGTCTGATCCTGTACAGCTGTTCTCATGTTGTGTGTATCAACACTAAGAAAAGAAGCAGCAGCAGCACGTATTTTGCTATTTTAAAACATACCTTCTGGAAGCTGTTACTAAAGCACACCTGAGTCAGCTGTGAAATACCAGTAACATTTAAATGTATTGTTTGAGCAAGCACTTTCTTACTCAGGAGGAAGCAAAATCTTTAGATACACAAAAGGAAAGACATTCAAAGTAATGTCCTGAGGAGGAGTATGCCTTTGCTCAAAAACTGGAAAAATTCGTATAAAATGTTCCTCTTAACAGGCTGGTTTAGAGTGGATTGAGGAGCAGGAGGTGCAGACACTCAGTTTACGTTGCAGAAAATTAAGCCCAGATAATATACAGGTTATGTCACCACTGCTTTGTGTTTGGTTACATGATGTTTAATCTGCAGTAGTAGATTGTTTACATTGCTGTTGTCTTTGTATCCTGAAAAACATAGAGGCACTAAGAGATCTGAATGTGAGGCTTTTATGTAAGCATCATTTGTGAGTTGAAGATGCCGCTTTTCAGTGTGAGAGAAATTAAAAATGCAGGGGCTTGAGTAAAGTAGCTTTATATTCAGGAAATGACCGGAGTTAAGAGCTTTTCAATTAAATGAAGTATATGTGGGTTTGGTAGATTTAAATTAAGATCTTTGTGTTATTGATTGTTTTTTGAGACATTACAAATAAGCTAATTGTAACATACTACAGCAGTCATCACCTTTGTCCAGGATGATCTTGACTGTAGTCTCTGACTGCATTTTGTGCAGAACATTTTGGCGAAAATTGGAGAATTATGAAAAATGTTAGCTTGCAGTATGCTGTCCTACAAGAAACATGGTTTAAAATGCTGAGCATGTGACAAGTATACCTGCATGTCAAGCAAACTGTCACCGTACGTGGTTTCTTTAATAATCTTTAATAAGCCAAAGCAAGTAGCTTTGTGGATAAATATGATGACTTTTTTTGTGCCACTGGTAACCTGGGGATTATTGTTCATTATTGCTGTGCATTTAGATAACACCCACATATTCTTGAAAATGTCTGGAAGCAGTCAGCTCTCTTCTACTTTGTTCCAAATATGACTAAAATGTGTTTCAGAAGGCATTGTTCATCTCACTGGTTTAGGATTTTTTTCGGTCACATGCAGGACCCAGGGAAAATGGCTCACTCATGCTCTCAAGTGAAATAGTTATGAACAATTAACAGTGACCGTACTGTTTCCTGGCTACTTGGGCAATTAAAAAGAGAGCTTAGTGCACAAAGCCTGTTAAAATTCAAAAGGGAAGAGGATCAGGTCAATAGTTGAGCTGGTCTTCTCCTGTAACGCAGTCCTTAGGCTCTTTCCAGGTCTCAGCTGGGGTGAGGCTTGCAGCTCAGAGCCTGGAAAGACCCACGACCGGCAATGGGGAAATGACCATTTCCACACTGGAGAAAAGTAAAACCAAAAGAAAGACTTTTTAAAAAATCTGAATTTCTCTAATTTGAGCAGCCAGATGATGGATTTTGTATCCTTGTCTAGTAGATTGAACAGTGATTACAGAAATATCTTCTGTTGTTCTGTATTTGTTGACCTACAAACGATATAATAGTTTTAAAACTTTAAATGAACAGTGTCGGGCCTCTTAAAACTTATTGTCCTGCAGGGTTTGCAGACTTCCATTCTTCCTCTTACTACTCTTCTCTGAGTTGTAATTTCTAATGTGACTAATAACTACTCAGCTACTGACAGCGCATCTATTCCCTTTTTACATTTGTTCCCGTAGTGTTTCTCTTGTGTGTGTAATGCTTTACATTACGGTTCCACAAAACAGACTTAAGAATGATTTAATAACTGTTATTATATGTTAAGTAAATACCAACTGTTTTAAAAAATATATGTTTGAAGAATAACAGATGTGTTGTTATTACACTTTTGGCAACATTCAGTGAGTATGTTTTTCATAATAAATAGCTGTTTCAGTGACACAGAGAAAGGAACTTTTGAGCACCAATTTCTTAGTAAAACATAATTATCTGTATAAAACCCTGTGTTTTCCATACTGAAGATACAGCTTTTGTTTGGTTGATAGCTTCAAACTGATTCTGAAAATATTGTTATTCTTACGGTATGCAAAAATTTTTTATCAGTTTGAAGTTATATGTTTATATATGGAAAAGTATGTGACTTCCACTCTACATAATGCTAATGTGACACGTCTGCACCATTAGTACAGCAGCAGCATCTATGTAGAAAGTACAGCACGCAGCATCCCAGACTCTGTCTGAACTGATGCTGAGGGTGATCGACAGTGAAAGCTGCTCCCATTAGTAAAGTACTGTGTATTGACCTGTGGGCTTGTTATGGTTTTTTTTAAATCCTTTTACTGTTTCTGAAGAATTAAATAGTAGTTGGGGATTGGTAGCTCTCACACCTGGAGGAAAGGAAAGGAAAGGGAAAGGAGATGGGACTGGGGAAGGGAGTAAGACTGTCAAGGAAAGAGGTAAAGACCAAAAGGTTGCTACATCAAGGCTAGACCCCGGATAAGAATATTGGCTCCTATTAAGTTATATTCCAGATCTTCTATGTATTTGAGAGACTCCTTCAAGTACTCTTCTACACACAAGGTGACAAGGAGGACAATCTGCATTGTTTTTGTGTGAAGCAAAATAAACACAACAGCCCCACATGAGACAGATAGGGAGACAGAGCTTTCCCAGTAGATTCCAGGAGCACAAGTTAGCTGTCATCACTGAGAGATGCGTTTTTTGTTCCTACGTTGGTCTCTGAGAGTAGACGGATGTCTGCTTTTGCAGCTGCTCCACACATGCCCCTGCTCAGTCTCGCCAAAAATATTGTGTATATCTTCCCTACCCCTTGCAGAGACTGAGAACTCAATTTCCGAAATCAGTCGTGATGTGTGGTGAGCGCTGGAATCCAGACACATCAGAGGCACTTCCCAAGCGCCTCCTTCCAGGTCTAGGTTGCTAATTATGAGCCTACTGGTGATCTGTTTTCCCTCTTTCCCCCATGCTTAGATTGCCTGTAACTTGCTGGGATATTTGATTGGTGCTTGGCTAGAGTTTCTCTGAGTGACATGTAAAGAATAAACAGAAAGAAGAGAATACCACTGGATTCTATAAATATTTATTATGCACAATTCTGGCTTAGAAATCCAAGTAACATATGGTTTTCTATAGTGGCATCTCCCACTCCTTCCCACACTCTTCAGTGATTTAGTAAAAAGAATAAGTATATGTTTGAAATATAAAGTCTTATCCTGATAGCATGTTCCATGATTTCAAGCCCTTTCTTCACATACAGCTGAATCCTATAGCTCTTTCTTGGGCAAGACTCCCATTGACATCATTTTGGGAGCATTGCCTCAGCCAGGGGCTGCAAGAGGCTGCAGGGTTTGATCCTTGAGGGGTTATTTTTAAAGAAACAGTGCAGTCTGGATGTTCGGTGAGTTGGGTTTTTTTGCAAATATGAAATAATTTGACCGTGGAAAGACAAGGAGGAATGGGTGCAGTGCTGCAATTGGAAGGATATAGGGAGAGCCCTGACAGGCTCTTTCACCATTTTTGAAAAAAATAGCCATAGTAGCCTATGTGACTGTTTTGGTCTCCTGTCCGACAAAGCACTTCAGCATGTGCCTAAGTTTTGAGCACCCAGGCGTTCCCCCTGACTTCAGAAGGGTTCTCTTTTACAGATTACCATCCTTTGTTTGCTTCTTATCAGAGAAATTAGATTATTTGATGTTTTGTTTATACTTTCTATCGCTGTGCCCACTCAAGTTAGTTTATAGCCTTCCTCAGCATTCTTGGCACATCTTTGTCTGATATATGATGCCCATCGTATTTTTGTAGGAGATAGTGAATGCGAATTTGTTCTGCAGTGACTGTGAGTACATATGTCCTTTGAATAATACGGCAGATAAATGTAATGTAGGGAGCTGAGGAGATAGAACCAATTCCCTTCCTTCCCTTGGGATGCTGTGAATAAAGGAACACTTTATTGCTTATAACAGAATTGTTATCTTCCAGGTAATATCTCAGTTTAGTTGTTTCTCTGGCTGTTACCTAATTGATAGGTAGGGATCTGGGGGTAGAGAACCACATGAGAAGGGCTAATTTCTGTTCTTCCAGCTACAATGCTGCACTTTTCTCAGGGTGCAATGGTCGGTGAGTGATGGGGGCTTCCCACACACCCACATTTGTCTCCACGCAAAGGGCAGTCCTGGGAAGACAGGGAGACTGAGGTTGCTTTAATTTAATTTTCAAAGCTTCCCTCGTTTTCTTACTTCGTGGTGGCCGAGACTGTGGAATTTGTGCATGTGTGTGCTGAAGTGTTCATGTTGTTTATAGTGCGGGAAATGGGGAAGAAATGTGTTTTCAGTTTCATTTGATGTATACTGCATGCCTGAGGTTCTATCTTAAATTGGGTTTTCTTCGCTACTCTGACAAAAAGTTAGACTTTGAAATAAAAGCCCGAGTTACGGAGAAAGCCAGAGTAAAAATTTGATTATATTTGCAAAGAACAAAAACATTGTTTAAAAAGATAGGAAGAAAACTGAAGGTTTTGGTTTTTTCTCACTAATACTGTGTCAGCTGAAATCTTTTAGCCAGTATTAAATACTGAAATAGAAACACATTAACTCTAGTTTTGAAACTTTGTGGATTTTTTTCCCAATGTCCACTTTTATTCCAATATTGCTGAAAGCAGTGTGTAGTCAGTCCAGTGTGCTTAGGCAGAAGTTACTTTGAGTAAAGCTTTTTCTGGTTACCCGTTGGCAAGCAGTACCCTGTATTGGACATGCTGTAGTAGCCTGTGAAGTAACCTAATCCTGTTGCTCCCACTGAGAAGGAAATAATTTTAGGACAGCTGCCCTCATCCCTAGAGCAAGCATAACCTGAAATGAGATCAGAACTAGTAAGTCCACCATTTTGGACTGTTATCCCATTTACTCTCGTGTTTCACATGAGATGGCCTGTCAAGAATTTCTGCTTTTAACCCCAGCCCTGCACTGTAACCGTAAAGCTGGGCAGACATTCCCGTTTCAGGGTGGTTTGGTTGTCAGCATGGAAGTACCTTCGGGCAGGCTTCATCTATCCTGAAGGTGCTCTTTTTGCTATGTCTAGTTTATTTTGTGCCCAGCAGTGCAGGGACATACGTATGAGCGGTTTCTGTGTTGGATGAGCAAGTAATCTCCGGTGGCAAATACAGCATCTGTCACAGTCAACTCCTGAGACTCTTGCTTAGAGTTTGATTAATCTTCTGCTTATTCCAAGATGTGGATTATATTGTTATTTGCCCTGCAGAAAGGGCTCTGGGGTTAATGTTCGACAGCAGGCTCAGTAGGAGCCAGCAGTGTGCCCTGGCAGCCAGGAGGGCAACCCGCATCCTGGAGTGCATCAAACACAGCATGGCCAGCCGGGCAAAAGAGGGGATTATCCTGCTATATTCAATGTTGGTGTGGCCTCACCTTTAATACTGTGTGCAATTCTGAGCCTCAAATTTAAGACGGATGTGAAGGTCCTGAATGCGTCCAGAGGAGAGCACCAAAGCTGGTGAAAGGGCTGGAAGGCATGTCCTGTGAGGAGCAGGTGAGGACTTTGGGTTTGTCTAGTTTGCAGAAAAGGAGGCTGAGAGGCGACCTCATTGCTCTCTACAGCTTCCTGAGGAGGGGAAGAAGAGAGGGAGGTGCTGATCTCTTCTCCCTGGGATCCAGTGATAGGACGCATGGGAATAGGTCAAAGCTGCGCCAGTGGAGGTTTAGAGTGGATATTAGGAAGACTTTCCGTATTGAGATGGTGGTCAAACACTGGAACAGGTTTCCTAGAGAGGTGGTTGATGCCCCAAGCCTGTCAGTGCCTGTCAGAGGTATTTGGACAATGCCCTTAATTACATGCTTTGACTTTTGGTCAACCCTGAAGAGGTCAGGCAGTTGAACTAGATGATGGTTGTAGATCTCCCCTCCCCTCCCCTCCCCTATAAACTACTTATAAGGAAAGCTGACTTTTGAGAGATATCATTTGCATAAATTTTGCAATATACTGTCCTACCTCTTGTGAAATAAGCACATTTCTTCTTAAAAATCGTGTCATAGAATATTTTTTAATATATTGCTAGTGATGGTTTTGCACCTTTTGTGCTGCATACCTGTGAGACAGTAAAGAGAGATTCACTAAGTGAGACTTTTTTGTAGAAACTTTTCAGGAGATGATCACCGTATGGCTAAAACCACTTAGACTAGTAATTGCTTGCTTACTTACTGGATTTTCTCAAAGCTGTCCTAATTAAAAAAGTGATAAAACTATCTATCATGAAATGTGTAAACATTCGTTAAAATAATTTCATTTGTTTTGAGCAGATTTAAGATATTTTCTAGGTTTTAATCCCCCATTTTTCTGTTTAAGCAATTATTTTAATGGTAATGTAAACAATTTCTACCTAAAATAATTACAGTAATTGTGGCTATTCTCTAGGGTACATCACTGTAATATGCCAAGAAAGGTATTTCTTTGACACCTTCTTTTTAAACAAGAGGATGCAGCAATGTGGATTTTCTAGATGTCTGAACACACAGTCCTTAATTGTATAAGCAACTCAGTAGATTTCAAGGCTATATATCTCATGACAGTAAACATTATGGAAATAAGGCAAAAATTTATTGTTAGTGGCATAAATAAATAAACTTTTTTAGAGAAAATGGTTGATTCTATAGAATTTAGAGAGAATTCAGATGTTAAAAATCCAAGGTGGATGTCACACCAGGTAGTCCAGCGGAAAATCATGTTGTTTGTTACACAAGTAAAGCACAGTTGTGCGATCACTGTGTTTTAATCCTCTGCACAGATAGACTAAAGATCAAGAAGCGACTTACTGTCGGGAGGCATGACAGCCCTGCTTCCTGCTCAACCTCCTGCACGCCCACCAAAAGATCTGGTGTGCAAACATCCTGGAGGCAGAGCTCTTGCAGGTAAAGAGTCTCTTAATCCTGTGACATGCCTATGGTAAATCTCAAATTTAGCTGTGTGTGGATGAGAAACACATCAGTGTTATTAATTGCAAGATGCTTTATGAATAAGCAGGTTCCCCACATTTTTTTTTTTTTTTAGTAAGTTAGAGTTGTCAGGGCCTGAGGTATCATATTGTTATCTCCAGATAAGGTTGGAAGAGTCTCTTTTCTTTAAAAAAGGGGACTCTTGGATTATGGGAACATTTAAAAGTCAAACAGTTTAACATTCCGAACTGTTTAAAAGCACCAGAATAACATCTTTCAAGTGTCTGAGTCACTTTGGGAGTTGAGTTTGTAATTCAAGGATCCTTATGACTCGAACATTTTATCTGTAATCTTTCTGTTACAAAAGCTGGGAACATAGCTGAATCAACGCTACGCTTCTGGTTTTCTAAATGAAAATGCTGCCCAAATCTATTTCTACTGCAATATTTCAAAAGCCAAAAATCCACTAATCTGTTTCCTTGTTCTTTTTTTTATTTTATTTTTTGACGCAAAAGATCCACTTTTCCTGAAAATAGTCTCGCCTTAGTCCTGTGCTTCCTAATATGTCTAATCCTAATATAATAACAATTTCACAACATTAAGCAGTCTTCCTTCATGCTTGCATAAAATTTTAAATAGAAGACACTACTGGGGAGATATTCATGTAAAACTTCTCTTGAGCTGTGCTGTAGTTAAGCATTACAGAAACTTTGTAGTTGTTGCTTTTTCTTAAACCACCCCTAGGAGAGGTGACCTGTTACATGGCTTTGCATTGTAGCTTTCGTACCAGTTTTATCTTTTGTTCTTTAAGAAAAGCCAACTCCGAAATATACCCCATGTGGAGAAGTCTTTCAAACAAACTTGAAATTTATTTATTTATCCAGCATGAGTGAAGGTTGCTTGAATACATCATAGTGTTTCTCTAACAGTAGAGCAAAGGTGTATTTAGAAGCCAAGCCAAATATATAAAGTTACCTTCCAATCCTGTGGATAGGCGGGATTTTGGGAAATGGAGTAATTTGATAGGCCAGGATTAATAGGAATTAATATAGGCTTTTCCCATGCTTCCAGTCTTAAAAGTAGGGATACTACAGTAATTAGTATCAAAACAGAAATACAAATTTTGCACCTTAGGACTAGCTCTAATTGTAGCGACTTTGTAATTCTGCATGTTATATTGAGGACAGACCTCACATACAGAAGTCAGTTTTGAGGTGGGAAGTGTTGGGTTTTTAGCATGGAAATACAAAGCCATAATTTTGAGGCCAGTGAAAATTTTGATTTCCAGACAGAACGTCAGTATCTATAATTTCTGAAAACTTGGCCACTTATTTGTGGCCTCTTTGAAAAATGTGAATATTTTCCAATATGCCTTTATTTTTCTTGCCTGTAGAGAGATAATCTGATACTATGTACACTCAGATGAAGATACCAAAGACATGTATGTTTCAGTATGTAATACTGTTTAGCAAGAAACAAAAAATAATTTTCCTTTTCCTTGCTGCATTGGTTACCTCTTTGGCAGATATAAAGGCACGGTCCCTGAAATATTTTCATGGCTTTTATGCTATTTTCAAACTTAAAGTAATAAATAAATAAAAATCGGCTGCCAAAATTAGTCATGAATAGCTTCAAAGTGGAATGATTTCAAATTAGTGTTACTGTTCTCCTGGTTTCTATCCATTAAGAGTGAAGTTGCTTCACATTTCAGCTTTTTTTTTCATAGCTGTCAGGGCTGAAAATGGATATGCGTATTCTTTGTAAGGAAAAGTTAGTGACCCTCACAGTCACGTGGCTGCAGAGGGTGAAACTTAAAGAAAACACAGGATCCCCAGTAAAGCTTTGGCAACGGTCAAGATAATGTTTAAGCCGTGAAAGACTTTTGCAACACTAATCATGTAACTACATCTCAGCCTTAGAAGGGGAATGGTTTTAAGCTACCTTGTCTCCAGTATGCTAGCCCAATTTCTGCACTACGAGAATGAATTGAGCAACTGTTAGATATCTGATTCCATAAACTCCAGACAACCAAACTGACAGGGTGGAAATGGTAGTACAGTTTTTATATTTGTTCCATATTGCTTCAAACGGCAGCATATCTGTCTCCTTCTGTGTCTGTCATCTCTTCTTCCTTTCCCTCCCACTTTCATTGCAGTGTCATAAAATTTCTTTCTTCTGTTTCAGCATGTAAAAAACTACTTTGATTACTTTTTATTTATGTGCTGTCTTCCCGTAGCTTAAGTGTATATGTGTGTTTGCCATCAGACTGCATCCCCCTGCTATGTGATGACATTGGCAAGTGATTGCACAAACCAAGGATTCATTACTATAGTAGATGCAGTTGTGAATGAACAGTCAAATCAGCTGTAACTTTTAAATTAAAAACTCGTCAGTGAAGAGAATAAAGCACGTGAATGCAAAAAGCAAGGATAAGAAGTCCTACAGTGATATAAAAATAAAACCTGATATAATTCAAGAGTGAAAGAATACATTTGTGGATTCTATAAAAGTATTCTTTCACATCATTTAATAATTTTCTTCCGGCTAATAAAGTTTTCTCAGATAAAAAAATTATTTTTTTAAAAGTGAAAAACTGATTCGCTTGGTATCGAGAGCATGTTCATCACAATACATTAGTTGCAACAGCCTAAAATACATGTGAAGTATGGTTAAACACTCCTACTTTTGAGAGCTCTGGAAATGCTCAGACTGACTAGAAAGCTAAGAGAAATAAAATCAGGTACATGAAGGCATTTTCTATATGCAACAAGAAAGTAGCTGAATGAACAGAAAATTTTAGTAGACTTTGTATTCAAAAGGAAGATTAGTATTAAATGCTCTAGGCAAATGGTGAGGTAATGTGAGAGAGTAGTGTAAACTGGTGAATAATTAATCAGAAAAACACAGAGGAAATGAGTGAGGTTTCTTTATTTCAGCAAATAATGTTTGTGTTGAAAAATTAATCTAACCCTGGAAGAGAGCTCCATAGTATAGGGTTTTTCCCATTTTTTTGACATGAGTAAATGTTCTGTACTGACTCTTCCAAGCAGCCAGTAAATATTCTTTTCCATATGCATATGATGAGAAAAATGGAGCGGAGGTTAACACCCCCGGTTCACTGGGGACTCATGTGGCCTCTGCACACTGTCAGAACGCAAAGGAATATATGCTGTTATTGTGAAATCTGGATGAGTTATGGGAATTTACTGAGAAGCCAAGATTTCCCTTCACGGGCTACCATTCAGAGGAGAAAGAGACATGTGGGAGGAAAGAAGAGATGCAGGACTTGATGCACACATCTGCTCCAGTTCAGTGCTGCTAGAAATCAGATCAGTCTGCCCCCATATTTCATTTCCTTCTGTAATCTTGACCAATAATTTATAATTGGTATCAGCTGATCATCTGGCTCTCTCTTTCCATGGTAAAATGAGTGAACAAAGAACTTTATCCTCCTACTCTTTACTGTCCAAGAGACGATAAAACTTTGAAAGACAAAGATCTCTATTAATTTTTAATGAAGTCTCTGAAACATCCTCCTAGTCAATCTCTTTTCATTATTTCTGGTATGCCTTGTTGAAACAGAGCTTTAGCAGTCCTTGGGAGCTGAGAAACAGCTTTGTTAATTGCAGGCAGCATCATTACGATTTTTTACCTGGTGTATCAGCTTTCTCCAAGTCTGTATTCTAGGTGAAGGTGCTTGGAGAGGACCTCTGGAGAGCAGTTCCTGAGTCAGAAGTAACACATGTGCTGCCACATCCCTTTGCAACATCACATGCATAGACCAGACCCTGGCCTCCAGGTGCTCCTTCTGTCCTGTCTCTGCTCTGGGACTTACTCTGGCAATGCTGATAGTCAAGGAGGCTCTTTATGGCATTCCCACTCTTCTCTCAGAAGGAACAGTACAAGCTCTAACTTAGCAGCTTTTCATGGCACGTGCTTCAATTTTGTGCATGTTTGCAATATGTTGGTTACCCATTCAGTTTAATATGGAATATTAGTAATATGACCATGCGACAGTTTTAATTAGTGAGAATAAAGGGGGTGATTCCTCTTGTTAGTATATTCAACGAGACGTCTGAAACCCAACAGGTCAAAACTGGATTATTTTTAAGGTAGACTGCATTGTAGTCTACGGCATGAAGATGGCAATAATTAAAATCAGTGCTTTCAGAAAAAAGTAAGAGGCTGTGGTGCACCTAGTGTTTCCCGCTGTATTTAGGGCTTGTGCAGCCTCACCTTGAATACTGTGTGCAGTTCTGGGCTCCACAATTTAAGATGGATGTGAAGATCCTTGATTGAGTCCAGAGGGCAACAAAGCTGGTGAAAAGGCTGGAAGGCATGTCCTGTGAGGAGCAGCTGAGGACTTTGGGTTTGTCTAGTTTGGAGAAAAGGAGGCTGAGGGGGGACCTCATTGCTCTCTACAGCTTCCTGAGGAGAGGGAGGTGCTGATCTCTTCTTCCTGGGATCCAGTGATGGGACACATAGGAATGGATCAAAGCTGTGCCAAGGGAGGTTTAGACTGGACATTAGGAAGACTTTCTCTATTGAGATGATGGTCAAACACTGGAACAGGCTTCCCACAGGGGTAGTCGATGCCCCAAGCCTCTCAGTGTTTAAAAGACATTTGGACAATGCCCTTAATTACATGCTTTGTCTTTTGGTCAGCCCTGAAGTGGTCAGGCAGTTAGACTAGATGATCCTTGTAGCTCCCTTCCCTCTGTTCTGTTCCATTCCATTCCATTCCATTCCATTCCATTCCATTCCATTCCATTCCATTCCAGAGAGAAGGAGCTGTGGAAGGGGACCATTCAGTCTAGCAAACGTTAGCAGAGCCTTGTTTGTCTGTTTTCATCCTGGTACTTCTCTGCCAGCCCCTGCTGCAAGAGTGTTAAACTGGGTGTATATTTATGACAGGAGAATTCTCAAATCTCGTGGTGGCAGCTTTTAGTCTTTCTTATGCAGCAACAGTGGTTGAAAAACCAAAAAGACTTAATAATGCTCACAAGTGGGCCTTAGATAAAACCAGGGAGACAAATAAGAGATTGTGAGGCACAGGGATGTAAATCAAATAGGTAAATTTACTTTCTGCTAACAACTACAACACATGTGTAGTCAGCAACCCAGTGAGATTAAATGAAGGGAGAATGAAGCTTAAAGTTGAACAGGGATATTTTTAATAACTTAATGAGGAAATAATCCATTTCTACTACACTGAAACCAAAAGCTGAAAACTGGATTGTTATGTCATTTCTAACAGCATGCTACAGTAGTCTGGGTACTTTGCAAAAAGGAAAGCAACCTCATGTTACTTGAGTGCCTACAGACTAATAGACACTGTGGCAAGTAAAAGAGTATCATGAAATTGAAGGAAGGAAGTGATGGCAAAGCAGTTTCTAGCTGAGGCTTCGTAGTTACTAAGTTTTAGATTCTGTACCTCAGATATAAGGTTCTCCTTGTTAACTGCAAGTGAGGAGAAATTTTGTCCATGCTTGGACAATTGTATAATTTCCATGCAGCATTCTTGCGCCTCTGAAGCATGTCATTGTGTCATGTTGATCTGATGGTCTGGGCTGCCTCCACAATGGCATAACGTCCTCTCAGAAGTTGTCTCCATTCAGTAGGAATCTTATTTGTCCGACTGTTTGCATTAGGTTTTTAGGTTGCTCGTTTCCTCCCACCCCTTGTGCTTATTTTCTTTTCAGCTAAATTAATTTTGGCTAACTTTTCTCATGCCATTTAACCTAGGGATTCAAAGGAAACGAACATCTGATAGAAGGTATTTTATGGCCTGTGTTGTTTGAGCACTTGAGTTGTGAGACTGTTGTCAGTGTTTTTCTTGGCACGGCCCAGCCTCCTGCAGTACAGTGGTAGCTGGGAGCAATACAGCGGTAAACCCACCAGCAGCAGAATGTGAGCCAGTCTTTGTTTTAATCTGGAGAGCAATCAGCATTGCAATTAGTATCCAAAAACTCTCTAGGACGCATGCTTAACGGTTTGGCTTTGTGTTTTATTTTGTTTTTGTTGGGTTTCGTTCATGAATAAATCATGCGAGATCTCCAAATAGCAATTGGCACGTGAAATACAAGGAAGCCTGTGGCCGGTGGAGTACTAATGTACCATGTAGAGGGTCTGACCAGCCTGCTGCGGTGTGCTGACAAAGGGCACCCAGCTTGGAGGTAAAAGGAGGAACACTTTACTTCAGCTCCTTTTTGCCCCATTTGGATCTGGGCAGTCCTGTCCTTTTCAATGCTCAGCCAAGGTAAGAGTCTCTCGTGCTGGCAAAACACTACCGCAGTTGCCTCCCACACCTGAGAGAGGTCTTTGGTGGCCACACATCCTAGCCATTGAGCAGATAGCCTCAAGCAGTTCAGGGAACTAGTCCTCTCCCACCTGTATGTGGGGTGTTTTGCCACCTGGCAATTGTATCAGATGCTCCATTTACAGAAAAATAAGCGACATCTCAGGGCTTTGGGACATTCAGTTTGACACTGATTTTCTTCGGCTCTTCTTTTTCAACTTGATGCAGTAGAATTGAACGAAGTGCAGGATAAATTAGGGTGTTTCTTTTGGCCAGTTTTAATGGAAACCAGCTGGGTGAGGGGAGATGTTGCAAACATACCCCTGATGGCTGGAGCCTGCTTCCCGCAATGCCCCTGTGCTTTAGCCTCTAAGCCACTGGGATTTTCAGGCAGGTGGTGGTGGTGGGGAAGGTTAGACATTGCGTCCTGTCCTGTCCTGTCCTGTCCTGTCCTGTCCTGTGTGACACTGTGAAGAGAAAGACGGGCATGTCCAAAGCAGGCAGGATACACTGGGAGCTGTTTCATGTGGAAGAAGTGAGGGTCTTGGTGAATGGTCCCATCCCTGCAAATGTGGCACTTGGATAGTTTTGAATCAGGCACGGGGCTGGGCGGGTGGGGGGTCCCTCATGCACTTGCTGAAGAGCAATGGGCACTCCAGCTGAAACCATGGCATTTGCTAGCAGTTGCATGCCTTTCCTCTGTATCGAGGGTAATCTGGCTTTGTAAAATGACAGTAATTTACAATGTCACTTGCTGTAATTGGGGGAAATATTATTCCCTCCTCATTTGCAGCTAACTGGAAAATCTAGACGTGTCTTCTGCTTTCTGTGATTATATTATACACTGGCTTTAGAATGAAATAAAAAATAGTTTGAAATGATGATCTGTTCATGCTCCAACCGCTGCAGAGCGAGGGAGCATATATGTTTTGAAGTAATCGCTGAACGTCAGCCTGCTTTGGTCTTTTCAGCACTTTCTTTTAGTCAGGAATATTGTGGAACATATGGATATCTGTATGCCTTTATGTAAACACCTTGCTGTTGGTCACCAAATATTAATAAGCATTATGGACAGATTTAACTGTGAATGCTTTGCAATGATCAGTGAATACTGAATTAGTGCATTAGCCAAATTCCTGTACAGTGAGTGCGTAAGTGAGAAGCAAGTGAGAAGCATTCATACTCACAATGGGAAGTCTTGCTGAAGATTCCAGACCGAAATGCAACCTATGGCTCAGGTGTCCTCAGGGCTCTTCTGCTCACGTCGCCTCTGCCTCCATCTGGGATCACATTCCCACTTTAACCTGCAATAATTCATGCTGTGGATGGGCTTGTCGTTTCCATGGCTCCGGGGGAAAGTGGGGTGGGGGGGCGGCTGGCGCGCTCAGAGCCCTGGGTGTGGAGGGGAATGTGCTCACTTCCCCTTGGCTGCGCAACATCAGTCCTGCTCCACATTTGGAGTTGCGGGACACGGGCAAAGCGAGCTGGATGTTGGGCTGTCACGAGTCTGGCAGAAGCAGAGCTGAGCGCTTTGCGTGATAGCTGCTAAATCCCGGCTAAATTTTATGTCTTCTGCATGCTGCCCTGGGCAGGCTGGAATTTGCCCTTTATTAGAAGATCGATGAACAACAAGAAACAGTGGCTGTTTTAAAAAAAAAAAAAATTGGCACGAACCAATGCTTTACATATTGCGCATATCCATAATTTCTTAATGTTGGATGTTTTATGCAAGCACTGAGGCACCAAAAACTTGGCAATGTGCATTTAGTTTCAAATAGCTGCTCTCTTTCTGCATAGCAGTGTTTGGAAAGCAAATGTTTGGTTAATATGTGGTTAAGCACTTTTGCAATACAGAAAGTGTTCTTCATTGCAAGGTATCTTTCCTGAGAAAGCGAAGTGTACTTTTGGGTTTTGAAACCATGCAGACATAGTTTGTAAGCAGTGATTAAGATTTTACAAATACTTCATGAGCCCTTTGAACTTGTATGTTGGGTAGGTCAGTGCATGCTAAATATTTTTATAAGTAGTTTTCTATGCATTTTTGCTTCCCTCTTCCTCCCACTCTTTCACTTCGCAAGACCAAAATTCTCTCAAAGTGCAGCTTCAGGTATTTTGGGTTCATGTAGGGCATGGCTTGCTCTACATGAACTGAGAGGACAGTCATATTGAGGCAGTGCAGGATTAAGAGTGATCATGCACAGCCCTATGGATATTAATATTACTAAGTTTGTATTTTAATTTTGTAACTCTAATTTATTTTCAGTTTGTGGGTGAGCATGAGGTAAGGAAAGGACTAAAGGCAGACCTGCCAGGGCTCAGTAACTCACATACTTTACCCACGGCGGAGGTTTGCCCTGAGGGTCATGTCAAATTTGCCATGTGAACCAACATCATATCTAACTTGTCTTTTAAACCATCAGGGACAAGTCATGCCAGCATGAATATGGACTGTGAGCTTCTTATGTTCACTGAAGTGCTGGTTGTGACTCAGACCAGGTCCACAGTCCTCAGACCCAGATAAGTCAAGTGTGAGTTTCCCAGCAGAGTGATGTTTCATCAGAGGCAGACGTTTCATGCTTAGTTCAAACTGGGAGAGGACAAGGGGCCTCCTTAACTTGTTTCCAGCTGCAACCATCCCCAAGACCCACTTCCAACAGCAAGGATCATCAAGCACATCCCTAAGGCAATCTGGTTTCTAGCCTTTGGTGCCCTCAAAGTTTCCGCTATTTTTTGATCATGGAGAGGATGCTAGTGATAAATAAATTAATAATTCACAGTACTACCTGGCACCTGTGTGATACTGCCGGTTCCCCATTTCCAAGGGACCTTCTTTATGATTCTTGGATCTGATTTGCCTCCAGTCCAAGTGATTACAGTTGCAGATGAAGCCCATGGGAATTGTGCTGTAAACATCTATGGTGATGCATGAATTGCTCTGAGATATTGTAACCACTTGGAAATATCGGATGTCTCACAGTGGCCAAACAAGATGAACGGAAAATATTAGCATCTGTGCATCTTTTCCTTAGTTTGTCACCTGTAAACAGCTAATACAGTGTTACCTAGTTGCAGTTTTATTAAATCAATAATTAGAAAGTAAACAGGTGTTACAGATAATCCCAGAGGGGAGAAAAGAGTATAGCATGCAGTGGATAAGGCTCTTGAGAATTTTTTTATGTTAAAAAACAATGTTTAAAATACTCTGATTACCCAGGGTTCAAAATAAAATCAGGGTTTTTACAGGGCTTTAATTTGGAGGCATTGTTTAATTTATCACTTAATATAAGCTTAACATTATGATATATTGCTGATGACAAATTACTTTGAGTTCTGTTTCAGAAAGACTGGTTGTTCTTTTTTCCTCATTTTTATTTTGTTTGTTTGTAACAAAATATTAAATATTTAGAGTTTGAGGACTATTGTCTTTCATTCTATATGTGGAGTATTTTATATGTTATTATGCATGTTGCTTTACACATGTGTTACTATATATTTTACTTTTTTCTATTGAAGCCATTGCAATTTGAATTCTAATGGCTCTGCTACTTTTCTGGTTTTATTCTGTAAACCTCAAATAAAGAGGAAGGTAACATGTCTTTCATTCTAAAGAAATTAAATCAGACTAGGTAAGGCAGTTCACTGTTCATCAAAAAGTTCTAATTTGTGATAAATGATTATTCTAGAAAGGAAAAAAATGAAAATTTTATTTTCAGCAAACTCAAATCTTGATTTCTAGAGCACTGAGCAAGAACATAATGTTTAAATTATGCAGGCTTCACTTCTTCAAAGCATTTGTTTTTTGTTTGACTGCTAGTGAGTGTACATGACAGGGAGGGTTTAGACGGGGTATTAGGAAAAATTTTTACACTGAAAGGGTTATCAAGCATTGGAACTGGCTGCCCAGGGAAGTGGTTGATGCACCATCCCTGGAGGTATTTAAAAGACAGATAGACATAGGTGGAGGTATAGTTTAGTGATGGTTTTGGTCAGCGTTAGGTTGATAGTAGCACTAGATGATCTGAAAAGTCCCTTCCAACCTAGGCAAGTCTATGATTCTATGAAGGGAGCAGTTTTAACCTGTACATCCACAGCTAACTCTATTCTCCATGTGAATAAACTCGGAAATTTTGCCCAGTAATTTCTTTAGCACTAATCAACTTCAGAAATGAAGCAGGGTCAGACAGTGCTAAAAAAATTCTGTATAAACACAGAAAATGAAGATGATCTCTTTCTGAAGTAGTTTAAATTTAAAGTATACAGCTGAAAACAATGGGAACACAGATTGACTGATGAGGAAACTGCTGTATTAGGGATCTGTTGATATGATAAAACAGTTTCACATATTGATGTGAAAGTTGTAAAATCCTTTTTGTGCTACAAAATTTATTTTTTTTTACAGAGGAACTCTTTAAACCCTAACTGTAGTAGTCACTTGTCTTAATAAATGTCTGCAATGTCATTTCAAACCTTTAAATTTTCTTGTTTGGGGGGAAAGGGGGGGAGTATTCTTGTTTTCTTCTGCATCCTCTAAGGAATAACGAAAGAGGGTGAAAATCATTCTAAGTAAGTCTGCTGTTTACTGTAATTACATTTCAGAACATGTTTCTGGATGATTTATAAGCTTCAGTCGGAGATACCTATTACAATTAAAGCTGCCCTGTAGGTAAATTATTTAAGTGAATAAATGATGCTGTACTAGATGTAGATCAAGGGCTCTGACCAATTCATTGCACACTGTGATTCTTGCAGGGATTAAAAAAAGCTATTTCACTAGGAGATCTCTTGAATAGGTTTCCTGTGCTTCTGTTTCAACTTCATAGTTAGAGAGGCTCTTTTGGAGTAAAGAACACAATGCGTGGACTGTTATCAAATGCAAAATATGACCATGTGTGAATGCGCAAATAAAGTCAGAAATGTTTGTGGAATGATCGCAGTATTTACCATTGTTTTTTGTACTGCCAGAGATAACAAGTGGGAATAACTGATTTTTGTTTTAGCTGTTGCTGTGAAAAACTGGGGAGCAAACTGCTTGAGGTCAGATGAAGCATTTTATTATTCTGCTTTACAAAAGAATCTACATTTCTCTATTTTCAAGTGATCTTTTGTTTCCTTTTTAATTATCACACTAAGGTCAATTTGTTTTCCTTTTCATGGAGTGATGGGAACAGCATACATTTGTGACTGGTTTTGGCGAATAAACTATTAATGTGCAGAATTTTTCCCTGCTCTGTGGTTAAGTATACTGTTCAGGCTCTCTACTGCTAGCCTGAACTGTACATTACATCTTTCACAACAACATGCTAAATGATTTATTTTGAAAGATCAGAAGCACTTGGTTTGGGTTAGTGGAAAGAAATGTGAGCCGCGACAGAGGCACTGCTCCTGCATGGGTCTCCCCTTGTTCTGGGAAGTGGGATATGGGAAGGAAGACCCAGTGTGGCTCCACAGGAGTACAGTGTGAGGAGGGAGAACCTGGTGTGACTAAGCAGCGCTGCTGTTTGAAGGCTGCCACCTTTTAATTTGTTCATGTGTGAGTGGTTGAATTGGATGGCCTTGTGCTTTAAGAAGTGACGTAAAATTAATTTTAGATGGGACTCCATACCTGTGTACCGAAAAGCTCACTTACAGAAGTGTTACATAGAAGTAACCTGATCCATTTTTCAATATGAGACTAGCAAATTTATACTGTTCTTGCACTAACTAATACTGCATTCAGGGGTTTTTTTTCAACTCTTTCTAAAAAACACCTGAGTGATACTTTCACAATCAATAATTTAGATTTTGTCACCATTTATTATAACCACTTTAATAGGCAGGTTTCAGCATAATGATCAGGATGACTGAAAGTAATTCATTACTGTTATTGTGAATCCTGAGTACACTGTTGTTGGGAATAAGGTGGCAGTAGGAGCCACGGTACTGCAAAATGAACTGACACATGTCAAGCCTGGATTTTCTGTAATGTTAAACAGATCGGCCACGCTGTCATATGCCATTTGACTCTACAGCGTGCTTTGCTTGAAGCAGGGGCACAAGAAGCATGCAAGCAATCCAGCAAGGACTTTGTCTTCTTACTCTTTTACAAGTCTTTCAATGACTTAATTTTTTTCTCTGCCTCAGTACAACTCGAAGCCATTAGCAAAATGTTTTCAAGCTGCTTAGCTGCCATAATAGCGTATGACCATTCGGGGTTAATCTGTAACAGCAAAGAGCATCAGAGGAGGAAGTTTTCTGGCTGCATGATAGAAATTTTTTTCTTTTCCTTTTACAAGAAGCTGCAATTTCTAATCTTAAATTATTTTCCTTAGGCAGCACTTTGTCGGTTTATTCTGTATCTATGTCTGAGCATGGGAAGAAATAGAGCTTGAATTTTCCCTCTCCTGTTTTGAACCAATTCAGTAGTACTTCTGGGCCCATTTCATAATTGTGCTATGGGACAGTATCCCGAAGACCTGCACATTGCTCACTGCTTCCCGTGACACGCTCATTTGCACCTGTTGAAGCAAACATTAAAGCTAGTTTTCCAGTCACTTACTTTACTCCCACTTTGGGCATATGTTATTTTGCAAGATACAGGGCAGTGGAAAAGCTGGGTCAGCAACAGTGTTGGAAATGTAGGATTTGATCTTGGACATATGAGCAGACCAACAAGATTCCTGACAGTAGATGTATCGTAGTCACATTAGAGACTTTTTAAATACTCCAGATATGCAGTTAATTGCAGCAGTTGCAGGTAACTCCTTCACAAATAACTTTTTTTAGGCTCCAAAGCTGCTGGTGTTATGATAATGAAAGACCAGAAGTGATCTTTTGCATCTATAAAACAACCTGTCAAGGTTTTCTATCAGTTCATGCTATGAATAGTGCACTCACCTATGCCCAAGAAGCTATACAGATACCTCACCTGTCCTCAGAACTGATTATGGTCATAAAGTCCTTTAAAAAAAAAGACTAAAATTAAAATTGTAGCTGCGTATTTAAAATGTGTTAACTTCAAGGTTGGCAGATATATGCTATACACTTTCAAATAATTAAGGTTATATCCTCTCATTAATAGTTTAAAGTTCAGTAAGTCCATGCAGCATCTTAATAAGCTGTTCATTGTGCCACTAAATCTGAATCCAAGCCCTCCATTTTAACAGTGAATCAAATTCAGGCACCACATCCAAACCCGTAAAGTCATATTTCCCAGCCTAAACAATTAAATATACACAATGAAGCAGTGCGGGGTTTTTTTTCTACATAAAATTCATCCAGCCTTACAAATCTGGAGGAGAAGAAAGGTTTTCTTGGCGGGGACCTAACACTGTAATTAGTATTTAAATATTTTTACTTAAATATTAGTACTGAAATACCCAAAAAGGTATTTAAGAGGTCTGGTTGAATAAAATGTATTAACAGTTAACATAATAACAAAACATATTAAAATATTATAGACTTTCTGGTTACTCCTCTGTGTGCCAGGAATTATTAGGGCACACTTAGGCATGACATAAATGCTATCTTGTCTTTGCTTGACCTCCCTGATGGAGGTGGATGCTGTTGTCTGCAAAGGATGCCAGTAATGGGATTGTGATTTATACACATGGATCTTCTAGGAACTCAGCTGAAATCTTTCTTGTTGAATTTGAAGGTCAGTCCTGCATTGCTCTCCACAAGATGGATTCAGAATTGGGTTAATCAAAATTCTAAGTATCACTAAAATATGAGTATTTGAGCTCCTAGTGAATAAACATTTATTCTGTACTTCTGGAGAGCAAAAATATCTGTCTGCCTAGACTTCATTGATCATCTTCATGGTTCACATATTGTGAAGCTTTCTTATTATTGGGTTTTGGGCTTTTTTTCTTTGCTTTGAGCTGAATTTCTGTTCCAGTTGAAAATGTCATTAGAAGTAACAAATGTTTCTTTGTTTCTTTGTGTTTGTTTTTTATCCCATACAGTGTGAAAGGAGCAGATGCTGGCAACGTGATCAGACTATTTGTACCAGATATTGGGATGTTCATTGCTAGTCTGACAATATGGCTCATCTGCCGCAACATGTTTCAGAAGCCAGTAACCGAGGATGCAGCACAGTGCAACATGCAATTTGAAAATGAGGAAATGGTATCAAATACACATTTCTATCTGTACGGCTTTTAGCTAATAGCGAGCTTTGGCATTCCTGTCTGAGATGTATTCTGAAATGGTTTCATGAGCACGGAGTATATTAAGGGTGGAACTTACTTTCAGGAAACTAAACAATTGTTTTTAAAGTGGAAAAGCTACAGTTGTTATTATCTTGAGAAAACAAAGCAGAATATGAAAAGTGGTAGATACACTACTGAATTTTTCAAATCATTTTTGAGTTAAGAAGTAATCATGAGAGTCGATCACAAGTTGTTTCTTCACCAGAGCTGCTGGTTAAGTCTGGCAAGACTGTTTTGCTACATGCATTGCTGTTTCTTAGATAGCGTCCATATTTCCAAACTTGTTATCCGAGAATAACAGCAGCGCCTGAGTGTTTATCAGAAATTACTCTGAAGTCCTCTGAAGGGAAAAGAGACTGTGTATTACATTCATGGAAGGACTTATTTGAAACTGTGAGTGAGCTTGAGGATAATTTTGGGGAATGGCTTAGCTGGAAGTGTTGAGGTGTTTGCTGTGTATTTTACTAGTGGGAAGAAGAATGGCAGAGGTACCAAATACAGAAAAATCCAGAGGAAGAGAGGAACAATTTTATGATATAAAACGCCGCAGTGGGAATTCAGGCCAGGGTGCAGAGAAATTCCTACTACTAATCTTAACATGTTTTTTATCAGACTGTCTAGCATGCCTTGGGTCTCATTTTCTGTCTTGTTTTGTGTATGGGTGGAATGTTTTTTTCTTTACTCTCAACACTCCCTTTTTAGAGGAGACAGTTGCAACTTGCTCATTTCAAATAGATATTGCATTTTGAAGTGGGTTAAGTATTTAGGGGGATCAGCTGCCCATTTTGGTGCCATATAGAGGTGAAGAAAAGCCTCTTTGTATGTTGCCATGTTGTCTGGATTGCGGTATTGCCAGAAGCTGGTCGAGTTTCCAGCATGTGAGAGATCAGTATCAGGACTGTGCTTTATACTCAGTTGCTTGTAATTCTTACGGGCTCTTCTGGCAGCTGAGTTTGCCTGAAGATTGTAGCTTTTAACTGCACATTGGAGGATACGTAGGTCTGGGTCTGATAAGCGTATGCAAGGTTTTGCTCTGTCTCCTGGAAGCTGGTTTTATCAGCTTTAAATCTGCTTTATCATTGGAGCTGTGCAAAATGGATTTAGCAGGAGGCTACAATCTGGAGCTGTACCCACAAGAGGAGATGTTTGAAATATTAAGAAGTATGGCTGATTGGCATGTTTTGTGTTCAGCCCTTCTCTCTTAAAAGAGTTGCATTTTACCAAAGTAGACCCTAACAGACTTCTTTGAAGCACAGACTGTAGGTTTAAATTGGGCTGGTGCTAGACGGGCTATCTCAAGGCAATCCACCAGTGCAACTTAATGGTCCAGAATATTCCACAAAGGAAGAGCGTAGGGGAGAAGAAAGAGAAAGCTTGGACTGCAAAGAAATACTGATACTGGACAAATGGAAATCTGTGTAAATATATTTTACTTCTTCACATCAAAACCCAGCAAATATTATTTATGTTCTGTAAACGGTATGTATTACAGATTAACTAGTGAACTCAGCAGCTGTGTTTAGATTTAGCGACACCCAAAACTCACAGGAAATTTTTTTAAAAAGGGATAATAGTTACTGTCACATGAGGTGAACCCCAGTGCTTCAAGGAATTGTGATCTTCACAGCTGAAACGATGAATTTGCATCAGAATAACCTGTTTGGTTTTTTAAAGATGGAGTGAAATAGAGAGTGGAAAATTAAATACCTATTAAACATATTTTTCCAGCTTCAGCTTTCTTTTTGTAGGTGTCTGCACATAACATCCTGGAATCATTTCTGCTAGTTAGGAGGAGGCTGCAGAAGCAGCTGAATCTGCTAGGAATATGTATTTGGCAGGACTGACTGTAAGGAACCTAATGCATATGCAGAGCATGCAGCTGAGTGTCTGAATCTGGGAGAATATTGGCATGATGTAAAACGAGTCCAAACTGTGAGTTTCACATGATAATTTTCATTTCTTCCTTAGTAGAGTCCACTGGAAAAGGGAAAACTAAGTCATTAGTTCTTTGAATTCTGCCTTAGCTGCCTGCTGCCTGTGGCTGCGTGTTGGTGTGGCTCTTTATTGATGCTATAACTCCATTGAATTATAAAATGCAAAATGAATTGCAGCAAAAACTGCCCTACAAACAAACGCTTCAGTAGAAGTGTTGAGCTTGGTACTGTGCCTCCAAAGAAAATAGCCCTGGGTTTGTTAGACCAGCCCCGTAGCCAATTCCAGAGTTGCAGAGCTTTTGCTGACAGCCTCTGCCACCACCAGTCATCAGAGATTCATGGTACAAGATTTTGTTAAGAATGCATCAGCTGATTTGAACAGGCTCAACAGAGCCATGAGAAAGATGACTTTTCAGATTGCTAGATGCCTAGCCACAGGTGGCTCTATAAATCAAGAAATCAGCACTGTGACTTCCAGGCAAAAGCAGAGAGTTCGTCTTGCAGCTTTACCTTTTTGCGTGAAATTGTTTACATTGAATGATTCTCAGACCTCTTTGCTTTGGGGGGAGTGACATACAATGGAAGTAGGCTTAATTAAAAAGAGAGAGAGCAGTCTATCTACTCCTTTCAAAATGTATGTGTAAGAAAACCTGTTAAATAATTGATTCAATACTTCTAAAAGTGACCTTTTCAAAGCTCTGTGTGAACCCATCACATTTCAGTTGTTATATGAGCATTCTGAAAAAAATGCCTGGAGTTGAGTAGCAGTTTGTGATATTCAATTTTGTGCTGTACTTTGTCATGGCAGTAGCCTTCAGAAACCAGCTGTAGAGTACAATGGATCCGATTGCCCGTGGATTGAGATGCAATTCAAAGTAAGAAAAAGTATCAGAATCCAAATTAAGGACAACAAAGATTCATTGAAAAATGGATGTCCTTCTTCATTACACTGCATCCAACTTTAAGGGAAACAGATCTCCATCAGAAAAGTCTATTCTACGGAACAGAACTGGGGGAGGAGGCTGTAAGGTAGTGAGAGACTCAATTATTTGTAAGTAACGCTATCCCAGGAATAAGCAAAGAGTGTGGTTTTAATTAACAGTGAGTCATGAAGAAGGAAGGTCTGCCAGATACCAGGCTGCAGTCCAACTCATTACCACCCCTAAATGCTTGCACACTTGGAGCAAACGTGTCTGCAGGCCTTTTTTATTAGGGCTCAGAAAATTTAAAGCAGGTGAATTCAGCTGGAGACAGGCCCGGATTGCAAATGCCGAAAAGCACAACGCAAGTCACAAGGTGTAAAAGGTGGAAGAAAATAAGAAAGAACAGTTAACTCCCAGCTGCAGCTAGAAGTACGGTGTTTGTGATTTGGTGCAGATGGTGCTGTATATGCCAAAATGCAGATACAGTATATACAGTCTGATAGGTATTAGAAAGGAATTAGCTTTTTCTTGAGACTGTAGGTGAATTGCCTAATATTCTAAGTGATGAAGGGGAGGAGGAAAATCCTTCTGAGATTGCATAACCTAGACTTTAGAAGAGGTGTTGATCTTAATTGAAATACACAGTTGTAGTCTTCAATGCAACTTCCTCCCACGGCACTTGCTGCTGTGCCCATTCAAGCTTGTTTCTCATCCACGCTCTTCTAGAAAGCAAATGTGTCCACTAGGTCTGTACTTTGTCCCATAACCTGAGGCAAACTTGATCCCAGAACCTCCACACCTCCTCTGTTCTGCAGAAGGCAGAAATTCGTTTGGGATCTTAAAAAGGGAAAAAGAAATAAAAAAAAAAAAAGGAAAAAGAGGAAATTTTGTTAAAATAAACTTAGGTTTGGGAAGAATGCGAGGAAAGCTTGGCTTGGGGGAAAGTCAGAGTCAGGAGGACCAGCATGGTTCTCGCTTTGGCCACAAGCTTGGTTTGTATCCTTGAGCCTATTGCTTCATCTGTCTCTCGGCATCTGTGTCCCTTGGCAAAAAGGAACAGGCATAATGTTCAGTTTCCTAGCTTTGTCTTTCTAAAAAGTGACAGTGCTGTTTGTCCTACACCTACATCGAGCATATAGTACATCGAGAGTTCTGTTTTGTCCAGGTCTCCAAGTGGGACTGCAAAACATACAGGACAGAGTAGATAGGCTTGTCTTGTGCCTTGTCCAAGGACTTCCTAGTCTAGTAATTGCCCATTTCGATGAGTATCCTCATCCTAAAGCTAGTTGGTACCTGCTGGATAAAGACAATAAGCAAGTAAGGGAATACTCTTTTTCCCTATCTCCAACATTACAATTTATCATAATCTCTCCTAGTGAGAGACTGGCTGTAATCCTAAAACATGTGGTTTCAAATCCCTTCCAAAAAATGTTGTTGATAATTATAGCTGCTCTGAATAATCTTGTTAAACATATAATTATCCAGACCCTTTTAAAAGCTCATTAATTTCTTGGCTTCAGTGCCATCATGAAGCAAGGACTTCCACAATTTAATAAGTGCTCTCTGATTTTATTTTAAATTTAACACCCGTTAATTTTATTGAAGGTCCCTTGTATTACATGTTATAAAACAGAGTGAGATGGTATAAGGGAAATCAAATGTATTTATTATCTTGCATATTTGTCCTTTTAAAGGTAAGCAGTCCCTGTTCTTTTTTCCATTTCTTTTGTTTCCATTACTTTTTCCTGAACCAGCTATAGTTCTGCAATATTCTCTAGAGCTACAGGGAATATTGATGCCTCAGCATTTCAGGTAAGGTCTTACTGTTGATTTGAATGATGGTATTATGACATTTGTTGTTAGATTCAGAGATTTTGGGGCTGGACGATTCTGCTAGTGTATCACCTACCTGGAGATCCGGTAAAATAGGAATAATTAGTTCAGCTTAGGGCACAGCTCTGAGAAAGATCTGATGTCCCAGTCCTTGTAGTAGCTAACACCTTGTCAATTTTCTTGCCTTCGGATGTGGAGATCTCCCTTGAGCTGTTTACAGTGGTGCCCATGACCCTGTCTATACAGCCATCCCATTTTTCTTTAATGGAAATATTTTTCCTGAGATTATTTATTGTTTTGTGTTTATCTTCATTTAATTCTCTTTTACCAGTATCAAACATTCACCTGGCTTCATTAGCTCTCACTGATGTGGGACCCTCTGGCCATGTCTTCTCTAAACATCTTCCCATATGCAACTTCTGCTCCTTCAATATTTGCTTCTCTTTGGAGATAGCAAATGATGGCTGCTGTGGAAAATACTGTGGAAAATACTACAGGTGATAAAGAGAGAAAAAGAACTTCTTAAAGAGAGTTGGAACTTCCTGGCTTCTTTTCGCTTTTTGAAGACACTTCTTTTTTTTCCTCTTCTTTTTTCATTGGCATCACTGTTTAGCACGGCATTTGCTTACCCTTTCTAATTGCATATAAATATTTCTTTGGTTTTGACATCTGGAGAACTGGTCCAAACCCTGTTGGTCTCGGTGTGCTTTGAACATGGTGTAAGTAGGATTTAATTCCTTATTTCTGTGGTTTAAAGAGACTAGGTGAGTCTCCCTTATCGCTTTGCTTGTAACGCTTGTAGTGGTGAAGTTTGCCAGACCTTACCCAGCTGCCTCCCCCGGTAACAATTCTAATGCATCTCAGCTTAACAAGGGTCAAAAGTTTACAATTTACATTAGCTTCTTGGTTTGATGCACATGTCTTTGGATAAGTCTTAACACAAATACATAATTATACAGCAGTCCCACAGCTACAAGATATTACATAGTGCAATACATTATGTATTATGAAGTGCCGTTAACATGTTCAGCATGAAACTTTAGCATGCACATGTCCTGTTTTGGCTGGAAACACAACAGATGTATGATGAAATTCTTGTGGCAGCTCTTTGCTGGGTTTACTCGTTTGGTCATCTGACAGTCCTCAATTCCAGATTTTGAGATACAGAGGTAATAACCAGGAGATAGAAATACTGGAATATTGTTGCCTTCGGACAGCCTAAGTGGTGAATAACACAGTACAAGAAGGAATCTCTTGGGTCACGGAATTCAGTCTGCTGCTGTTGCAGGCAGCTGTATCACACAGTTCCCCCTGGAAGGTAGGAAGCACCATTTTGAAAACAGGGCAATTTTTCTTTATCCTGTTGCTCCTGACAGGACCCTGCTCTGTAATTTTCCTTTTCTGGTGCGTAGAAAACCTCTAATTTAGATTGTACGTGTATTCATAACTGCATTATAACCCTTTTATTTCTTCGGCTCTTTTGATTGAGTATACTGTTTCCTCCTCTAACATTTATTTCTCTGATATTTTGGGAGAAAAAAAAATATTTATTCAAAGTCTGTTCTGCAAGACAAAAGAAGTCAAGTAATTTTAGATCCTCTTGTAGATTAGATTTCCTGTTCTCCTGTTCATCCCAATAATCTGTGGCTTTTAAGGGTGATACTGGAGAAGTACGCAAGCCACTTCTGTATGAGCTGAGGCAATCGTGCAAACAACTGCAGCATTCCCGTTGGGCTGCTTATCATGCTTCTCAGCAAGATGGATAATGGTACAATGTGTATATGTCTTGGTCCAGGAATTACTCCATGTGGGTGCTGTGCTGTTTCACATACCTGCACAACTCATTTAGAGTTCGTACTGAATTGTGCCTTGTAGTCATAACCCAAGTCTTCCTATTTCCTTTTCACTAAAAAACTGTGTTTAATCATCTCTGGCCAAACCACCGAACTCTGCCTGTGAGTTCCTCTCTCTTTTGCATTTGGCTTATATGCCTGACAGCTATTTGAAGTAAAGATGTGAAACTGTATTTCCATATTAGCCAAGTGAGTCTTTTGATGAATTCACTTGGTGTTTGCTCAGGTGCTGTAGGTACATTGGGAAGTTAAATAATCTTTGGCCCTCTCAGTACAATATCTATTGTATACAGGATTTGATGAGTTGCTTTCCTGTTATCCTGCTTCAGAGCTGTGCTTGTCTTTATTCATTTTTTATTTTTTGTTTCCTCTGAATCGCTAAATGCCTCTGTCCTTATGTGCTTCCAGTAAATAGCTGTTACTTTTTTGTAACGAATGACTCTTCCCCACAGGAGAATTTACTGTGGAAGTGTATGTCGTTCTTTACTATCAAACACTGCAAACACGCCGAAAGTTATTTCTGATAGTACATCCCTGATTAATTTATCTAATACTGTGTAGGCATTTAACCCAAGCTTGAGCACACTTCAGGTCTATCAGTGATAAAATTTTTCATTAAGATCTATAGTTAATTTAGGATTTTTCTTTTCAGTGGTTCAGTTGTAAAGTATAAATTTTTCAATACCGTTTAAATTCCAAAATGCCTCTACCTCATTAATTACACACCTACCGAAATGTTCATTGCAATTGTCTCACACTTGATGAGTTTGACTCATTTGGCAGGGTCTTCCCCGAAGTCACCCAGTGCCTGTGAGTATGGAGTGCTGAGCTCTGAGTGTGCTTTTATTTTCCTCTCCTGGCTTGCAGTCTGCAGCCCCCCCTTCCACCTACATCCTCTGTGTGTGTATAGAGAGGTGTTCCCCTTTGGCTTTCTGCAGACTCACCTGAGCTCCCTCTGAGCACCACGTGTATCTCACGTGAGATGACCTTGAAGAAGATCCTTTTGCTAGGCAGCCCCATTTATGTGGAGCTCAACAAGAATGACATGGGGGAATTGTTGGTGTGGAAGTTTTCGTAGCTTTTCTATGTCAGAAGCAGCAGGGAAATCCACTCCTTCCATGCTGACACTTTCAGAAGAACTGTGAAGTTCTTCGATTTCTTGCAAAATTGGAAATTCAATAAATGATTACCTTAACATGGTTTAGTATTGACTGCAGGTTAAAACTACAGTTGTTTATATCCCATTAAGGGCTTGCACTTCCTTTGATGGTAAAACAAGTAGCAGTTAAATTTCTTTTCCAGCTTTTGTACTTACAGCTGGTCTGGCTAAAGAGTATTGTGTTATTTTGATATTTTTTCTATATGCATTTTTGCGGTATGTGCTGCTCTTAAAAACAGGTAGGTAATGAATTCTTCCTGCCCCTGGAACTATCTCATTTCTAAAGATTAAAGATTCTTTTTTGGGGGAAAAAAGGCTTTTTGAGCAAGCTTGAAAATAGGAACTCAGTCGTGTTATGGTATGTTCCATCTAGAGTGAATGCACCAGATTAGGCACTATGGAGGAAACTGAAATAAAGCAGTGTGATAGTCGAGAGAGAGTCTATTTCTGTAGTTCTGCTGGCACTAACACAGTTCAATCAAATAATTTGTCTCAGATGATTCCTAAACCCAGCTATTCAATGTAAGCATTAAGGTTTTTTAAATTAAAGTCCAGGAATTTGGACATGGCAACAGCTTGTACAGACTTATTAAAGATGTCTAATAAATGGCATCTGTGCACCTTCAAGCTAATCTAGATCTTGAAAGTACTTCTCTGGTATCACCAGCAATAAACAGCAGGATCTGCACAACGTACATCTTTGCTCTCATGCCAAACCTGTGTTCCTGTGGCTGTTTGGGTAAGGCTACTGCGGAGCTTCCCAGGAAGGAGCAGGCTCTGGGAAGCGGCTGGGTGCTGAGATGAGCCCTCCAGCCCCCCTGGCAATTCAGAGGCAACAAGAACGTGTTTAAATCAGTGAACTCACGCACTGCTCCTCAGGAGGTTGTTTCAGGCTCTCCTTCCCAGAGGTACTTTGCAGAGCATAACCACACGACCAGCAGGTTGCCTTGGGAGCATGGCACTGCTGCCATGCAATCTAATTGCAGGTTGCATTTCTGCCATCTGCAATCCAGAGCCTTGGAAAACACAGTGTCTTCTTGACATTAAGTTTGATAATGAGGCTCATCACTGCATCTCTATAACTTTTTTAATGCCCACATATTACATAGATAAATTGGTAAATGGAGCTGACACAGCAGTATCTGTTTAACCTTTGTTAAAAATTCTAGAAGCAACATGTTAAAAACAGTTGGTGAACTTCACGTAACTATGTTTTTCTCAGGCTTATTTTTCTTTTTCTCACTCCTCTCTGTTTGTTTCCTGGTTCTGCCTGGGAGGAAATGTCAAAATACTGCAAAAGAGGCTGTTTGTACAGCATTTATAAGCCAACTGGAAGGAGGAAGCACCTGAACTCTCATGAGAACTTATTCTTGTGAGCTTAACAGTGCACGCTTGAGAGGTCTCGATAATTAATACAATGCATTCGCATGGATGGAAGTTGTGTTCATTCTGAGACTCGTATGTCCTTAGTTGTAACAATTCTGGTTAATTAAATTTTGCTGTTCTCATTATTTCAATTTTTGAAGAGTTTCATTCATGTCCTCTCTAGAATCAAGAAGTCAATAAATGAACAAATTTATGTTTACAGAGACAACACCATTAAATGCAGGTACAAAGCAAGGAGTGTTCTGAAGGAAGACCAGGTTTTAGGTTGGAGTTAAGGCTTCCCGTTAGTAAATACATCTCTGGGACTAGAGGATATCTTTGTGCAGTAGTGTTTATACTGTACCAGATGAAACATTCAAAAGTTGGATGTTAATAAAGCAGCCCCCAAAGTAGCTAATGGACATTCTGGCCCTGGCCACAATAGTAGCTGCCATAGCTGCCACAGAGGCTGTACTGTTTCCTTGCCTGTTCTCTATCTCAATCTGGCAGTTTAAAAAAGTGTTGTAGAATAAATACTCCTGGGACTTCCACACGATAGCTGAAAAACCTAAACTGCATTTAGTTTGTTTATAAAAAGTCCTGGAGCCCTGCTCTGCAGAGCAAAGGTCATGGAAACACATGTTTATGGCTTTACAAATGCTCTATACTCCTTGAATGGAGAAGTTTATTTGATTTAATCAGCATCCACAGGGATCCTGTAATTGCATAATAAGTAATTTATTATGGAACTAAAAGTATTTTTCTAACTAGCCTATGTAGCATGGGTTTGTAGCTTTATACTAATCCATGTAGTAAAAAGAGCTTTGCAAAACAGTCTGACTGGAGTACTGGTGTTCTGTGATGAGCGCGTACTTGCATGGCTATTTAATCATCAGAAAGTGTTAAAAAAACAGGCACATTATCACCATGTTGGATGTAAAAGCTGTTCACTGTTTGCTTGCCTTCAGTAATTTAAAGTCCTCAATGTGAGAAACTGGAGAGCCACCCCAGATAATCCAGTTGGTAGGCGGTGAATATAAGAGTGGGGAAATCCAAAGTTTGTCTTTTTGACATACACTGGAACAAGGCCATTCAGCTACTTGACATCAATTACAAACAGATATTTTTGTATACAAAAAAGTATCAAACTTATAGTTGTTAAGTTGTCATTGTCTTTTCACTGAAATAATCATTGACAGGGTCACAAATGACACCACTGGGAGGTAGACAGAATAAGGCTGAGGACTAAGGTGTTGTCCTTAAAAGCACTTGCAGATAGGGAAGAGAGATGCAGAAGCTAAATCACCTTTCCAGGGACCAAGCTGGTGCAAGGCCCTGGTCTCTGAAACTGGGCAATCCTTGCACAGCCATGTCATTGATAGTCCAGGCTGCGCTGAAAAGTTGACAGACAGTATGCATCTGTTCTGGAAAAGCTTCCAAACTGCAGGTTGGGGTGGTTGTTGATGATCAGTTTTTCCCATCTGCTACCTTGTTTTAAACTGAGAAGAGTGGTTGAAGAACACCAGCTCCAAACACATATTTGTAGTTTTAGAAGGAAAACTTCGGAAATCAGTTTGGTATTTGCTGAGGTTCAGAACGCTGAAGTTTTCTTTCTAACAGCTGATGACCTTGGTAAGACCAGAAGTAGGTTTTTCTGCATTTCCTGTGAGTGTTTGTGAGGACCTAACTTTCTTTTAGAACTTGGAATTCATATTTTCATATCCAAATAAAAGCAGAAATACAAGGAAAGTTAACTTCTTTGGTAACTCATCAACTTGCAAGATTTTAGCTATACTTGAAGTGTGTAAGTCTCAGTCCATGGAAATGTTGGGCCATCATCTCCTTCTCAGCTGTGTCCTCGACCAGTGAAATATCCTCTTTCCTAGTAATTCTCCCTGGGTGTGCTGCATCATACATGTCAGTACTAGATTATCAATACTGAACTCTTAAGACAGTATGTAGCCTAAATGTCCTTCAGATCAATGACTGAAGAGTGATTAGCCTTGTCAAGATAAAAAATTATGGTCCTGGTTACCATGACAGGAAAATCCAAATACCCATTTTGAGGAGATCAATGTGTGAAATTGGGCATGAGGTTATGGAGGCAAGTAAGGGGAAGAGGCAGAAAAGGATATCAAGTTCCACCTTTCACTGGGCTGGTTTTATGCTGTTTACTTAATTCTGTGTCCTCTTTTTTATTTTGCTCTTTGAAGGTATTGTGTATTTTCCTCCAATTTATGCTTAAAAATATTTTCATTTTGTTCATTTCTACCTCAAGAATATTTTCTGCTTCTGCATGGTAACATTTTATTATTTCCTTTTGTGACTTTTCAGACTTTTATTTCCTGTTCCTGCATATGTATAATTAAGTGCTATCTCAGCAATTTAGGCAGAACTCCCATTCAGCTTAAGCTGTAATAAATGTATGAATCCTGTCTTCATGATTAATATGGATTAGTGGTATTCATAGAGGTATGAGTCCTGTCAGTCTCACATGGAATAACTTACTTATTTTTAAATTACTCCTATACATTTTTTGTAAGTAATTCCACGTTTTGCATATTGTCTTCAGCAAATTGAAAGCAGTAGCTGAAGAAACAAGGGTCTCCTTCACACAGATCCATGTGAAGTAGGCGTGCTATTTCATAGCCTTTAAATGTCCAGCAGTCTCACTCAGGCTCTTTTGTTTGGGATATGAACAGTATTGAAGGTTTCCCTCTTCACTGGTCATACGCAGATGAAAGCAAAGAGCACTAGAGAGTCCAGGAGGAGCAGGATTGGGGCTGAACAGACTAGATGAGGAGCAGGTTCATCTAGTAATCACAGCACAAGCAGAAGTGATCACAGCTTCTGCCCTTTGTATGGCTTTCTCACTCAAACAGCTGTGGCAGAAGATAGAGCATACTGTATCATTCAGCCAATCATCAGCACTGTTCCTGACTATTTAAGTAGCTCCTGTTTAGGTAGGAGCTCAGATATGAGGAGCAGTGATGAACACACAGAATGCCTCTTTGTGCTGCGTCAGCCGAAATGTGATGACTACATGTTTGGGCTGCCGTCTCCTCTCCATTATTTTGCACCAGGATCTGATAAAGCGTATCTTGAGAGCTCCATAAGTGAATGGCAACAATAGCAAAGCAATTGAAATGCTAGTATACTCCATTTATAATGGGACTAGCTAGTGAAATAGCCAGATACGTACAACAGAAAGGTAGATTTCCCAGATCAGCCCTACTGTATTTAATACATATTTCATTGTCTGTAAAATACATACTCTTGAGAATAAGCAGGCTTTTTCTGGGCATTCACAACATGGGTAATGCTCCAAAGTAAGAGGAGAAACTTGGCATAAAGATTAGAGGTGAAATGAAGGAGCCCACAGGGAATTTTGTTCCCTTTGGGAATCCACACAACGAAATAGTGCTGAAGAATTTGATTAAGTAGTCTGAGAGTTCAGCTGTTCCTACAGCAATCTTATCGGTCAGTGTGGAATTTTTTGCTGCCAAAGGTCACCAGTAAATAGAAACCTAGTAATCTGTTGAAAAATACCAATAGTCTCTCTTTCTCACTTTGACACACAGAGATACTGCTTGGCCAGAACGTTAGCTAATACGAGTTCCGATTAGTGCCAAAGAAGCTATGCCTTGATACACCAAGTGAGAATCTGGCTCAAAACTATTACTTTTTCCTTTTTTTAAAAAAATATGCCCCTACATGTCTGTGAGTGACTGATTTTTCCATAAATTGTATCTCTGGGTGGGCCTCCTGCTAATCCTGCAGATTCTCACCATGGGTTGATGATTTTAGTCTGCATCACTCAATAGCTGTGTATGTCTTCTGGTCTCCAAGATACAATGGAGACTTGATGGTGAAGGCCACTGCCAAGTCCTAACAAACTGCTCAAGTATGAGAGGCCTTTACACATTTCCTTCTTTTCCTTTTTCCATTGTGTAGTTCTAAGCCACTGGTCTCATTTCCCCTGCTAAATTGTTGCAGATCACTCAAGCTTTCACTGCTTCTCACTTGCTTATTTTTTCTCCTTGCCTTTCACCATCAGCTGATCTCACAGTTTCTCATTCTCTCCCTGAGTATCTTAGTGTATTTTGTCTCTCCCAAGCTGCCCTTCAATCACCTATTATTTCAGCCTTGTTACCCTGTCTCAGTTCACTCATACTTACCCCGTTCTAGGTTTTGCATGCAAAGTCAGAGAAAGGGTTCATGGGGAAGAGTTTGAAAAGTAAGGTTTGTTGAGGAACACCAACCAGGAAGGCACTTGTCCTTATTGGCTGGAGCTTATACCTGAACTCATTGAACCAAAGAGGAGTTTAACAGATAATAGACAGCAAGATGGAAAGAATGCTGAGAAAATCAAATGAAATTTCATATAAAAATAAACAAGCAGCCTGTTGGGCACATGTAGGAGGATTTCAGTCTTTCTCAGACACAACCTTATTTCTTCAGACAGATCTGAAGTGGGAGGCATCAGTGTACAACTCTAGCTTTAGCACATCTTTTGTAACTTTCTTTTTACTTGCACATAGTCAAAAATTGTAAGAAAACTTCATTGTTAAACAGTATATGTGTGGTTTTTAATTTCAGACTCCTTTGTGTGTCTCTCTCTCTTCTTTGCATTCTCTTTTTCTTTCCCCCCTCCTCTTTTAGGCTGTAAGAGAAAAGTTAGAACCAGATGATGCTTTGATGTATGAAGAAGATCTGGATGACGAAGATTGTGGTGAAGCAGAGTTTGAGGAAACCATGAAATTAAAACTGCTGCGTAGAATCGCCTCCCTAGCATCCAGACTGAGGGAGTTTATTGGCAACATGATAATCACCACTGGAAAAGTTGTTGTTACAATTTTACTTGGTTCAGCAGGTTGGTGCATTTGAAAAATTTCCTCCAGAGCCCATTAGATTATGCATTTAACGAATCAGTTTTCAGCGCTTTAGCACCTGCGGGAATAACAATGGAAATTTTTCAGGGAAAAGGAATTGCTGCTGATTTTACTTAAATTAACTTTCTGGCAGGCGTTGGAATATGCCTAAGTGCTTATTTTTTTTATATTGTGTGGCCCTATCATTCCGTATATGACTTTTACAGCTACTGTTCTAACCAAATGGTGAATGGTTGCATACTATAAGTGCCTATATTTTGAATTCATAGATTTGGTTCCATCACTTTCAAGTGTAAAAAGGAGCTGTATTCACATAACCTTAAAAAAAAAGAAAAAAGATTAATGCAGTGTGTAAAAAGAGTGATAAGCAGACGTCATGCTGGTTTTTGATATGACTTTTATGTTGGTTGATGAAAGTGTCTGTTTTGATGTGGTATGACCAACCTTTTATAAGACATTTGATTTAGTACCACATAATCAGCTACAAACAGAATGGAAGTCTACAAAATCACTGTAGGTTGTAATGAATGAATTTAAAATTGGATCGTGCAATTATACATTTGCACTTACCTGCCTACTCACATGCTTGAATGGAGTCCTTACATATAAACCATATGTGTATACTTAACGTGTAAGTGTACTAGTATATGAACTATAAAATGATAGTACAAAAAATACTTGGTACTAAACAATGAGGACTGGTCAGGTTTGGCTCTTTCAGTAAGGTAAGAGTATCTGACAGCCTTACATGTAGCCAAATGCAAAATAAAAAATCTTAAAAGGGATAAAAATATAGGTTATGTGGATCACCATAGTTTCTGACATCAGGGAAGAGAGATGCCATAAAATAAAATAAAAAGTGTGGTAAGTATATGCAAATACACGTGGTTTCAATGCCATTCTGAAGTTGCATGGGTGAACATCACCCAGGGAGGATGAAGCAGAAGGATCACACGGCTGTGACAGGGGCAGTTTCTTCTGAGTGGCTTTGGGCAGCTTGTCTGCAGGACTCCAACACACGCCAAGACCTGTGAGGTGTTCGGAGGAGTGTTACAAAAATGACTTGAGGTCTGGGAAGCCTGTATTCCAGAGAGTAAGTAAATTAGTTAAATACTTCCTTACTTACCATGCCAAGAAAAAAAGAGATTATGATTTGACTGCAGCCTTAAAATACTGTCAAAGGTACAAAATAGCTAAGTTTTTTTAACAGACATCTCATCTAGTAGAAGTTATAATATGAGCCAATAGTTAAATGGTAAACCAAGGCAATTTCAGACCAGAAATACATTTTGAATTTTTCACAGCCAAAGTAATTGGCCATAACAAACAACTTTTTTATGCATATAGTGTATTCTCCTTCTCCTAAAGTGTTTAAATAAAGAAAAAGCGTCTCTTTGAAAGAAGAAAGGAAATAGTTACAGCCTTCAGGCGGCACTGCTGGGCGAAGTTTTACAGCCTCCATCATGAAGGCAGTCGGAAGAGAGGGTCCCTGTGGTCCTATCATGCTTTTAAATCTGTGAGCCTATGGAAACAGCAGCAGGTTATGCACTGGAGCAGAGACAAAGCACCCTAGTCTAAAGACTTCATCTAAAGTACGATGTGAAAGGGTGTGATGACGAAGCTCAGGCAAAATGATCGTGGACAAGAGTCCTCACATATTTTGCCCAGCATCACACAGTTGTGACCACCCCAGCTTTTGACAATTTCTGACAATAAAACCCAGTGTGAAGCCCCCTGTCTCCTGAGATCCTCGCTTCTTCCCCCTTGCAGTAACTCTGCTCTGCGAAGGTTGTGGGTAGAAATACAGAGGGCCACCACTCAAGCGTGTCCCAAGTCTGTCTGGGCAGTGCTTGGACTCCGTCCAACCAGTGACTGACCCACAAAGTGCTGACCACAAAAAACATGGCAAGCTGTCACCTGGCAAGGTGCAAATCCTCCTGCCAGAGTGGCCAGGAGGGCCAGTGGGCGGACTGGAGACATGGGCTACCAGGAGCCTGCAGATCTGTCCCAAAGGAAGAAGGCTCTTAGACATGCACTAGTGAAAAACTTCAAAATAGATTGAGGCAGGCATCCCTATTAACTGCTGTACTGTTACTTCAGAGACTCCACTAGACTGCTGTGCTGGATGTAAGCTCTCTTATTGTAATTTTCTCCCGGTTTCCACTGTTAGACATGTCTGTCTTTCCCGCTTCCTCACTTATTTTTGTAGGCTATCCACAGAGCACTGGGTCTCATTCACCACAAGTGAAATACTTTGCTACAGGTGCAAGAGCAAAACCAATGTACATATGTAAGACAGCAGAGTCTTTTTCATATGCAAATTACAAGTATCTATGAGTTAAAAATTCAGAAAACTTACACATGTACTGAGTATCCTCTAGATACCTTTTATTTTCAGTATATGCATAATGGTTTTTTTATTTTTAATAACTCAATATATCTCAAGATTTATGTGAGAAGGCTTTTCAGTGTTCATCCATCATGCCATTTTAGCATCTTGTACTTAAAATTAATTTTAAGATCTAATACATCAGCCCTCTCGGGCATAGGCTCTCTGTTGGCTGGCCTCGCAGCCACCTTTCTGGTTTTCTCCATGCTTTGTGAAACATCTTTACAAAGAGAAGATTTCATCTTGGAGGAAGGTCTGGAGAGTGGTTGTGTACTAAGTGCTAAGGTGTGGCATAAGTGAATTGGAAAAAAAAAGCATCCCTTTCTGCTAATCTTAAAGCTAGTAGCAGTATTAATTGTAATAATTAGCATAAACACTAATTGGATTAAATTGTTTAATACACTTCTTGTCATACTTAAGGTTTAAGAAATGCTGATATTCGCACACCTTTCCAACCCTCCATGGTTTTATTTTCACAGGTATGATGGTGCCATCTTTGACCTCAGCTGTGTATTTCTTTGTATTTTTGGGCCTGTGCACATGGTGGTCCTGTTGCCAAGCATTTGATCCGCTGATATTCAGCTGTCTGTGTGTATTAATGGCTATATTCAGTGCGGGACACTTGATTGGACTTTATCTGTACCAGCTACAGTTCTTTCAGGAGGTTATTCCACCAAAAGATTTCTATGCCAGGTGAGAGAAATTAATTTCCTGTTTAACTGTGGGCATATGATGCAATGATTTGTTGTTATCACGTGTTGATGCACATGGTCTTCCACATAATGCTTTGACAAATTTAATGCATAGTTTCATGCTCAGTCTTGGAAGAGGCAAGGCATTTTAGATGGAATGGTTTTGGATGATAGAGACAAGTCCTGTCTGGGCAATTGTGTACAGAGGGATAGAGCTGGTGAAGAGGGGAAGGTTTGTTTTGGTCAGGGTGATCCTCAGAGCTGAATGAGAAAGATTTGTCTGAGATGGGGGATAAAGGAAACCAGTGACAGCATTGAGGTAAAGGCAGTGTATGCATGCATATTTTTGGTAGAGGAAAATAAATATTCTGAGGTCTAAAGTCGTGTCTTAACCGGGGCAAACTGCATGTGTGGTGCCATCCTTGTGTGTGGAGTCTGAGGCACTTCACCTGCTGTGCATAATACTAGTCTGTTAATGCAGAAATCCTCTGTGGTCATGCAGAACATACTGGTCTTATGTTCATACCAGTAGCTACATCACTTAAGTCAAAAAGCAGCATTTCTATATACTGCTGCAGTAAATATTGATTGGATGTGATTTCACCGACCCTTTGATTTTTTTACATACTTTAATACTGTAATCTAATGTAAAATAGGTAATTGATGTACTCATTGCTACTTTTTTTTCCCTGCTGGATTATGATTGCAAATTGTATTTATGGTATGTATATGTAGTGTTGTATTAATCCTTGCATTAAACTACATGTAAACCTTAACTTTATTTCTGGTAAGCCAACTGTTCCTTTTAAGTATTCTAAGTTGAAGGTGAAAGGTGTACTGGGGAGAATCAATTATTGATTTATATCTCAATGTGGTATTGAAAGCAGTAAATAAAGCTAGGCAGATACTGCCTAGCTACAGTATCTGGCACTTTAATAATTGTTTTGACATTTTATTTACTACAGGTTAATAGATGTGTGTTTTGTGATGTTGGAATTGCTAACTTGAGGAGGCTGATTGGGAGAGCATAACATTACCTGAAAAATCGGTAATCTGTGTAGTTTAGGTTCTTTTGTGCCACCTAGAGGTGAAGGTAGGAGAATGGATTATTAGTACGAAGTGGCTAAAATGCTCACAACTTCCCTAAATACTTTGTATTACTTTCTCCAAGTATTAAGAAAGAAAACATGGCTTCACAATTCTCAACTATTTGGCTATGAGGATATAATCTCACAGTGTTTTACCACCAGACAGCAATAATATTTTCTGAAGGAGAGGAATTATGTGTTTCATAACATTTTGCTAGAATCATAGAATCGTAGAATAGTTTTGGTTGGAAGGGACCTTTAAAGGTCATCTAGTCCAACCCCCCTGCAATGAGCAGGGACACCTTCAACTAGATCAGGTTGCTCAGAGCCCCATCCAACCTGGCCTTGAACAGTTACAGCGATGGGGCATCTGCCATCTCTCGGGGCAACCTGTTCCAGTGTTTCACCACCCCTACTGTAAAAAATTATTTCCTTATGTCTAGTCAAAATCTTCCCTCTTTTCATTTAAACCCAATACCCCTTGTCCTATGCAACAGGCTCTGCTAAAAAGTTTATCCCCATCTTTCCTGTAGGCTCCCCTTTAGTACTGAAAGGCGGCGATGAAGATACATGATGCACTCTTCATATGCATCATTTGTAAAAGTTTCTTTTTTTCTTTTTAATACTTTTATTGTTAATTTTCAATTACTTTAATTTTCATTTACTTTAATTTTCAATTAATTTAGTCTCAAACTTATTTTCTGCATTAAGGGTTTTTTGTTAAATAGTTTAATTCTACATTTTATAATAAAATTTTAAGCAGTACAAATATGCCACTTTAACATAGTCACTAATTTTTGAACTGAAAAAGTCTAATTGCAAGTAAGTTGTTTCTGTCTCATTGTAGAAAGAAAAAGTACCTTAAGAGTTTGGATTTAAAAAAGTCCCAGTGTTGGACTTCGGAGTATGTAATGACGTTTTTGTAAACAGAAAATTACATTATCTTCTTGCAGAATTTCTCTTGAACTGGTGCTGTTGAGTAATCTGCCTTTTACACATGCTATCATGTGAGGGACTGATGTTCTAAATTACATGGGAAATTATGTTTGAATATACAAAATACTGATGACATCTCAAGAGATAGTGCAGTAAATATATCCTCCTTGTTTCTTCATTCACAGTTCTTTCTGCTGTGGATTCACTTTGATGTGCTTTCAGGGAGATGTGTTTGAAGAGCATGGAGACAGGTGTTACTGGTGCTTGGAAGAGCAAATCTGAGTGCGAGGAAAAGCCACTAATTTGATTTTCAATAATTGGAGTAGGACTGGTGCATAAGCAGTGGCTAGAGGAGGAAAATGAGAGACACATGTATTGGAATGGTGCAGAAGAAATATTCTAGCATTTTTAATCCTAGAAGAAATTTGAGACCTTACTATTTTATGTACCATCTTGGTTTGAAACAGAGCTAAATATGCAGAGCTCCCATTAATACTAGTGGGTGGCTTGCACGAGTAAATTATATACTGAGGAAAGAATCTGATTCCCCAGATTCTTCTCTGCTATTGTCACTCAGAATGTGCTGTTCAATGTCTTTTTAAAAGAGGAGAATGGCAGATTGTTCTCATACTTAAGTCAGTTGTACAAACTCTTCTTATTTGCAATAAACTCAGTGTATGAAAGAATACAGCAGGTACATGCATTTGCGTGTGTTAGCTTTAGTGGCATTACAAACAGACCTTTATCTATACATGAAGGGGAGCTGAAACCTAAGGAAGAAGGGCTTTTACTTCTCTGTAAAGTTTTGAGCGCTCGATCCCCAGGTTAAGCTCTCCTCAGATGCAAGGGCGGATGTGAAAACTGCTCCTCGTGGGCTGCTGGTGGATATCATTTGTCTCTGCAGAGCCTAAGGGTGGCAGTTCAAAAGGCTGCTAACACGGGTACTTCTGAGTTTGCATTCTCGAGTTGACAAGAAATGTGCAAGCTGTTTCTGATCAATAAAAGTGTGTTGTCTCTGAATAGTAATGCATTCAGCTTGCCATTCTATCCATTGATTTCAGACTAAATGAAGTTAAACTATACCCAAACAAGCTGGAAAGTTCTCAAGTTTCTTTCAGCTAAGATTTGCATCGTCCATGTGCTGCTCCTTCCTTTTAAGAGCCTTCAACTCAAAATTCAATACTTAAGATTCTAAGAAGTGACTGAGCAGTGTCCACCAGAAAAGAGCAGTTTCCTTGAAAGTGATAGTCTGAAATCTGGTGGATTTATGTATTTTGGCCTTGTGAGATTCTGCAAGCAAAGCCTGAAATATAGCCGGTGTGTCAGGGGCAGATCTTGCATGAAGCTGCCTCTGCCACTAACAGCTTTTCTTCTCTAGACCAGAGCAGCAGTCGTTCAAGGCAGAGCTCTCATTGCCTTGGAAAGCGCGGTCCTAAATGGCACGGGAGGATCAATGTGAATAAGGCTGAATCTGCCCTTCAGTTGGGAGTTACCTAGTTGCATAAATTAACACTAGTTAATTGCCAACTGATCTCTGTCAAATAAAATGCCCACACATATTTATAACTTCAGTTAAAATAGGCATCTTCTGTGCTGGCTTGCTGCCGTATTGCAAAATTGGCGATTTACAGAGACAGGAAAACAATAGCAAGAAGTATCCATTTAAAACAAAGTTCAGAAAATATCATATTTCTGCCATAAAATTCTTTTCACCTGAGTTAACAAAAACAAGTCAATGAGCTAAAATGATTTTAGAAATTATGTACACAGTGCCACAGCCTGAAAAAACATGCAATAATATGTTTGCCATTTTTCAGATTGCCTCCTCCTTTCTTCCTGATGTTGTTTATTTTGGCAAAAGAGTGTAATGGGGGCAATGATAAGGTCTTGCCAACATGAAGAAATAGGATCAGTGCAGCGGTATGAAGTTTATCCTGAGTCAGTAAAGTTATTCCTGTCCAAAACAGTGCTTATAAGCGTATTCATTTAAAGATCCAGTAATCTGATGTAAACGAAAACCTATGTGTCTTTTCAGAGTTTTATGTTTGTCTTGTATTGCTAGTAGTTTTCAGGCACGTAATGTTCAAAATAGTTTAAATACAAATGGTTTAATCTCTGTGAAGGCATCACCCTTAGGAAGTGAGGCAAACCAAGGAGTCCAGGGGTTGTCAACCACTTCAGAGTGGTGCGTTATTTCACATCTTCTGTAAGTGAATGGGATTTTGGAATTACACAACTGATTGCTTTGTTGCAATCTGAGTGGGGAATTCTAATCTAAGGCTGTCTTTTCAACAGGAAATCCTCATCTGAAAGGTGCCTATAAATCTCTTTAAGCAGGACTTTTAAAATAGGTTTTACACTGATCAGTAATAAGCCTGCCTAGATGACTTATTTTTAGAAGGAGTGTTATATTGATATTTGATACAGATGGTAGATTCAAAATATCCAGTTTATTTTCAGTTCTGTCTGAGATGAGTCCAGTCCAAAATCCTCCATTTGAACTTCCCTGAAAATTTTGATCTAGATTCAGAATTTGTAGCTCAAATGCTCTGTTAATCCAGGCTAATAAATTAATAAAAGCTTAAGCAGTCTCAAAAATATTCCTGGAGTTGCCAGATCAGGGTGGGACATCCAGCTATAATTTTTCTTCTAAATTAGAGGCTAAGTGTGCCATTAAAATCTCAGCAGGACAGCAGATATTGCCAAAATAGCAAGTTACAGCTGATCAATTACCTCGTTGGCAGCATCTCGCCTCTCTGCAAGGCAAGGCACTGATCTCCTGCTGCTTTTGTAGCTCCACTGCAGCCAAGACCTGGGCAACACGTTTCACCTGAGCTGCAGCCACTGTTAGTCCTCACTGCAGACCATCTTTGGCACCTGTCTCAAAGGTGCCTCACCTCTGAGGGGCAGAATATTCTTACCTCCATATGCATTTCTGAGGTTTTGGAGTTGCCTTGTAACCTGGTCATAAGCCAGTGTTTGACAAGACGGAGTATTTGAAGTTCATTTATGTATCCTGTATTGAGCTGCCCTTTGGCTGCAACAGCTTTTTTGCCTTCTGCCTAATTTTTTTAGCCACAGTACTGCAGCACCCACTGCCAGGGCAGAGGCCCCTGGATACACGCCATATAGAGACACTGCATTGTCCTTCTTCTGTGTCCATCTTCCTCTGTCAGCAAAAGTACACTTTGTAGTCGCAGAGCATGCTTCAAACCACACTGGACTAGGTACACATTTGTCATGATGACCAGATTAGGTTTGAGAGCTGGGATTTCTCTCTTGTAGAAGAAGTTATCTAATTGACCATATTATTATGGAAGGTTTGCAGCTGAGTTTCATATTAACTGTGTAACGTACCGCATTTTAGGAGACTACTAATTCTACTTAGAAAACTTTAGTCTGTGTGCTTTCTTAGAACTTTATATTCAGCTTCATTATCTTTTTTTAAAATTATTTTGCAAAGGAAGTGAATTATTCTGTTAACAGCTTAGAAATGCAAGTTCAGACTACCATTGACAAAAGACAGTAATCATCCCTGCTGTTATCGTTATCTCTTTCTAAACTACAAGGTAGTCCAAGGCCAGTGGGCTCATCTGGGCTCCCTTTCCCATGAAAGGTTGGACGAGATGATCTTTTGAGGACCTTTCCAAACTCAGCTGTTCTATGATTCTATCATTCTAAGTGCTATTCTGAATTGCATGATTCTGCAAAAGGTGTTTTGTTCCAGGATTTTGTGCAACGTACAAAGTTTTTCTCAATATTATGCTGGGAAATGTTTCTCACAACACAGTAAACAGTCCATTTGCTATCAGCTGAACTATCAGAGTCTGTGTGGTCTTCATTTTGTATTAACTACTTAATAAGGCACAACTAGCATCCAAAAAGGCTCACACCTATATCCAAACACCATAGGAGAACTAGTGGTGGAGTTCCCAGTCAGTTGTAGCAAGAAAGCCTTGGAAATGTTGCAAAACTACTCACTGTTGTGGGTTTTCCAGCTTAGTGTCTGCCACATGGGCATTCAGAGATTCATGCAAAATGAATTCACCTCTGTCAACGCTCATTCAGAGGGATTCCTTGGAGATTCACTCATCAGCGGGCATGTAATAAATGTCCGTGCTGTGCTCACTTTATAGGAGAGTTGTACTCAACACTGATTTAAAATGGTTAGCTCAGGTTTTGGTGGAAGTCCAGTGGTGACAACAGAGAAGTCGATGCAGACTTACCCAGCTTTACTAGAGAGAATTTGTAGCTTTTGCTGATCTTTACATGATTATTAATACTCATCTCTTTCTTTAAAATCAACAAATTCTTGTTTGTGCCAGGATTTACAGCAAGTTTGAAACTTTCTGATAAAAAGCAACAGATTAACTAGAAGTAAACTGCAGCAATTTTTCTGGCAGAGCCGCCCTTCCCAGTCTCCCTGGCAGTCTGCATCGTGGTGGCTCTCCATCCCCACGGCAGAGCCGTCGGCATCCACCATAACTGGCCACCCTGCGCGGAGTGCCAAATTTAGCCTTGGCGGAGGGAGGCACAACTTTATTCATGTCACTTGCCTTGCATCACAGGTGATTTTACATCCCTCTATCCTCCCCTGGACTTGAAAGGGCTGTAAACCAAGAGAAATGCTAAGACTTTTTAAAAACATTGAGTTTCTGCAGGTGGGAAAGACCAGTTTCTGATCCGTCTCTTGCTGCAGCAGCGGGGCTGCCACGGGTGAGCTCTCTGTCAGCCTTGCAAGGGCTGGCCCCAGCCACAGATGGTTCTTGTTAGTGGGGAGAGGGGAGCCTTGGCGCTCCCAACAGCGTGTGTGCCGTATCCGAAAACTGAGTGCAAGCTGCAAACATAAAAATCAGTCACCGTCGGGTGACATAATGTTGGCGAATTGCCACTTCCTTGCTGTCTCCTGCCCCCACATAGCCACGTTAGTTACCGTAAGAACAGCCGGAGGTGCCTCTTTCTTGGGATGCGCTGAAATGTCAGGATGAGCAGGATGGAGGGAAATGACAAAGATTTTACAAGTGCTGGTGTATCCTGATAAACTTCCTGCTGATGCTGGTTTGAAATGGGTGTGCAGGTGCTCTCGTAAGAGAGCGCCTTCCCACTTTGACGTCCGTGAACCCATCATCTGACTGGTGTGGGACCAGCACACCTCTCTGCTGACAGAAGCTCTGCTGGTGGTCAGGTAGAGCTGCATCACTCCGCTCCCCCATACACACCCTGTGTCTGTTTCCACGTACCTGATTCCCACACTGACACATGAATACAGACTCCCTGCCCATCACAGACTGTCCTGTGTGGACCTGCAGAGGATGACTGTGAAGAAGTGACCCTTTAATTTTCTTCACATATGGTTTAAAGAACACGGATCATTGAGCAACTGTCTGAAAAAAAAAAAGGAAAGAAAAAGGATGGACAGACATCAATCCCTCTCCTCCTACCTACTAACCACTCCGCAGTGGCGGTCTGCCCAGCCTCCCGATTTGGATACCTGATTTAGATCGCGATTGCTTTTGGTATTAGGAGATGGGGATTATAATTAGCAAACTTCTCTTGGAATTACAAGCTTGTCTTTACTGTTTTGCTGAGGTCTGCTCGCCAGCCTTTATTTTCATACTCTGGCAGTCCCAGAAATTGTGCTGATAAATATTTAGCCCTTATGTAGCTCTTTGTCTTTTCAGTTCGGTATATAACCATTGACAAATGAATCATCCCACATTCCTCAGAGGTAGTAAAAAAGGCAGTCCTGACTAACCTCAGTCAAGAACACACCAGTTAGTCCTTGTCTGCACAAGACAAGAGATGGTCTCCATCAGTTTCTCTAAGCACTCAGAGAGTGTATGTCCTTAATCTCTTGTTTATGTGCATTAGGCTGAATTTGATCCCTCTATCCTCAAAACTAAGTTTATAACCAATTGGTTATAATTGTGCAGTTTATAACCAATTTAAAGTCAACTATGTTATACAGCTTTGGTTTTGAAATTAGTTAATTAGGCATTTCCCCCACATTTCCCAAGCCGTATTGTTCATTTTGCATGTATTACTATTTTATTTTCTTTTTCTATTTAAAAACAAATGGAAATCATAACTTGTGTTTCTGCCTTAGTGCATTCTATGCTAAAAAAGAATTTCTTCTTTGCTCATATTTTCTACTGCAGAATCTCTTAATTTGGGTATCAGTCACTCTTGCTTTTATTTCAATCCATTTCACCGCCAACTGAGTAGGTGGAAAATCTCTTTATCCTCTGCATGCATCACTGAACCTAGCAGACTGTCCCAGTGTGACTGAAAAGAATCATCATTCCCTTTCAGAGATGGAAAAATTCCCTAACAGAAAAGTTAGATGAATTGCATACCCCCCACCCCTCCACCCCCAACCCAGATAGCCAAAGCTTGGAATAGAACCCAAAGCTTTTGGCTGCAGTCTGTGCCTTAGGTTCCTAGATCGCAGAGCAAGTTACCTCAATGTTAAAATGAGTATGAAGCTACACTTTAAAACAGTTTCTGTTCTTCTGCATTGGTTGTTCTAAGAGGTAGCAGTAAATCTCTCAAGCTGGCAGGCAGGTGCATGGCTAGTTGTTATATGGGTCACTTACGTGTTCTGGTCACGTAGCACCACTCTGATAAATGCTGATGCTTACTGGTGTTTGAGCATAGTCTCCTTTTCCTAAATGATTTCTGCTGAAGCTTTATACTCAATGGACTAGCTGCGTGAATGCATCTGTCCTTCTCCCAGCACTTGAGCTTAGGACAAGAAGACCAAGCATGGGCTGCACTACCTGTTTGAGTTTTGGGAGCAGGTTGTCCTCCCTTCACGTTCCCTGCTTGGCTTGTGTGACTCTTTCTGAGGTGGGAGTGTTGGCTCCTTTCCTTTCACCAGCTCTGCCAACTCACTTCAGAAAGCCAATAACCTCAGTTACTAATTGGCATGAAAAGACGTCGTTAAGCTGTGCCTCCTGCTGTGTGCTGAGGTGTCCAAGCTCACCTTCTGGCAAGGGGAAGCCTTTGTGGCCATGGATGTTTCTGAACATGCCTTTGGTTTTCCCTCTCCTGCTCTCCACATGGCTCCTTATTAGCCTGGACCTGTTTTCTCATTACTTCCATCTCTGAGTAGAAAATGCAACTAAACATTAAAAATTTTTAATTTTGTTGGCATGATTTGGGTGGCTTCCTTCCCCAGGAGGTGCTGTTCAGTATTAGTTGCTTTTCGTTCCCCTCTATGGTCACAGGGAACGTGTGTGTGCATGAGGAAGGGGAGTGGGTGGCAAACCACTTCATTTGGAGTCAACCAACCTCCTCAGCTGGGGTGGCTTTTCTTCTCCATCCTCTTATCCCAGCAGCCTTGCCTCCAGTTTGTAGCTGAAACTGTTTGGAAAGAAAACCTGCTGCATTTAGATTAGTTTTATTTTAGCGACAGAACACGCAACTCTCCACCTAACGCTCTACCTAACACACGAGGCAGGCTACTGCTGTCAAAGCAGTGACACTGCTCATCCTGGTTAGAAAGCATAATATTGAAGGAGACACTGTAACTAAGGTATCAGGCAGGGGCCCTAAGGCAATTTCTTCTGCGGCTTTATCCCCATTTCGCCTTCTTGCCGTCCTGGCTGGTGGTCCTCCCTCTGCCAGATGCTCTGGTTGGGATCAAAAGATACTGGAGATCACCTCTGGAAGTCCCAGCAAAGGTGCCCAAAAGCTACAGCGACATTGCTGCTTTTCTAGCTCTCTGATGTGCTGAAAAGAGCAACATTGATATCAGTGCTCACCAGAAATTCAGAGAACAGCTGAATTGTGTCATGGGTAATGAAACAGTTTGGGGATCCAGGGGGGAAACCCGCTGATAGGATGAATTGAATCTTCTTTATGCCAGGCTTTTGAAGATAGGTTTTTTCCTCAGTAAACAAGGGCTTAATAGACCCACATCTACTATTAGTGATAACAGTAGGAAATTATTGCCTCTAAGGCAATGAAAACGTACTATAAGCTTTTGGAATAGAAAGTCAGTACGAAACTCAATTATTGGATGAAATGTGGTATATATCTCACAAATCTTTATGTTCAGACTTAAATTCCCCTCAGGGCAGCTGCTTTATTTCAGATATATGAAGTATTTGAATGTCTGAAGTTGGTCATTTTTTAATGGATATCCAGTCCTTAACAGCTTCCAGTCACATAGTCTCAGAGAAAATTCCATTATCTGGTTACTTTAAGAAAACAGGTTATATGGCAGATACTATTTTACATCCTGTTTTAAAGTTGTTAATTCACTTGTGAGCACAGTGATTTTATTGCGGCTCCTTATATGGTCATTTTGTTCTCCCTAAATTAAGATTTGTGTTGTATTTACAGTTTTTGCAAGCTTTTCTGTAATTCACAGCCCTTAAAGCTATCCTTTCTCCTCTACAGCTTCCTGGATTCATGGCTCGTAATTTCTCTCTGTCCTCATTATATGGATGATATTAGCACACAAGTTTTAAATTACTTATTTTTTCATGAGGTTTCTCATGCAATAGATGTGCATTTGAAATTAGTTTTCCTTTAAAAGAAAAGTCACTGATGTTCAGAAGAGGGTGGGAGATATACCAGGGCTGGTTTTGTCATTGCCAGAAAAGCTTTGATCCAATAGAAGCTATGGAAACCAAGACTTGGTAGAAAAAAAGTACGTAGACATCTGCTAAAGAGCTATAGAAATATGATGACATTAAAACAAAAGTTAGAATGATCGACTTACCCACTGATCCTGTATTCACTGTGTGTATGCCTGTATTATAGCGTTGTGATAGCAACACTCTGAAGGAAAACACTTCCAGTCTTCGTCTAAGTTTTCAGATATTTCCGAAAAGGTTATTAACTGTTAAGCTGAAATTTATCATAATACTTCTCAACCCAGACAATCAAATTTTTGTGTTATTGTTAATATGGCACAGTTCCACTTAGCCAGTTCTGAATTATCCAAGTCTGAACTTAAGCAAGATCTAGGGCTTTTAAGTACTAAAAATACTTGCAATGCTTTTTAAAGCTTGTATCACTCTGAAATGGATAAATTTAATAACTTTAGTCCAGCTGTGGACTGAGGTTTATGTCTGCAGTATCTCCCTACACAGTTGTCCTGCTGAGCTGAGGAGCAGGCATGAAGGATCATCTCCTTCTCTGTGGAATCTTATAAATAATGTGATTTGGAAAGGCAAATGCCAATTTTCCCATTCATTCCTTTTTCCCCTTTTTTCCCCTTAAAAAGCCATGTGAAACCAAATACCTCCTGCTCTTCTTAACCCTAATTCTTTGGGACGCTTAATGCATTTCAGCCAATTTTCCCACCTCTTTCCTCCCCATGTTCTGCTATTTTTGTAAAAATATTGTGTTAGTTCAGCATACCCTGGAGCATTAGCCCCAGTGTGGTCTGAATTCCCAGCCTATAGCCTAGAGAGTAACAGCCTTCTCAAAGGCAAGGATGGGCCTGGAGGGACTGGCTGAATCCTTTCCAATGGCATGTATTTCTTTGGGCATGTAGCCATGATGTACTGGAGGGAGTGGGGTAGCTCACAGGATTCCCTTGGAAGAGACTTTACAGATATAATTCTATGGATGATAACTTGTGTGTAGCTCTGCCATTCGAGTACAGAAAACTTGACAGGATGGCTCATGTGAATGAGGGACTCCTAACTTCTAGGAGGGCTATGTAGAAATGATATTTTCTGTTTGCTAATTTATTTTTTATTTTTTCCCACTGCTTCTCTCCTCTTTTCCCCAGGACATTTTCCAATTTGACAAGAGTATGTGCCTCCTTTAAGTCAATGTTTAAAAAAAAGTTCACTCTTCCAGCAGTGCTTACAATTTGGGAAATAGCCCTTTCAGTATTTCAAGTACTCTTCTTCATCGATCTTTGGGGCTTGTCTTGTGAAAAGTTTTGTCTTTTCTCCCTGTATGTCAGCCCTCTTTTCCCCAGGAAAAGATTTCTAACGCTATCACCAGCACCCTACCTCTAAAAAAGGCTACACTTTTTTGCAGCATTTCTGTGGATTTACTGTGGTTAAGGGTGGGGTTTTTTTGTAAATAAACTCTGTTGTTCCTTTTTCTGCTCTTGCCTCGCCTCACCTCTTCTCCTCTTCCTCCCTTTTGTTTTCCTCTCTTTTTTAGCCACGTTTAGTATCTCCATTTAGGGCGCAGCTATTCATATGTCAATCAATCTTGATAGTCTCCAACCCCAGACATATAGGCACCGCTCCCCTCCACTTGCATGTGAGGAAGTGAAATAAGTATGCACTAGAAGATATCCAGATGACATAAAGGCTCAGAGAGTTCATAAAATCCAGCAGAAATACAGCAGTTCTACAAAGATGGATTCCCCAAATCCAGTTCAGCACAGCAGAAGTCTCTGATGCTATTGCTGTGAATAACACTCCAATGTGTACTGGCCCCAGCAAAAAAATTCCTGTAATCATAAATACTAAATCAGGAAATGCAGCTCCTGAAGTGACTTGATGCAGACATTTCTTCAAACTGTAATCCTCATGGCCGTGTTCTGGATTTAATTTCCAGCCTGCTACCATGTCAGGGAATTGCAGACTTGCATCATTGTTTTATTTTATTTTATTAGCCTATGGTAAATCTTTTCCTGAAACAGGAAGCAAGTCCTGTGAAATAATCTTTCCTGCTTAAATCTGTCAGTATTTGTAATGTACATCCAGCTTATTGTAGATAAAGAGCAAATGTTACATGCAATAAGAGGAATATTTGCATGAAGAAGGCTTGAAATAGCTGTAAAAAAGTCTTGGAAATTATAACATCTGTGATATGATAATTTTCCACAAAACCCTGTGTTTGTTTGTGTTCTAAGTACATTATTAAAATCATAGTTTATTTTGAGTTCTCCATTCCCAAAGTTCATCTTGATTTTGTATTATGGTACAATATAGATCTTATATTGCATTATGCATAACTCATGGTGCTGTATACGTACTCGTAGTAGCAGCTATGAGTAAGAAAGTTAAAAATAGGTTTGTTCTTCCTTACTGGCAGATCTCTGTACCTTTCTGTTGCCCGGTGTCAAAGCAACTGTGGAGGTGAGACCGTAACTTGCAAGTATTCTCAGTCTTGTAATTACCCATTAAAATCAGTGGTGTAGTTCTGCTAGAATACGAGATCTGCAATTTCCAAATCAATGCCGCCTAAACACCCCCCAACCTCTAAAACTACATTTAGTGACCTTAAAGGATTTGGCATGGTTGTCTTGAAGAAGAGAGAAACATTACAACACACATATGCTCGTGCCTAAAATCTCCATATTGTCCCTCCTGTTCTGGATGTATTTTCTCTCTAGTTAAACCAGATACTCAATGCTTAATAAAGATGCATGTTGTTATTCCTTCCCTTGATAAAAGATAGCACAATCAATTTGGTCTGGGATTTCAAACATCCTGCCTTTACATCCTTCGGAAACAGTAGCTTCTGGCTTCTAACAGATGATGTAACATTGCATGGAATAGCCGTACAGATTTCCTTTCTTTCTTTTTCCACACGGTTAGCTAGTTTCACTCTGGTTTTTGGCCCTATCACCCTGAAAAAGAATGTATAAGAATAAAAGCCAGAAAATTTAGTGTGTTAGGACAACTCTTGCTTCCTTTCTTTCTTATCTCCAGTCTTTTACTATTTCTTAGGATATCTAAAATTCTCTTTTCCTTATTTTTTATGACTGAGGAGTATTTAAAGCTATGTCACGATATTAACATATGCGGTTATTTTATTGACGTAGTCTTACGCCACTGACTAGAATGATTTGCAGTAAATGGTGTTTAGGAAAATGTTTGACAGATCTTAAGCTTTTATATGTTTGCCAATGAAGCAAAACCAGACAATTTCAGTCACCATACATTGAAACCTGGCTAGAATATATGAGAGTAAAACAAAGCAGCATGCAAATTCATGAGCATTTGAAATTAGCCTAGTGAGGTTGAGCAAATTGAGACTGAGAATCCACTGCACTCTCAGACCCTTCAGAGGAAACGTAATCAATAGGACATGATAATAGACATTTTCCTGCCACTGTGAATCACTTCAGGTCCTTTTTGATCGAAAGCACTGAATGAATTTTTTATGTGTGGTTTGCACATTGTGAGGAGTTAGGTCAGCCTCATGAGAAAAGTTGTTGTATGTCTTTTGCTTCCACTTAGTGAGTCAGAAGTGAGTCTGTAAAACATTGTAAGCTATTGCCTTGGAGACTTTCTGCAGAAAACGTGAATGTTTTTGTTATGTTAATGTATTCTGATGCATATTCATAAGTGCTGTATGCAAGGCAATTGCTTCTGTCACTAAACTGACACTATTTATACAATTTTTGTTCCCAGTCCTTAAACAAATGAAACAGCTCTCAAACTCAGTCAGAATTTCAGCACAGACTCACCTCAAGTTCATTCAGACAAGTGAAAGTAAAAGAAAACCCCTAAGATACTAAGTTCACTTCCATTCAAATTGGATTTTCTAAATCACCAAATAGTTGTGGTGAACACTGGTAGTCATGAATTCAGGATTTCTCTCTCTGCCTCCAAAGCCTACCATACAGTGGGACTCTTTTCTCCTCTCCACCTCTGTGTCCATCACCAAGTCCATCTCCACTTCTACCTCCATCTCCTCCTCTTACCAGTCAGACATTTTCACGTATCTCGGAGGAATTTAGTGCCATTTTTATTTCATACTCCTCTCCTGATGTTTTTTGGAACTGGCCAGCATGCTCACTCAGGGAAGACAACAGAGATGAAACAGTTCCTTAGGAAGACAAGGTAGCAGATATTACTTGGGAGAACAAAAAATGGAGCTTAATTGTCCTTGAATATATTATTTTTTCTTAGCTTTGTGTATTATCACATCAAGATTTTGCACTGACCAGTTTAGAAATTGCAGATCTAATACTGTAGCAATAAAACATCTTTCATCTATTACCTAACTGATGTAAAACTGTCCAAAGAAGACCAAATGTATTTCGATAAACATGTAAAATGTAGGCTTCTACTCTGATATTTTGAGTGGTGTCCAAGTGGAGGTGGACTGTAGATGCTTGTTATGGATCATTGGATGAAGTTGCTATAAATTGTGAAGCTATGAATTGGGAAGATATAGGAAAATGACTCCTGCTTTGTTGTGTACTGAAAAGTAGTATGTAAAGTGGTACACAGAGTTGTAGGAAGATGCAGCAACTGGAAATCTCATCTAGACAAAACTGTCATAGAAACTAAATGCAGTAGAAAATAATAAGGCAGTAGAAGATTTGCTATCATTTGAAATCAAGCTTGGATGGCTTTCTAAACTATGAACTGTAATTCAACCACAAGTTATTTGTTCAATACAAGAATTATTGAGTGTCCTACATTGTGCAGGAAGTCAGAATTATTACTTCCCTTCCTGGCCGTGGAAATTATGAGGCAAATCCTGGTCTGAAATCAGCTCCTAAAACGTCAGTACATGCAGGATCTGAACTGACATATTTTTACAACGAAAAATGTTCCAGATCATTTTTACTGGAGGCAAAATTCGCAGACCTGACAGATCTGTAATTATTGTGTTTGATAATTCTGCATGTGAGACATATATTTATTTTTTAGGGTTTTGTAACTATTTTTGTTCATATTTGATACCATGACTAATTACTAACACCAATTATTATACTATAATTAATGGAATAATTATTGTGTATATTGCATAATATAGTGCATGCTGGAGAAATTCTAGCAGCGTTCGTAGTGCAGTAATAAAATGTGGCACTTCAGCAGCTCCTTAGGCCAAATATCTGTGGGTGCAAAAGGAATTTGTTTTTCTGTTTTCAATTAAAATTGAAAAAATTGCTTTTCTAATTTTCAATGCTAGATTGATATAAAAAGGTTGGGGTTTTTTATGGTCGCAGCTTACAGCCTTGTCAGGGAGTGACATAAGATGAAAGTGCATCTGCCAGGAGGACAATTCACAAATTTAGTAGGAAGCTTTGCTGGGAAAACAAGCTTATAGAGTAGGAACTGGACAAAAAGATACCACCTTTTTTTAAAGCAATGTTTTTCATTTTTCACTCTGCTATTTCAGAGCATTCCTCAGGCAGACATTCAAGTTCTTC